>OZ026514.1:109391787-109751787 GCA_964019695.1 Loripinus fragilis | reverse complement strand
GCACCTGCCTCTGATGCTAGAGGTACCAGGTTCGACCCCCTCTTGGGGCGAGGAAAATTTTGGTGTCCGAACATGCTTAGTGTCATTTGCAGGAATGACGCTATGTAAGTGCATTGTCCTTCGGATCGAGACATTAACTGGGTGTCTCCTGTGCAGGGAAAGTCACCCCCTGTGCAGGTTGAAGAACCCTATGGTAATTTAGATATGTTTACTTGTAGGCTTTCATCCTGCAACACGGAGTGTACAGAGTACACCTGCCAAGAGGGTCTGGCAGTATGTAGAGAAAGAAAGATATGAATACAAAACTAGAAATGTCACTGTAATGCATAACAAAACAAAGACCAAATACAGTACCCCCACAAACAATGGGAGGTGATAAAGACCATAAATCAACAACAACAGAACCACCACCTTAGGACCTAAACCATTGGGGGGGGGGGGGGGGGGGGTGGAGGCTTTAATGCACTTTACTGGCGCCAAATATTCGCCCTAGATTCTGTTGTTGCTAAAACACAAAAACTGTTTAGCGCACATGGAGGCTTCCTAACTAATCCAATGCATCATCACAGAGAAACAATCTAATTAAATTAACACACTATGATGAAACAAACAAATTAGCTCATGACTCACAGATATTCAGAGCTAAAGAAAACCTCAAGTTGAGCCACACTGAGCCCAGCCTAGACAAGCATCAGGCACCAACCAACAGATTAAAGGTATTTTCTAACATTGTAGGTTCATTCTCTCTATTTCTGAAGGATCCATTTTCCCAGATTATTTAGAGGTAGCAACAGCTGTCGTTGTTCTGTGTGGAGTTAGTAAAACTTCTCCCTGTGCATCTATATAGTGTTGATATTTTTAACTCACCTGAGCCGAAGGCTAATGGGTGCGCTAATAGTATGGCTGTCACTCGGACGCCATCCCTCCATCTGTCCGTCGTCCAACGTCCGTCCGTCAATATTTTCAAACATCTTCTCCCCTGAAACCACTTGGCCAATTAAAATAAGTAAGGGTGCAAAGACCAGGAGTCAATACAATCAAGTACCACACCCGACCCAGGATACCAATGGGAAAGTTACAAACTCACAGTTAGACACCACAAACGAGAGCCAAGAGGTCAGCCCTTTCCCAGCAGGTGACCACAAGGCACATATAAACAGACGTGCACAAAGACATAGAAAACATAAGACAGAACAAAAGCGGTCAGTAAAATATCTTACTGGAGGGCTTAAACCGGTTTAACGGCGCGCCAACCTCACCCTTAATTCAGATGTAAATCAAGACACATAGATATTTGGTTTGCATGAAAGACCCCTAACTTATCAATGCATCATCTCCTAAAACATATAAATCAAGAAATAACAAGGAGATAAAACAAAGATAAGGACTCAACAGTAAATAAAGTAAGGAAAGGTGCAAAGATCAGGAATTGATACAATCAAGTACCACACCTGACCCAGGATACCAATGGGAAAGTGACAAACTCACAGAAGACACCCCAAACAGAGCCAAGAGGTCAGCCCTTTCCCAGCAGGTGACCACAAAGCACATATAAACAGACGCGCACAAAGACATAGCAAACACAAGACAGAACAAAAACATAAAAGATCCACAAAAGAAGTACCGCCTTGGAACGGTCAGTAAAATATTTTACTGGAGGGCTTAAACCGGTTTAACGGCGCCAACCTCACCCTTAATTCAGATGTGGATCAAGACACATAGATATTTGGTTTGCATGAAAGACCCCTAACTTATCAATGCATCATCTCCTAAAACATATAAATCAAGATATAGCAAGGAGATAAAGCATGGATAAGGACTCAACAGTAAATTAAACTGAATACCGGAGCAAAAGAAATCCAACAGGTAAACCCCGGTGGGCCAGACAAACAGCCAAAGCATCAGGCCCCTACCATCTCATCAATAGATAAGTCTTTAAGTCGGAACCATCATAGAGTCTGAAGTCCGACCCACCGGCGTGCAATTAAAGAGGAAAGCAAAGTTGCCAACCGTGATTGGGTTGACTACCAAGCATGCAGTCTGTTGCAATACATTAATGTTATAGCCAATCTTTTTATAATGAGAAATTATTTTAATAAACTGTGCTGAAAAATTATTAGAGCCAACATTCTTCTTCAATTTATACACCAAGTCACCATAGAAATCAGGTTCCGAAAGTCCTTTGCGCAAGAGAGATTTAAGTCCAACTTGGAATTTAGAAATCAAATCATAGTATCGTCTATAAAATTTTGAAAATGTTTTGCGAAGTTTATGATACCGATAGCCTTGTTTAAGAAGTTTCTGAGTTAACAATTTATTGCGAGTGTTGAAGTCAGCAACATAGCTAGATGCTCTAGCAAAACGAATGAGTTGAGAGATATAGACTCCATGGGATGTAGAACGAGGAACATCACCATCTAAAAATGGGAAATTGACAATTTCAAAATCAAAGTCGTCACGTTTATCATAAATTTTAGTAGAAACAATATCATTAGAAATTGACAAATGCAAGTCTAAAAATGCGGCTTCGGTATCAGAGGCATTGGCTTTATTAAGTTGGAGCTCTGAAGGGTATATTTGACTAACCATATTATCAAAATAAACATTATTAATATTTAAAATATCGTCCAAATATCTGGAAGTAGTGTTAAACGCATCAATAACATCAGCCTGCTTATCATCAGAAAGAGACATCATAAAGTCCCTCTCATAACAAAACAGGAATAAATCTGCAACCAACTGAATACCAGAGCAAAAGAAATCCAACAGGTAAACCCTGGTGGGCCCGACAAACAGCCAAAGCATCAGGCCCCTACCATCTCATCAATAGATAAGTCTTTAAGTCGGAACCATCATAGAGTTTGAAGTCCGACCCACTGGGGTGCAATTAAAGGGGAAAGCAAAGTTGCCAACCGTGATTGGGTTGCCCACCAAGCATGCAGTCTGTTGCAATACATTAAAGTTATAGCCAATCTTTTTATAATGTGAAATTATTTTAATGAACTGCACTGAAAAATTATTAGAGCCAACAATCTTCTTCAATTTATACACTCTTATTTCATACAAAGGCTCCTTAGGATGCGGGAACGAACGTTTGTTCAAATGGTCTTGGTCACATGACCATGATGGCCACCATGCCCATATATGGTAAAAAACCTTTAAAAATCTTCTTCTCCAGAACCAAAAGATGGATGACCTTGAGACTTGGTATGTAGCATTGGGGATGTGGGGCCTACTAAGTTTGTTCAGATAATGATCCTAGGTTGACAATGACCTACTCAACGTCAAGGTCAAATTTTGCTTCCTAATGCATTTACATTGATTTTTTTGAAAAGTTGATTTTTGAAAACTGTGGAAGTCTTAGTCATTATTCTCACTTGATATATATTTAACCTAATGAGACAATGGCTATAAATAAGTTCCAAAGTTCAAGGTTGACCTTTGACCTTCCAGCTTAGATTGCTCATATTGGAGTCTCATCAATATATTAAAACATAGTTTTCTCACAAACCATCGACCCAATCGAACTCAAATTTCATGTGATGACTCCTTATGATAAATTAGTAAAAATGAGACAAAATATTTAAGTCGCATGACCAAGATGACCGCCACGCCCATGTATGTTAGAACCCCTTTAAAAATATTCTTCTCCAGAACCAGAAGGCCAGTGACCCTGAGACTTGTTATGTAGTATTGGGATGTGGGGCCTACCAAGATTGTTCAAATGATGATGATCCCAAGATGGCATTATTTCCCTCAGCCGAATGTGTGTGCTTTCATGCGTGCGTGCGTGATTGTGTGTGTGTGTGTGTGTCACAAGTGCTACCCTCCAGGGTAACGTTCTTTGACCGAAAAGTAAGTGAGTATGACCAGAAAATGCCACAATACTGTTTCCAAAATATATAAAGGATCATTTACACTGTCTATGGTTTTCAGTAAAACAAGTTTGTCAGCTATCATTTCATTTTTATGCACAATACTGTTTCCAAAATATATAAAGGATCATTTACACTGCCTATGGTTTTCAGTAAAACAAGTTTGTCAGCTGTCATTTCATTTTTATGCACAATTTAGCTTTCCTGACTTGAGTCTTTATGTTTTTGGAATAAGTTTTCCATATCATTTCAAATTCTCCAAGGTGTAAAAGCTTAAAACAATCATGTTTTGATTAAAGTTTCAAGTAATAGACCCCTTTCACATTGTTAGTGCACATGTTCATAGGCGTAGGAAGCTTTTCAATATGGGGGGGGGGGAGGAAACAAAGCCAGCTGGGGGGGGGGGGGCAAAGCCAGCAAGGCCAACTTCAATACCTTGAGGGGGGATTGCAAAATGTACACACACACACGCACGCACGCACACAAGCATGCACGCACGCACAAACACACATGTATGCATACATGATAGCCCTCAGAGAGGTAGACACTTTTAGAATAAAAAAAACGTAATAATATGTTCTTAAAAGGGTATCCTTTGGAAGCAAAGAATGCATTAAAGAACTGAAACCAGAGTATGCATATTTTCTGGGCCAGACTAGTTAGTTGCAGTTCTTTTGTAACATGATGAAATTATCAATTAGGTGGGGCCAGTCTAGCACACACACTACACATGCATATGCACGCATACATTTATACATTTACATCCTGATCAATCTGATTAAAACCCAATCTAGCTACCGGCGGACATAGTAAGCGTAGATCGGGTTTTTAATCAGATTGCATCCTGATATGAAAATCGTTACAATCAAAGCAAGGGATCTCTATGAAAAACCCAAATATATGCATGTTATTTTACTATAAGTGAGCTAAGTGAACGTGGAAAGTTTTCAGTTACTATAATTGATATTTTTTTTCATATTCTGGTCCTGCGGGAAAGCAAGATACCACTTATGCCGGTGCTAGGGGGCCTGAGAATTATTGCTCTTTCCAATAATTTTTAATGGCTATATTTAGCATGCAGAATAAGATATGGAGCTGGGAAACATATTTGGACATTACTTGCGACGGGTGTGTTTGCATGAGTATACAAGAGCTGCATTTTTAAAGGGGGCATTTATTTCATAACTGAGAACACATTTTCTTGAATGACGAGTAAAATTTCCATAAACAGTCTAGGGACAAGATGCCCCTGTACTTTAAAACAATCACTGCTGAGTAAAATTACATATATCAACACTCGGTCAGATTTGCTTTCAAAATAAACAGCCTAGATAAAATGTAAGCTTGTCGTATCTCCACACATGTAAAACTTGAGGCCAGTGATTAGCTATGGATACAAGTAAACTTCATTTAACAGTGAAGATACATCTGGCGACATTTGATCAGCGTCTGCACTGTTACCCATTGAAGGGCCAGCAAAACACATCTGAAAATATCGTCTGCTAAAGTTGTTTGCTGTAATATCCCATGTGGATTGAAGATTCAATTGCAACATGAAGGGTCAATAAACTTACCTCTTTTGATGTATGTGGCTGTTTGTCACATACTTTGCTGTTTTTATACAGAAGGAACTTATTAAAATTAAGTTAGTTTCTGGAACAGTCTAGTTTGGGTTTTGATAGATAAAATGGATTCAACAAAAAAAAAGGCAATGATAAATATATTATGTTTTGCTTTATGCATTGGAGCTAACTTATGACAGAGTAATTTATAAATTCAGATGCTGAACCCAGTTAAATAAACAATCAATCTCAGAGTGTTGATAACACAATTACAGGCGAAATTTATGAACTCGGATCGGAGTTCCTCAAAAGTGCTTGTCTCTAGACTGTACAAATAGTAACATTTATTATTTTTCTTAAGATGTGTCATGATTCTGAATTTAAATTCTATATGAATATAATGAAAGGATGATGTGCTTTGATATAACATATCTTTTAGAATCTTTTTCGAGCCCATTTATTTTGAATGTGGATCCGCCAAATTAGTAAAATACTGAATTACTTCCCTTGATGCTAGTATTTTCTTGAGCAGTGTCGAATCAACTCTGTCAACGGAAAAGATATCCTGGATATATCTGTTTTGGAACGTTATAGATCTTTAAAGATAATGTCATATAGGTATTCTTTGTCAAGGTAATTGATTTACCATTGGTATTGCTGTCGATTAATCATAAAATGATAGTGCAAGAAAAAGAAAAAGTTGTGAGATTGGTTGTACGTATTCGTGTAACACCAGTACATGGACATGCCTGGCTAGCATTGTCTGCCCAGTGCCCAGGTCTAATTCTCTGATGCTATGGCACATCACTACTTTAAAACTGCGATTGTGTTAAAATGCAGTGTACATTTATTAAGAAGGACAAGTCAAAAATGGCTATAAACTCGGAAATATATCCTCGAGTAAAGTGTGGTAGCTCAGTGGTAAGGCACTTGCCTCTGGTGGTAGAGATCCCAGGTTTGATACCTGCTTGTGGCTAGAAAAAAATCGAGTAAAGTGTGGTAGCTCAGTGGTAAGGCACTTGCCTCTGGTGCTAGAGGTCCCAGGTTTGATACCTGCTTGTGGCGAGAAAAAATTCATTGTCGGAACATGTTCTCTCTAGTGTCATTTGCAGGGATGACGCTAGATAAGTGCATCGTCCTTCGGATCCAGTCCCCTGTGCAGGAGGGTCTGGATGGGGTATAATGATTAGTGAAAAATGGCCCTTTTTCATAATGAATAGTGAATAATGAGCCCAAAAAATAATGAATAGTGAATAATGAGGGCCTAGAATTTAATGAATAATCCTATTTTTTTTTTATGAATTGAAGAAAAAATTAATGAATAGTGAATAATCAGATTTCTTTGCCACCTTTCATACTTTTAATGAATAATTGGTCTTATTTTAATGAATAATCAAAAATTTTAATGAGATGAATAATGGGCTAAATTTTTAATGAATAGTGAATACCAGACCCTCCCCCCATCCAGACCCTTGTGTAGGTTAAAGAACCCTACGGTAATTTAGTTATGGTTACTTGTAGGCTTTCATCCTGCAACCTGAAGTGTACAAAGTACACCTGCCGATAGTACTCGCAAGCCAGGGTCTGGCAGCATAGAGAGAAAGAAAGAGTACCCAAACTGCAACCCCTAGGGCCTAAGCTTTATCCATGATGCTGACTATGAAATAAGTGAAGCATTACAAATTAAATATGTTTACCTTACTAATGCATCCTTTTGGCATCGGGCTTCAGATAAATATTTACTCTGATCTGACATCTTACCTAGAAAATCGTAGCCAACGTTGTTGTTGGCTACGATTTTCTATGAACGTAAAGGAGATAAAATTTTAGTCTGCCATTTTGCAGTTTCTACTTCCACCCTGTGAGTGACATCACAATGATCCTGCACTATTCTAAATTTCAAAAAGCTACCATTTTATTGTAATTCATGAAATGTAAACATTGCAGAGGACCAGTTTTAGTCTTCCCCAGACTTTGGAATTTTAGTAAATGACATGAATTATGAAGAGACTTTTTTGGATTTAAGAAATTGTATATAAAATAAGCTGTCTGAAGTAAAACATTCTGTATTTACCTATTTATACCTGGTTTTGACAGGATAAACTTCTCTGCACAATCTATATGCTTGTGTAAAAAATTTCCTAAGGTCACTCTCGTGCCCACTTGACATCTCGCGATATTACAGAGTAAACCAAAAACATGGCAGATGTACAGAATGGGTGAAGGCAGGGTACTCAATGATATAATTGTGTCCAATTTTTAAATAATGGAAATGTCTCTGGGTACGGACCCCTACCTCTAGACCCTGAGTCTAGTGGTACAGTCCCATATCTCTAGACACTGAGTCTAGGGATACCACTGTGGATGGCTCCCGGTATGGCTCTAAACTTTCAACTAGTCTATCACAGCAGGGTTATTTCTACCCATTTTGGGAACATGACCCGACCCCTGGAATAGGGACTTTTGAAAAATGTTATTTTAACTTTTAAGATATCTCATCACATCTTTTTGGAGGGCGTTTTGGTCGCCATCTGTTATACATCATTATATTCTGGTCAATGATCATACAAGTATAAGTTTTTACCATACATATAAGCTGTTTGGCGGATGTACAGGTACAGGGTTAAAATATGATTTTTTCTTTATTTGTTTAGAATTTTTTCTAGTTTCTGATCTTTATTTTATTGTTTTCTTTCCTTCTTATTTAACAAATAGACCATGGATTTGGGTAAATTCAATTATTTTCTCATCTCTAGTTAAGTGTCTCATCTTCAATCAAAGGACAACCCAAATATCTACTCGTTGGCAGCTGATGAGTAAATAAGCTCACTTGTTTCTATTGGAGATTTCATCATTCAACAATGGCTTTCCAAGAGTCACACTAGTACTGGTACATGTACAATGACAGCGGACACTACTCAAGGTCTAGAGGTACGGGACTGTACCCGGAGACACTTCCATAAATAATCTGTTGTAAGTTCTTCCAGTGACACATGATGACGCAGATTAATACAAGATTGAATTTACCAATCAGGGGAATCACATGACTGTGAGTTTGTGACGCATTTAGTAAACAAGTATGTCACAATGACATGTACACACATTGCATAAAGCAGATAGGTCAGTATTTGGAGAATGCCACCTATTGGAAGATAATGGCCAGGGTATTTTTTGTTGAAAGGCCAAGTTGACGACAGTCTACGGGTATCCTCCCAGATGGGAGTTATTTCAAAATTCTGACTTTATGATGATACACGCATTTTCTCGTTGATCAGGATCATCGAAATGCTTACATTGTGAATCTGGCTCTTTTGGGATTACGGTAAATAACGAGAATTACTTTCCTTGCAGAATGAAATAATGCCTCAGCACGCAAATTACAAAACAAGTATCATTGCCAAATGAAAATACCAACAAAACCCCATTCCTGTCTATTGTTTCTCTTGACCTACATGTATGCCATTTTTTCTTTTTTTGTAGGTAAAAGATGTCAGTGTCAGAAGAAGAAAATTTTATATCTCCCCCTCCTTTCACCCCACCCCCAGAACCACCCCTACCACCCCCACCGCCTTTCTCTAGGACCGCCATTACAGTGGAAACAAATGGACTACAGAGAGATATTTCCTATGCTAACTTCACTTCAGACCCTGTAGGAGATGGACAGAGGGCTTATAAATATGCTGCTAGTGTCATTCCGTAAGTATACATGTATGCAGGGGATAAAAATTCCACTCGTCCGCTCGTAATTACAAGTGAAATCTAGACAGGACGAGTGAATCTTCCCAAAGCACTCGTCCTGTAGGAAGAGTTCTTTGGGAAGAAGTACTCGAGGAAGTCATATTACATTTTACTCCCTGTTGTTCTTTATTGCATGCACTTTTAAAGGACAAGTGTCTGTGTTTGCAGGTTGAGTGAAAATTGTAAGTCACTCGTCCTGCAGGACAAGTGCAATATTGAAATATTTTAATTTTTTGTCCCCTGGTATGTACTCTCATCAGTTGTTTAATCCTTTTCATTCGGGATACTGATGTCTTGTGTCCTAAATACTATTAAATAGACTATTGTGTACATTTACATCCATGAAGATTTTTCAAATCAAATCAAATCAAATCAAAACAATATTTACATGTGATTCAACTGTTGAATGTTGCATAATACATTTGTAGTATACAGTAAAACCTGTATAAAACAGCCACTCTCAAAAAGACCAAAAATTGTTTTCAAGACCAATTATCGTTTAGTGCAGGATTGCAGGTCAAAAGTATTCTGGAGCATTCTGCAATTTTTTTGACCTTCATTAAGCTACCATTTGTCATTAAGATCTGTTTTGTCTATTTTTGAGTGGCCGTTTTACACAGATTTTACTGTACTGTCTGGTTACCATGCATACATATGCAGAATCTGTTCATTTACAGGTACAGAGGCTGGGATTTTGCATGTCATTGCCTTTTTATCTAAAGCACATAGTACTCCAAAACTGTCAGTTTCCGAGTAAACCTACAAGCATAATGCACATGCCAATCAGGCGGGTTTTCTAAGCTATTTGAACAAGCCACCCATTGCGTAAAGTAGTGAGTTGGGGCATTGCAATGCAACTTTGCGACTGACGGTTTGGACTGAGTTTATTTGCTACAAATTTTCCAAGGGTTAAATGTAGCAAACTTGATGTTGGAACCAGGTACCATTTCAGATTTGGAGAAGTTGGCATTTTTATAACCTGGTCTCTACAACTTTTATTAAATCACAAATGCATTTCGCTGAAATTTACACTAAAAAAGTTATCCACGAAAATGTTCCAAGGGTTAAATGTAGCAAACTTGATGTTGGAACCAGGTACCATTTCAGATTTGGAGAAGTTGGCATTTTTATAACCTGGTCTCTACAACTTTTATTAAATCACAAATGCATTTCGCTGAAATTTACACTAAAAAAGTTATCCACGAAAATGTTCCAACGGTTAAATGTAGCAAACTTGATGTTGGAACCAGGTACCATTTCAGATTTGGAGAAGTTGGCATTTTTATAACCTGGTCTCTACAACTTTTATTAAATCACAAATGCATTTCGCTGAAATTTACACTAAAAAAGTTATCCATGAAAATGTTCCAAGGGTTAAATGTAGCAAACTTGATGTTGGAACCAGGTACCATTTCAGATTTGGAGAAGTTGGCATTTTTATAACCTGGTCTCTACAACTTTTATTAAATCACAAATGCATTTCGCTGAAATTTACACTAAAAAAGTTATCCACGAAAATGTTCCAAGGGTTAAATGTAGCAAACTTGATGTTGGAACCAGGTACCATTTCAGATTTGGAGATGTTGGCATTTTTATAACCTTGTCTCCTCAACAACGTTTATTAAATCACAAATGCATTTCGCTGAAATTAACAATAAAAAAGTTATTCTTGAAAATAAACATGATAACATAAAAAGCGAGTTCAAGTATATACATTATGATTATCACAGGCTGGTCCAAATGCTTGAATTTGTGAAGTTAATACATGGTATCTTGTATTACTTGTATTCCAGGGACAGTTTGGAGACTTACAGTTGTGTATCATTTCAAAGAGATGTAGAGCCAATCCTTCAGTCTGGACCTCAGTAAGATCCCTTTGTCATTTTAACTTATTATATATGGGCCTTGATGCGACAAAACCTGTCTTCGGGGTATCCGACAATGCAAGACTCAAAACAGTCTCCTCAGCTACAGAGACGAGCTAGAATATTGAAATTTTGCTTGAAGCAAGTTTAGGCATAATACTTTCCAGTTAGCAAATAACAAAGGCGCTGATCTGTCTGCGCAGATCCGCAGGCTGGTCTGTGCCTTTGTTGTTCGCAAACCCCCGAAGACAGGTTTTGTTGTGACAAGGCCCATATAAAATACCATTTCCATACTGGTATATCCTGTTTAGCAAACCGTGTAGATCCAGATGAGAAGCTAGCTGATCAGGATCCACACTGTTTTCCACTCTGCTTGACGTGCTTGTAAGTGCGGCTTCAAGGTAATTCGATGAAAATAGGGGAGAGTGTAGTAATAAAAAATAATAATAGCTTGATAATGGTTAGACACTGCCAAGAGAAAGACTGACTGTCATGGAGGTTTACCACATGATAATGTTTAAAGCAGTCTAAGATGAGCACAGTGGTTTAGTTGGTAGAGCGATAGACTGGGGATCAAAGGGTTTCTAGTTCAGGACTAATTGGAGTCACTGTCTTGTGTCCATGAGCAAGATTGCTTAGCACTGGTTCAACCCAGGAAGAGGGGAAATCATCCTGACATTACAGAACAATTGTTGACTGGGATGTAAAGCATCAACACAAAAAAAACAGACTAAGAGGGGAGGGTTGTGTTTTGTTTGTTTGTTTGGTTGCTTTACGTCCCAAGTCAACAGCTATGGTCATGGTGGCCAGTTCACCTAACCACACTTTTTCCTGAGCAAGCTTGAACAAGCAGTTAACCAGTACTTCGTGCACATACTTTCACTTGTAACTGACAAAACCCTTCTTGAATGATTCAGCGGATGGGAGGAGAATGACCGTAGAAATTATTTCATGATCATGTCCAGGAAAAAGTGTGGTTAGGTGAACTGACCGTCCCGCCACGACCATAGCTGTTGACTTGGGACGTAAAGCAACAAAACAAACAAACAAACAAACAAACCATACAACATGGTCTATTCCTATGGACCCTATAAAGGGACTACACCACTGTACTTGTATCTGGAGCACTTGCTAAGTAAGAAAGATAATTCAGAAATATGACATCTTATCTGGAGTCCTGGCTATCTTATCTGGTCCTCTGGCAGATAACTAACCCAAGTATCGCCGAGGTACATGTAAGATGTTAGCATGTTGCTTTAACACTTAGCCTGCTAGTGTCGTCTGCTGATAACCTTTGCAAACAGTTTGGACTCATCACCCGCATCTGGCCCATAAATGTGGGGCCTGATCTTGATCGAAACTGTTTGACTCTGAGGATATTCCTGAAATAATTTTTTGAAAAGCTTTTGTAAAAAAAAATCAGACAACAAACAATATTCAAAATTACCCATCATGCAAAGCGCTTAAAGAAAGACTACAATAACCTTGATTGACATTTTGTTGTTTTGTTTATGTTTATTGTGATGAAACTAAACAGATACAGTTCAATTGATAAGCTTAATGGGTCATTTAAATGAATGGTTTTGTTAACAGGATTGTTTTGCGGAACATTGTAGTGCACTTAGCCCTTAAAGCGCCACCTATAATTTGTAGCAGAAGACAATTTCAAATTTTGCCACTTTTCCAAAAATAACAAATAAGGAATGATATTTCGTGAGAATTGTCTGCTGGCAGACCATTCTCACAAAACATCATACCTTATTTTTTTTGAAAATCGAGAAAGATGTCGCAAAATTTGTTGTCTGCTTCAGTTGTGATTGGTGCTTTAAGGGTTAAAAACTAATACAATGTTGTTGTTTTTTAAGGTTTTGTCCATTTTATTTTTAATCATTACCCTATTGAATTTAGTAAAAAATTTAAAACGGCAAAAGACAGTTTCACACAATGGGAAAATATGCCAACTGTAAATAATATTTTGAGGCAGTCCTTGAGGCTTTTGATCATATCTCATAGAAGAGCTTGCACATCTGGGCAGTCTCACCAGAGTCTTCACTGCCTGCACACACTTAATATGGTAGTATAGGAATGTTCTCACCTAGCCTGTGCAGTGTGCATATACAGTATAACTCCTTTTAATTCAATCTAGTGATAAATATAAGTTAAAATTGTGGCCCAGAGGACTTCAAAATACAAATGAGCTGCAACATGAGATTTTCAGCAATGTGGCATTTAGACATGAATAGACTCAGATGAGCCTGTGCAGCCTCCTTTTTAGCTTAGAAACTCCAAATGCTGTTCGACCAGTAGCCCTAGAGTCATAGAATATTCAAGCAACGAGCAAAGGCTCTGATCAGACTGCGCATATGCGCAGGCTGGTCTGAGCCTTTGCTGGTCACACATACCACATTGTTGAAAATCTCATGTCACAGCTCAAGGGGTTACTTTATGCATCTGCAATAAATTATTTCAAGGATTGGTCCATTGAAATACAGGATGACAGACTAGACCAAGTTTACACTATCACCATACATAGATATAAGATTCTTTGTAATACAGTAATGGGTCTAGACTGCTTATAAAAGGGAACATAAATAATATTGACTTATAAATAAAGAATTCATTTACTGTTTGTTTGAAAATTGTACTGTGATATGCATTCATGAGAGAATTTCCCCCATTATATTACTGCAATACTTTTATTAATGTGTTTACTATTTTGACTAGAAGACTGCGGCAGACAGAAACTTGCTTATTTTGCAGGCAAATAACACAGAAAATTTCATGTGAATTGATTTACATGATAGTTGCTGTTACCTTATTGACTCCTAAAAAAAATTTCTTTCTTCAAAATATTGCCTGGGGTGCAGTAAGAGTTAACCCTTAAAGCGCCAATCACAACTGCAGCAGACGACAAATTTTGCGACATCTTTCTAAATTTACAATAAAAATAAGTAATGATATTTCATGAGAATCATCTGCCAGCAGACGATTCTCATGAAATATGCCTTATTTGTTGTTTTTGAAAAAGCAGCAAAATTTGAAAATGTAGTCTGCTGCAAATTATAGGTGGCGCTTTATGGGTTAAACTGACATGTAAAGTTAAAGTAAATAAACTATATAAGATTTTGAACAAATGATGTACGAGGGTCATCCAATAAAGAATGAGACTTTCTTCATAGTATGAAAACCTGTGTGTGCATTTAGTTAAAATTCATCCTTAATGATAGTATGATATCTTAGCAATTCAGGAATATAAACAATATGTTTGTGATTGATTAGTTGCCATAGTAACGGGATGTTTTGTGGAAAGACTTGAAGGCGCATGGCCACGTTTACATTATTTTTTGAATACCCACGGTTATTGAAAGTCTTTTATTTTCACTCATAGATAGAATATAACCTCTTGATATAATTTCTTCTACTAAACAATCTTAGCGTTACATAAAATGCTATAAAAGATTAACCAAATATGCATATCCTTTATTTTGGTTGCCTAGCAACCGATTTACTTGATTTTTTATAAATATACTACTTTGTGTTGCTATGGTAACTATGTAGGTGAAGGATATCACACAAAATGTTTCGTTATCTGCAGCTTATTGTTATTAAGTATACATGAACAGAACTATGTTCACTTTAGTTGCTTGACTATTTGATATTAACTTTTAAAGTCAAGAGGTCAGGAAAAATACCAGATATTTCTTGAAAACTTGATTTTTTAAGCTTTATTTCCATGGTAACGGCTCAAGAATCTGAAACATTACTTTCCCCTATTGGCTATAGACAGATTGCATGAGCATATATAAGTACTAGTAGAAAAATAAACTCTACTTCTTAATATGTTGCTATGGTAACCACCTATAGTGAGCCGTCCACGCATGTTTGCCCAGTCTTCTAATGTTGCCTAGCAACAAAAGTTGGAACTATATAAAACATCGAATATGGTACATGTGAACAGCCAAAAAGACGAGCTAGCTTTGACAGAAATTTCATAAGCCTAGCATGTAAATTCACTGCGCTATAGAAAAAGTCTCATTCTTTATTGGATGACCCTCGTATTAACTCTCTTAACCTTTGAAATGTGAATCATAACAGCAGCAGACAACAATTTTTTTACATCTTTGTTCAGTTTTGGGGAAAAAAAGGCTTGATATTTCATGTGAATCATCTGCTGCAATATCAAGCCTTATCTGGTTTTAAGACAGTGATAAGACAGTGACAAAATTAAAAGAAAATGTCTTTGGTGGTGCTTTAAGGGTTAAATAGTTACCCATTCCTTGGGTACATTTCATAATGTACATGTACAAATGTATATCTTTAAAGGCTAAAAGCACCACATAAAATTTTCATCAGACAACATTTTTTCTCTCCAAATTTATCTGCTTTGTTAATAAAAAAAAATGGCTTAGTAATTTAAAAGTGTCAAGCTGAGTTTTTGCCAAAAATCTAGAAAGATACATGTACCAAAAATGTGTTGTCTGCTGCAGTTCTATTTTAATAGCTCTTTAAGGGTTACTACCGTATCATGCTGTAGAAAAGGGACTTACAATTCACAAGTACCTAGATACATGTAGATGCAAATAAGCCCAAAACCACTGTAACACTTTTTTAACCCAGAATTTAAGCTTTAGCGAATTTTAAGCCAGGTCATTCCTCACTTTTGACCATTTTGTCACATTATTTTTCGCAATCAAATCATGTTATTTCAGGTACTGTAGTCAAGTGGACATTTAAGATGAGTATGTTAAGTATTTTATGTGTTTAAGAGTTAACAATCAGCTCTTGTAGATTTGGAGACTCCAACTTGAGTGTTTTAAGGGTAGGAGTCTGGGACTTTGGCTTTTGTCCCACTGTTCAGCTACAGTAAATGTTCTAAAATTTCGAACACTTTTCAATTTCTGTTATCAAAGAAAATTTGGATTCTCAGGGCTGGAATTAACAAAATACTTATCAGAATAGCAAACAGGGAAGAAGCAGTCTGATCTTGGTCTGCACTGTTTGTCTAGGCCTTTTTGGCAGGCAACTAGTGTCACTAACTTGGGTCACCATTATGTTGAGTTAAAGTTTTACCTCTTATTGTTATGCAGATGTGGATTGGTAGCCCTGGCTATGGCAGATTCAGTGTTGAACAATGGGGTTACCATTGAGAAGGTAACAGAGGCCAGCAAGAGAAAAGGATTTTCTAAACAGGGAGAAATGTTTTCCTGTAAGTTTTTCCAATGTGTTTACTCTTTACCTACCAGTGACATCTTTTGTTGTCTGCTGATAAATGTTTGCAAACAGTTTGTATCCAGATCAGGCTCGACAGAATGTCAGGCCTGATCTGGATCCAAACTGATTGACACTGATGGTATTCATAAAAGAAACAATCGTTTGGAAACAATCAGAAGACATCAAAAAATCATCTTTTGTCAGAATGTCAGCCTGGCATGTTTCCAAAATGTTTGAAACTCTAGATCTGATGGTATTCCTGAAATAATTTTTTGAAAAAGTTAAGTTTGAAAAAAAAAATCCGCAGACGGCAGAAAAAAACATGAAAAATTTCTCAACATGCAAAGTTTTAAGAGAACTACACTTTCTCTATTAGAACCTGCAGTTAATTTTTATTTTCAACATGAAAACCATTCGCCAGGTATGAAAGGATAGTTTTAACACTTTTACACGCAAGAGTTTTGAAAACTGAATTGAATTTTGGCCTTTCTGAGTGTGTAAGGGATAAGATTTCACTTAGTTGATGAATCTAAGACAGAATCCTAAGTACCTGAAGCGGACAGATAATTTGGATCCTAATTTGAGATAGAATGACCACACCACAATTATAGAAATCTATTTAAAGTAGAGCCTTTGAAAATTAAATATTAACTGAATGGAAAATGCAGTCCGTCTAAAAAGGGTTAATACAGTATACCTGTCTTAAGTGGCAACTCAAAACAAAGAACTTAAAGAAAGATGGTAGCTAAATGCAGGTCGAAAGTATTGCAGAATGCTGGCATTCTGCAATTCTTTTGACCTGCATTATTAAGCGATAACAGGTCTTGAAAACCAATTTGGGGGTGGGGGGGAGGGCAGTGGCTCAGTGGTAGAGTGACTCAAGACTGATTGGCCGCGGATTCAAGCCTCACCCGCGTCACTGTGTTGTGTCCTTGAGCAAGGCACATTTATCCTTGCTTAGTACTGGTTCAACCCAGGAAGACACGTCCCGACATAGCTGAAAAACTGTTGACTGGGACGTAAAGAAACAACTAAAAATATATTTTTTTAAGTCTTCTTTTGAGTGACTGCTTTAGACAGGTTTTTCTGTACTTATAAATTGTTATAATTTTGGTAAATGGTACATGTATCATCTTTTTTTTTCTTTTTTGATTTCAGCCCATAATCTTGAAGTGCTATCAGCTGAACTGTATGGTTGTAAGACAAGCCTGCTCGATGTTAGCAATGTGGCTGGAAAATGGGAGTTCCTTAACTGTCTTGCCAGAGGAGATTTACTCCTTGTCCCATATCCTTTTATCAGAAAAACAAACATTAACTCTTAGCCCTGCAATTTTGTTTGTTTTGTTGCTTTACGTCCCAAGTCAACAGCTATGGTCATTGCGGGACTCTTACAGTCTCTTTTTTTGTCGTCTGCTCCTCTGGTCTGCTTATGTTCTTAGGTAACCTATATTGAAAACAATATGGACCCAGATCAGACTGCTCCAAGGGAGCAATCTGCTCAGGATTCATAGTGTTTTCTTCTATGATAAAATCTTGTCTGAAGTGCACTTGAATCTATGCAGCAGACGTAAAAAGCAGACAAAAAGTATAATGGCTCAAGGTCACATAGGCTTGAAAAGTACTTGAATACAGAGGACTTTCTTGAATAAATTATTATTATTATATTATAATTATTAAAAGTCCCTTGAAAATGAACTCTGCCTAGAAAAGTACTGGAAGATCACTCTAAGGCCTGAATTTTGCTTCCTTTTTGGTGCATTTAAATTTATATGTTCATATGCTAGTTTTAATTCATATGTTCATATGCACTAGCTGAGGTTGCACTGTTATATTAGAACTTGATCTGACAAGACTTTCTCAATTTCTTGCAATCCTTTAAGCTCATAATGGAATATTTACATTTTCAAAGCAAGCCTTTAATGAATCTTTAGATTTTTTGCAATCGTTCATAGCCTCATGAATTACACAAATTTGATTGACAGCTACCAAGCTCGCTTGCCCATGCAATACGCTTCAAACATCTAACTCATTCGCCAGAAGTGACACTGGTGTTGTGATTGACAGTGAGCCACACCCGAGTCGCAAGTGCGAAACAAGCCTCTAAAGTATTGTTTGCTCCATTGGCTGTCCATGATCACTCTGGCTGTTCCACTTTTCCGTTTTACACTCTGACAAAACAGTTAATATGATTATATATTTTTAAATTTAAACTGTTTTGTTTCCTTGATATTCATAATAAACTGTAAATATAAGCAATAAATTCAATTTTTGGTCTATTCATGGAATCATGAATACTTCGGGTCTCTTGCAAAGTTAACATGAAGCCCGCACTTACTTTGCAAGAGACCCAAAGTATTCATGATTCCATGAACATTCCAAAAATTAAAATCATTTCTTAAATCAAAGCAGTAAAATTTAAGCTGGCATTGGAGACGGTGTTTAAGTATTTTTTTTATGCCCCCAAAGGAACTTTGGGAGGCATATAGTAATCGCACTGTCCGTCCGTCCGTCCGTGTGTCCGTCCGTCCCACTTTCGTGTCCGGTCCATATCTCCTATATTCTTTGAGGTAGGAATTTCAAATTAGGTGTGTGGATGCATCTTGGGATGGTGGAGTGTCGCGTACCATTTTCGGGTCACTGTGACCTTGACCTCTGACCTAGTTTTTAGAATAATCGTGTCCGGAGCATATCTCTCATATTATTTGAGGTAGGAATTTCAAATTTGGTGTGTGGATGCACCTTGGGATGACGAAGTGTCGCGTACGATAATTGGGTCACTGTGACCTTGAACTTGACCTCTGACCTAGTTTCTAGAAACTGCATTGAGTCTGGTGCATATCTCCTATATTCTTTGAGGTAGGAATTCCAACTATGGTGTGTAAATACATCTTGGGATGACAGGGTGTCACATACCATTTTAGGTCACTGTGACCTTGACCTCTGACCTAGTTTTAAGAATTATTGTGTCCGGAGCATATCTCTTGTATTCTTTGAATGAGGAATTCCAAATTTGGTGTGTGGATACATCTTGGGATAGCGGAGTGTCATGTACCATTTTTAGGTCACTGTGACCTTGACCTCTGACCTAATTTTAGAATAACCATGTCCAGAGCATATCTCTTGTATTATTTGAGGTAGGAATCTCAAATTTGGTATGTGGATGCATCTTGGGATGACGAAGTGTCGTTTACCATAATTAAGTCACTTTGACCTTGAACTTGACCTCTGACCTAGTTTCTAGAAACTGGTGCATATCCTATATCCTTTGAAATAGGAATTCCAAATTTGGTATGTAAATGCATCTTGGGATGCCTGAGTGTCACAAACCATTTTTGGGTCACTGTGACCTTGACCTCTGACCTAGTTTTCAAGAATTATTGTGTCCAGAGCATATCTTCTATATTATTTGATGTAGGAATCCCAATTTTGGGGTGGTGATTCCTCTTGAAATGGCGGAGTGGTGCATACCATTTTGAGTCACTTTGACCTTGACTTCTGGCCTCATTTCTATGTTTTTGGTGCTATATTACAGCTATCTTTCCTCAAATGTGTCTTATGCTAGACCAATTCCTTTGGGGGCATTCGTCACGTGTTTGTGACATTTCTTGTTTATTTCCTTAACCTTTCCCACATATGATCCCGATAAGAACTATGTTCCAGTGCTGAAGAAAGGTCACAAGGCACACTGGGCTCTAGTCACAGGTAATATACCACAGGAAATGTTGTTAAATTCCAAACACTTTTCTCTTTCTGTTCTCAAAGAAAATGTTGTTAATCAGGACTGGAATTCACAAAATGCTTGTCAAATTAGCAAACAGGGAAGACCCTGATCAGACTACTTCTTCAGAAGCAGTCTGATCTGAGTCTGCACTCTTTGCCTAGGCCTCTTTGGCAGGCAACTAGTGTTTGAAATTTTAGAATATTTACTATATGTTTGAACGCTTGATACAAGAATTCTGAACACTTGATGAATGTAAGCAGTGTGATACCATAAGTTTCAATGGTTTAATTTTGTTATAATTTTAAAATTACAATAATCTTCTGTCCATGAAGACTGTTTTTTAGCTCACCTGTACAAAGTACAAAATGAACTATTTAAAGACCTATAATCCTGTCAGATACAGATCATTAAAGGATTAATTGATATGAGACAGTTTCAGTATCTCACAGGATTATAGGGGCCTCAAGAGGGGACTTACCTGTATACAGCACAATTTTTATTCTCACTTAGATAAATGTCAATTTTTTATCAGAATGTACCTAAACCCTTCATGGGCAGACCTGGGGTAATTGTAATCAGTAATTGTAATTATCTGTTATTAAATACAATTTTCAAAGTAATCAAATAAAATTGTAATCATGTTTTTTTTCAAATACATGTAATGTAATTGTAATGATTACTGAAAATATTTTAGCTGTAATTATAATTACTTTCAAATACTTTTCAAATACATTTGGCTATTTACTTAGAAAATTATCCCAACACAAGAAACAAATAGGTGACTAATGGTAATATTTTAATTCAGATCTATGAATGAGAAAAAGAACACAGGATAAATAAAACATATTGACTTTTGTGGACAATAAAAGTAGCACACTTTAAAATATTTTGTCAATTTCAGACTTAACATTGTGTTTAAGATTAATTTGCATTTTGTATAAAAATTAAAAACCAAACTTTTTTTTTTCAAAATTAAAAAAAATATTGCAATAGATAACTTAACATAGTAAAAGGTACATTTTTCTCCAAAAATTCACTCTTGACAGCATTTCTGTTTCTCCTATTTGCTGGAGGCCTTAAATGAAATGTTGAGAAACAAAACTAGTTCTGTTCATTTTGACATGCTTAGCAGATTTCATGTGTAAATTCATCAAACCAAGACTATAAAAAGAAGACTACTCAAAGGTGTTAAATCTTTTGTTATTGGATATAGCTATCTCATGTGAAAAGGTACTTATGACCTTCTTAATAGCTACCTGTATATGTGTGCACACTGGACAAAGGTTAGTACACAAAAGTACATTTTCTTGTGGAATGGCTAAATAACTATTTTTTTTTTCATGCAAAAGTGCAACTTCTGCTCCTTTAGAATGCTTATTCAGCATAGCAGGCAAAGTTTTTATGCCTGAAAGCTGTTCCCTCAAAGATGACACTTTTGAAAAACTTATTTTGGTGATTAAATGTAATCATCAGATAACAATTTAAAGAAATATTGCCTGTATCTTTCATCAAAAAAGTATGCTAAAGAAAACTTAAATGTCAAAGTATGTCTTATAAAAGAGTAGTACAGGAAGGTTTGAGACTTTAAAACTTTTATTTGTAGCAATACGCTTTATTTTTCTAAAACAACATAGCTCCTGATAAATAATCAGCCATTTCCGATACCAGTTCCATGTTTAGAATGGCATCGGAACAAAGATAAGTGCAGTCAAACTATCTCTGATCAATTCCAGTTCAGTTGGAATCTAAATATTTATGTTGCCAAATGACAACACTCAGGATAGTTGTTTTCTCTGAAAGAGAGGTGTAACGAGAAGAATATATCCTCAAAATTAACATTTTGTCAAGAATTTTCTGTTTCATCGGAACACTTGCGAAGTGTTTTTATAAGATACAGTCATACACGTTTGAAGTAGGCGCCTACGGGGGATTCATATAGATTAAATTTATGAAACCCGTATGAACAGTTGAACGCTTAACTTCTTCAGCCAAAAAGCATTTATTAATAATAAAATTTGGTGTTTTAGTAATTTATGGAATACAGACACCGAGAATTTCTTGAAATAAGTTAGAATTAAACATCATGCATACTGCGCAAGACCATTAAGTCCCCTTATCGAGCCTCTAGTATTCCTAGCTGTGATAGATAGATGCACATCCGCGCGGCTGGAAATAGTAACTGACCATTGCTACAGGTTGCATATTTACAGCACTTATCAATTGTTGCTGCAATTATACATTAGTTTTCGCAAGGTGTTTTGTGCCAGTAATAAGGAAATGAGAGATGGATAATAATATTTGCAGTGGTCCAGAAATAACCAGGAAAACGCTATTGATCAGCTGTTTATATCGGTCATACACGTCAAGCAAAACCTTTCATGTCGGACTTCAGACAGTTATTTGTTTTGAAGGTATTCAATCAATCTATTTCTCGGCCGATACTAATCCTCCATTTATTACACTTCGATTTCATAACCACTTTCTCCCTGATTTTAGCAGAGTCTGTCAAAATCTGCGTTCCTCGTGGTCGCCCTGCACGTGTTTTGTTTCCCGACATGTTTTCTTTGATCAACAAGGTTACTGCGGCTGCGCCGATATTGGGGTCAAAGAAAAGGTCATATGAATATTACGGAGAGATGCGAGAGTTTTGTGCGGGACGTTAAAAATTATTTTCCAGATTCTTTCTCGAATTTTTTCCCCTTTACTTTACATTTTTATGTTAAAAAGATATGAACGTGCACTGGTCGGTTTGGGAACATTCCATTCCACCTGTCAAAACTAAGGATTCCAAAATTCACATAGAACGGCAAAATACGTAGGGAATATTTTTTTAAAAGTAGCTGACTGAGCAAAAGGTTACATACTTTATAAATCTATCTTGCTATGTGGTATTGTATAGTGAAATAGATCTATAAAGTATGTAGGAAGATATAGTGTATGATGTATCAAACTTTAAAACCACATTGGTATGAACTGTGCATAGTGTATATTTGTTTAACTTTTATAAGAACATGAATAAAATTTCATAGCTAATTTAAGAAATAACAGAATAGGACATGGCTTTATGTTTAACTTCAAAGACCCTATCCATCTTTATAATTTTAAAAGTGAGTACTATATAGTAAATTAGCATTGCAATTTTACATAAAAACTTCAAAAGTAATTAGTAATGTATTTGATTACATTTCTAAAGTAATTGTAATCATTACATTTCCATAGGTCCTGTAATTGTAATGTAATTGTAATCATTGATAAGTCAAAGTAACTGTAATGTATTTGAATACTTTTCAAAGTATTTGGCACCAGGTCTGTTCATGGGACCACTTTATTGCCCCCTGTAAGGAAGTCATAATCACCTCATAAAGATTAGCCTTTGATCTGTCGGGAATAGCCATCAAGCAGTGGTACCACTTTTTAGGGCTTTACGCCACTACTGTATCTGCATTTGCATTCAATTTGTCTAATAGTTGGTTAGGGTTTTAACTCTTTGCATGCTTGGTAATTTTTCATGCTTTTGTTGTTGTCTGCTGACTTTTTTCAAAATTAACTTTTTCAAAAATTTTTATTCAGGAACGAAATCAGAGTGTCATCAAGTTGTTTGGATCGGGACTGACATTGTGTCGGTCCTGACCTGGGTCCAAACTGTTTGCAAAGATTATCAGCTGACAACAATAGTAACCACTAGTAGGGAAAGAGAAAAAAGGCTAGATCTGCTAAGCTGCTGGATCAAACGAGTCCATACCTAGTCTGGTGTTAGATATTGGTCTAAAGATAGATGATATACCATTGTACCACACATCGGTGATATTTGCTGTCGCGGTCACAGACTTAGATACTTGGTCTAAGTTTTCGGAAAGGCTATATATCTCATGAACTTCTTGATTAAACAGGTTCATACCTAGTCTGGTGTTGGATACTGGTCTGAAGGTTTGTGCTCAACCATCTTGACACACGTCAGTGAAATTTGCTGTCAAGGTAACAGACTTAGATATTTAGTTAACTAAATCTCCTGAACAACAAGTTCATACATGTACCTGGCCTAATGTTAGATACTGGTCTGAAATTTTACGCTGTATGATCGCCATCCACATCTGCGACTTTGAAATCCATTTTTAATCCTTTATATACTAATGAGGTTTTCTATATCTCTTGATACAATGAACCTGGCAATGAACCTGGGAACAAAATTTTTGAACTTTAAATTGTAAATATTTTCTTATCCATTAATTTAAGCATATGTTTTTGGTGCTCAAAAGAACCGTCTCATTGAGACGGTTCTTTTGAGTACCCATAACATAAGTTTTGATTGAGAAATAAGAAAATTATTTTTCTGTTATGCACTCTTAAATAAAGTCCTGAGAATTTCTGAATAAAGATGTGCTTCAGTCCCTGAAGATTGTTTTTATTTTATTGAAGCAAACAGTGTAGACACCGAGGGGGTGCTTTCATATGGACGAGAAAATACCAAAATTTAAGTGAAATGCTTGTTTATGGATAAAGAAATCCCCCCCACCTTGAGAGTCTTAATTCACCTTTATTATATGCATTGATAAAGACTTTAACTTTGGATTGTAACTGTCTGTGTTTGATAGGCAGGTTTGATCTGAATTCCTGCCCCTACTAGATAAAGAGTGTGTAATAAAAAATTAAATTTCTTATTTCTCAACCAAAACATATGTTGTGGGTACTCAAAAGAATCGTCTCAGTGAGACAGTTCTTTTATGCACCCAAAACATAGGTTTAAATTGATGGATAAGAAAATATTTACAATTTTATCCTTAATTTTTTTCTTAACTGGACCTATGGTATTGTTTTCTTGCTGTTTCAGGTTTCTTTGCTGCAATAAAAGATGAAAATATTTTGAGTCGATTTCAAAGAGCAAAAGTAACTAAAGACTCTACGATACCTAGTTTATACCACTGTGAATGTGCTCCATTGTCCCCCAACACCCACCGATTACTTCCAGCAGAACCACTGTCAACTCCTCGTGCCCTTTCTGCAAATATCCCAACGCGCCCTGATCCAGCATCTTCATCTTTCCGTTCAGTCTCGGCAAGGACGTTACCTCAAGAGCCCACCCAGAATATTGTCCAAGGGCCGGAAGTGTCTCATACTGCTTGGCAGGAAACACAATCTACCCAGAATACATCACCAAAGACTGAAACTCGTAAAAATGCTTTACTTAAATCCTCGGCAATAAGTCAGGTGCCGGGTGCAGCGAATCCTGGCAAGAATCCTCTAGAGAATGCCTCATATATTTTAGTGTATGCTAAGCAAGGTAAAAGTAAGCATACCGGGATATGGAATGCTAAGACTTTAGTTGAAAGCTGCTGTAATTTGTTAGAGATTGATCCAGAAAGACTCGAAGATGGGGATAATTATAACTTTCCTGAGAAAGGTATAGCTGAGGAGCTATGTGGTAAAGTGGTTGTGTTACATATGAGAAAATAATCTTTTTAACATTGATAAGAGTGCAAAATTAAAAATTGTTTTTCTTATTTCTTAACCAAAACATATGTTGTGGGTACTCAAAAGAACCATCTCAATGAGATGGTTCTTTTAAGCACCCAGAACAAATGTTTAAACTGATTGGTAAGAAAATAGTTACACTTTTATGTTCAAAAATAACTATAACTTTTCTGAGCAAGGAATAGCTGAGCAACTCTGCGGTAAAGTGGTTGTGTTTCACATGTGAAAATAATATGTTACGACATCGATAGTGGGCCTCTATTGATGTAGAAGGATGGAGATAATTATTACTTTTCTGAGAAAGTTTTAGCTGAGGAACTCTGTGGTAAATTGGTTGTGTTACATATGAGAAAATAATCTGTTACGACATTGATATTAGGCATCCAGATAAGAGTTTGTAATTGAGAATTGTCTTTTATCTCATCCAAAACATATGTTGTGGGTACTCAAAAGAACCATCTCAATGAGATGGTTCTTTTGAGCACCTAAAACATATGTTTAAACTGATGGGTAAGAAAATAGTTACAATTTTATGTTAAAAAATAACTATAACTTTCCTGAGCAAGGAATAGCTGAGGAACTCTGCAATAAAGTGGTTGTTACACATGAGAAAAAGAAGAATTTTGGTGGGGATGATTCAAAGGCATTGATTAGTGGATATTAATGTTGTTGTGTTGGGGCTTAATGGCACTATCAACAATTTTTCAGTCATAGCACAACCGTCATTTATCATATTCAGGGGCAGAGCTAGCCTGAAATTCAAAGTAAGCAAGTGTGGAACAGGCTGAATGCATTCAAACAGGGATATTTACAAACAGCGTAGACTCAGATGAGATGCCACAAAATGCGGCATCTCATCAGGGTCTGCGCTGTTTGCCAAGATAAACACACTCTTGGTAATGGTAGATAATAAAAATCGTATATGATCAGGCCCTCATTCACTTTGCGCTATTTGGTGATAGATTATGACAATATCATCACAAATTCTGTCAAAATTGGATTATTGCTTCTACGCACACGTTTTGTACAGTAAAATCAAGAATCAATTAGGACTGTGATAGAATTTGGTACAAATGTGTGCGCACTTACGTTTTTGCGTATGTGTGGCTATGCCCCTGATATGACTGTTCTTTGACAGGCTGCTCTTAAGTGGTTTACCAGTACTTAGTGTATGGGTATTTTCATCAGTAAGTGACAACTGCCCTTCTTGAATAGGCTGTAGTTGGAGAATAATCTCCATTACAGTAGAATTACTAAAATTAGGAGATAACTGTAAGCAAAAATTTCCTTTGGGGAGGTATATCGTAGGATATACTGTCAGAAATTTAGTTTTACAGCAATGCATCAGTGGAGCTGCGAAATGTGATTTCTGGCTGTATATCACACGATCTACCTCTTAAACATTGTGAATATGGTTGTCCCAATTCTAATGCACTATTTAACATTTTTCATTAAAATAAAAGCAGTAAAATGTATTGCCTTGTGTCTACAGCCAGCGGCTGCCAGCTGCATAAAATCACAGCTAATGAAATGTGACGTTATGCAGGGGTGTGGAAATACTATGCCCGACTTGCCCGATATGGTCCCATTTCATTCAGGGCTGGTTAAAAATTCCTATTTAGTTGTCCTAGGACAAGTATAAAACAAAGCTTTAATGCATTTCTGTATTTCAATTTTTGTTAATTATTATGAACTCACAATGCCATTTTGTATGGTAAACCGTGTGGATCCTGATCAGCTGGCTTCCTCAGAAGCCAGCTGATCTGGATCTACACTGTTTTTAATTGATATTATATCTGGTTTCATGCTGCTTTTAAAGATGTTATATATGGTTTACAGCAAAGCAAAGGCGAAGCTGAGTTCTTTGTGTATTATCTGGTTCTTTGGGACAAGTAAAATTTTCTTTAAACAAGTATATTATGGCCATTTGCTTGTCCCTGGGCAACTATGAAATGTTGCTATTTCCACATTCCTGCTTTATGTAAAGACATCAGGCTTCCAACAGTATATCACTGGATTAACTGTCTCAAATGTTAATGTTATTCAATAGGATGTTATGTCACATTCCCATCCACATTACAATTGAGCCGTGACATGAGATTTCCAACAATGTGGCATTTTGAAATGTGTAGACTCCTATGAGCCTGTATAGCCTCCTTTTAAGCTTAGAGACTCGAAATGGTGTTCAGTCAGTAGCTTAACAATCATAGAATACTCAAGTGATTAGCAAAGGCTCTGATCAGACTGCGTGTATGGGCAGGCTGATCTGTGGCTTTGCTGGTCGCACATACCACATTGTTGGAAATCTCATGCACTGGCTCAATTTATAATTGCTTATTGTATTACTGTAACAGTTAACTCAGGTTGGCTAGATTTAAGATAAATCAAAGTACCTGCTTTGAGTTAACCTGCTAGATTTTCTTCATGAATATTCTTGCTAAGCTCCACCCACTATGAATAATTATAAACTTCTACATTTGTACATAGAATAAATTACTTGTCAGGTCCACTAGTGTATGATCATATCTAATAATATTTCCATAAGATATATCAGTGGAGCTGATAAGGTATTTCCATAACAGAGTAGACCCTGATCAGGCAGCTCTTAAAAGAGAGCAAATAATAGCTATTATACTTCCCAGAGAGCAAATAACAAAGGCACTGAGCAGACTGCGCAGATGTGCAGGTTGGTCTGCACCTTTGTTGTTTGAATGCAATGTTCCGTTTTATTGCAACAAGGCCCATATTGTGTACATACGAGTTTTTTTAAACTACTTGTTTTAACTCAAACTGCTGTTTACTCAATGTGGAAAGTAAAAACCCTAATCCTTTTGAATGAGCTGCATTTTTAGTGGAGAACCGGACAATTATATATATATTGTAAATTTCTCTAAATTTTGAAACTAGATGTATAACAGAAACCCCGAGACAAACAATGAAGACCCAGGTCAGACTGCTTTAAGAAGCAGTCTGATCAAACTCCTCATTATTTGTTTTTCTGACAACCATTAGATGACTTTTCGACCAAATAATCAAACTTATTGTTGATAATAGTAGACAACTTTTTTTAAATTTTTAGAACATTTGCATCTGTCACTTTCATTTAAATAGAGGTAAAATTGATTTTTTTCTGTTTTTGTTTGTTAGATTATCTTGCTAGTTATTTGATCACATTAAGTTGATGGGTAAATTTAGAAATTGATGGGTAAATTTTGTTTTTAACATTCATACAGACAGGACTGAGCAAACAGTCAAGACCTAGAGAAGTATATAGTATGATCAAGGGCTAATCTGTTTGCCAATCTGTCACAGTTTTTTGACAAATCAACAAGTAGTAAGGTGGACTGGTTCAAATTGATGTCCTCCTATCGAAGGGTGGGGATATTGTTTTTGGTGTGAGTCTGTGGCTTGATATGAAAATGTTTTATCGTGGTCTCTCCCTTGGATGTGAAGGTTGAGAATAGATTTACAGTAAAATCTGTCTTAAGTGGCCACTCAAAAACAGACAAAACAAAGGCCTTAAAGACAAATGGTAGCTTAATGAAGGTTGAAAGTATTGCAGAATGCTCCCTTTGGAGCATTCTGCAATACTTTTGACCCGCATTAACCCTTAAAGCGCCAATCGCAACAAAAGTCGTCTGCTTTTCTCGTCTGTTGAAATGTTTAAGAAGCCTCTATGACAAACAGTGTTGACCCAGATCAGACTGCTCCTATAGCTATAGGAGCAGTCTGTTCTGGGTCCACCCTGTTTGCTTCTATACTTAAATTAGTCAACAATGTTAGGCAATTATTTGCAGCAGACCACTTCAGCAGACGTCATTTTTCCGATGCATTTTCTTCTTGGCGCTTTAAGGGTTAAGCGATACTTGGTTTTGAAAACCATTTTTGGTCTTCTTTTTGAGTGGCCACTTAACACATGTTTTACTGTATACCTTATATGTGCTAGAAGGTGTCTTAATTCTTTGAGTGTCAGGACCAGTTACTTGAACAGGAAAAAACATACACAAACAAAATAGTCCCAGTGCAGGGACTACTTAGTTTGCTTTCTTCAGCAATTTATCATAGACAATCAGCTGTTAAATTTCATTTCAGAAACCCAGCCCTTACAGAGTGAAATTATGACATAACCAAGCCTTTAGTTAAGAGTGTGTAACAAAAAAATAATTTCCATATTTCTCAACCAAAACATATGATGTGGGTACTCAAAAGAATCGTCTCAGAGTTCTGTTGAGCACCCAAAACATATGTTAAAATTGATGGGTAAGAAAATATTTACAATTTTATGCTTAAAAAAATTGTTTATCTAAATGTGTGCATACCTTACTAGACTTGTAAATAAATGTGCAATTGCTGTGTTCATTCTATTAACGATATGTGGTCAGGGCATCATTTTGTATACTAATCTCAATTTGTAATGACACTCAAGATGAACAAATAATAGAAATCTTGCCATTGGTAATATACAGTCAGTTTATGGGGTTATTTACAGTCAGTTCATGGTTAAATAGTCAGTTCATGGTTATATATAGTTAGTTGATGGTTATATACAGTCAGTTGATGGTTATATAGCCAGTTCATGGTTATATACATTCAGTTCATAGTTATATAGCCAGTTCATGGTTATATACAGTCAGTTGATGGTTATAATTATACAGTCAGTTCATGGTTATATAGCCAGTTCATGGTTATATACAGACAGTTGATGGTTATAATTATACAGACAGTTCATGGTTATATAGCCAGTTCATGGTTATATAGTCAGTTGATGGTTATAATTATACAGTCAGTTCATGGTTATATACAGTCAGTTCATGCACAGAGCATACTGTGCTTGTGAGCAGTTGATTAGAACATTAGAAACATCTCCAAATGCTGTCCTTTTCAATACTCTGACCAGACTGTGTGCTCACACAGTGATTGTCACATTTTTGGAAAGGCAGATCTGGCCCCGAGGTTATAAAACTTTTCGTACCCTGATCTGTATCAACTCTCTGATGTTATTCCTGAAAGATTTTTTCGAAAGTTGATTTTGAAAAAAATCAGAATGAAAAATTTTCTAGGGGGCAAAGAGTTAAATTGTTCAAAATTTATTAAAGGTTTTTATAACCAGTGATTTTGTACGGCAATCTGCTCCTGTTGACAACACTGTTCAGTGAATTATCAAAATGATTTTAATGCAAGTTTTTTTCACTTAATATACGAGGGGCATTTGGAAAGTTCTTAGCATGGTCTTTTATCTCAGTAACTGATTTACAAACCCTATCATGTTTGGGATCATTTTAAAGAGCCATCTTTCCTCTATGTTATGGCACAAATTTCATGAGGATATATTTACACTGACACGAAAAATATTATCGTGAATACATGTACTGTTTGTATACTGGAAAACGCAAAAATTCAGTGGAAAATATATCATTTTACCTTTTGAAAAGTGTGCAGAACATTAACATTAGTTCATGAAATTAGATAATTTTGTACCATTTTGTAGGCCACAATCTGGTACAGTTATTATACAATTGATGACCGAGTTGGATGTTTCCAATAACTAAATACCGGAACAACAATACCTAAACCGTCTAGAAAGCAAAGCAGTGTGCTAATTTTTTCGACTTAAAATCGCATGTCACAATGCACATATTTTGCAATTATATAAAACGACAGTAGTTAAAAAAATGCCGTGCGTTGGTATTTTTGTCAAGCACAGTTTATGCTCTTAGTATTGAAACCAAAATAAATTTAATAAACCAGAACAAAGGGAAGATAACTCGTATAATCTTTCCAAGGGGTAGAGTAAGTTTAGGCATAAGTTGACGTCCTGGCTCATTTCAATTGAAAACCGTGGCAAACAAAAAAGTAAAAATACCTTGAGAGTAGAAATCAATCAATTTTGTGATGGTTTACGCGATACCATGAGAAGTTCTTATGCCATCGACAAATTGTGAGGGGTTAAGTTGCCCCACCCACTTCTGTAAAAGTAGGGGTAGTGTTATTAGGAATAATTTTCTTGAATACAGAACTAAACAAGCCACACTTTTTGCACGACGAAATGATTTTTGTGCATTGTTTGCTACAAATAAAGCAAAACATATACTCAATAGGCATTTTGTGTGCTCCTGTAGTTACACAATTTATAGTAAAAGTATAAAGAAAATTCAAAAAAAAGTTCCATTTTTGAAAGTTTACCATTTCTCTATTAGTCAACATTTACCGAATGTAAAGGTGGTAGTCATGCAAGCAGTGATCGCATGATATATTTAATAAAAAAATAAGTAGGCACCGACTCGTTAACAAGTCAAATCATGATCACAAATAAGGTCCCCAATTTTCCTTCTCTTTTTTCCAAGTATTATGCTTAAAATTTCCGCCAGTATATAAACCCCTACTCATTTTGAGCATGCGCTGCACGTGCACGCCATTCCTTTTTCGACAAAGATCAAACCATCAAGTAGCCGTTGAATTCTAGTTTCCAAAAATGTATTATTTGATAGCATTTTATCAACCCATTGTGGAGTTATGATGCCGTGCTAAGAACTTTCCAAATGACCCTCGTATACTAGCCAAAAGTTCTAACCAGCCGTAGATCTGCATTTTATTAATTTTCTTCAAAACGTGAAATGCTGTGACTAATCTTTTTGCATCTCGAAGTAGCAAGACGTGTCGTGTACCCTAGACAGTAAAGATGTTGACAGAATGCAGGATGCCAATTTGAATAGTGGTACCCCCATTTTCAAAATTCTCATTTTGGCACAATTTGCGAGTTGTGTCTTTTTTAAATAGCCCCCTTTCACATGCAAAACATTTTCATTTCAAAAGCCAAACCCATATTGAACACTAAAATGTTGAAATGAACATTCAACCTACACAAGACTCGTTGCTATTGGCCAATATGTCAAAAATTACTCCACCATCTAATGCAAATTCTAGTGAATTTTGAAATTGAGGGTACACGTATTTCGCAAAGCCTCCCGGATACACTTTAATGAATTTTGCTTAGCCGTTTTCTGGTATAATTTACTGATAGGCTGACCTATTCAGTAATGCAAATGAAATCGATATAGTGCTTACAACTGTTCAGAAAATCGGTAAAAACACACATGGCTGATCAGAGCTTTTGACTAGTATATTTGATCATTATGTTGAATTTGGACACCTGTGTTTAGGTTTTCTGTTGATATCATCTAATGATATTATTGTATGGTAAATGTCCTAAAATTTCAAACACTAGTTGCCTGCCAAAATGGCCCAGGCAAGCAGCACAGACCCAGATCGAAGCAGTCTAATCAGGGTCTTCCCTGTTTGCATCTCTGACAAGCATTTGGTGAATTTTTAGCCCTAATAACCAAAATTTTATTTGAGAAAAGAAAAAGAAGTGTTTGAAATATTAGAACATTTACTGTGACTCACTATTCTGTGTTGTAGATTTACTAGCACTTTACTTGTTTTTTGGGGAGATTAATGTTTGAGCGGATCCATAATATGAAAGAGCAGATTTATTTTTACGAAAGAGCGGAGAACCGTAAAGCAAAAGAGCGGATGTTTGAATCATTCAAATGGGTGAATTTTCCAGGTAAACACCCAGCTGCAGGGGAAGATCAAGGATTCCTGGAAAGGGGGTTCGTATGTATAAAGGTGTGGGGGTTTGCTTAGCTGATTTTATCTCATTTATTTTAAATATTCCATGAAAATGAAATAATTTGGTCTCACTGAGACCAAATTATTTCATTTTCATAGGATATTTAATAGAGGGGAGGGGCTCTAGATCCACCACTACAATGCGCTCTCAATCACCTATTAAGGACTGAGCAATATTGGCCATTACAGGTAATACAACTGAGTGAATACTTTTTTAAAGGTCATTACCTGGAAAATTCCCTCATTTGAATGATTTATCCATCCGCTCTTTTTTTACTGTATGGTTCTCCGCTCATTTCATATTCTGTCACGGCATGATTTCCGCTCAAATGTAATTCGCCCGTTTTTTATTGCTAGACCCATTTTTATTATTTGTTTTTTTGTTATTTTTGTATTTGTTGGTGCTTATTTTCATTATTGTTGTTTTTAATTTAGTATAATTCCAGTACATTTTGTTTTTTATATTGTATTTTACACATTACACATACACTTAGTATATCTTTTTATTTCATAACTGGGTTGTCTGCCAAATACAATTTTAAGCTCCTCAATGGCTAAAGTTCAATTTTTTTTTATCCATTTTAACCCAATCTTGTTTAAGTTGAAATGAGATTAACAGAGCTAAGAAAATTATATTTGGTTTTGAAAGAATTTTTTGAAAAAGGTGAGAAAAATCAGCAGACAACAAAAACAGCATGCAAAATTATTTTCATCTTGCAGAGCTTTGTCTTTATATTGACCAGCTGTGTTTTTGTAGTCTGCTTCACCTAAATTAAAGGGTCATGTACTTTATTTTCTATACACACGAGTATATATATAGACCGTATCTAGATCTGTCTCATATTGACTAGCAGTATTGTTTAGAAGTGAAGCTCCAAAGTAGAGTGTTTACATTTCTAAGTTCATAGATTGATTACAATTTACAGGTAAAGGTCATTAAATTTGATGATTAACTATATATCTGTGTGTCTTCATTTTTTCTTTCTTTTTTAAATAAACATTTGGTTTTTCCCCTATAGATCTGTCTCATAATGTCCAGCATTATTGATTAGTAGCAAAGCACAACAGGTTTTTACATTTGCAAGTTAATATAAAAATTGAAAGCATTGCATGTTAAATGAGAGTTACATAATTTAATCTGCTATCCATATTTTGCTACTTTTCCTGCAGCACATTTACCTCATTGTTTTATTGAGCTGAAAGCCCAAATCAATGTACTGACCACTTTTTCCCGTTTTTCACATGCACATTAACATGCAATGTTTTTAACTTTTATATGCGGCCGTTCTTTTTTTGGCCAAGTATATGTTTTCTAGCGTAGAGTCCCATATATAAACATACAATGTACCATTGCTTGATAAATCTTGCTTTTTGTTCCTTGTCTTGTTTGTATTTATTTCATGATAAAAGTAGACACAGTACGGCCACTCAAAAAGAAGACCAAAATTGGTTTTCAAGTGCTGATTATTGCTTAATGCAGGTCAAAAGTATTGCAGAATGCACCAAGAGAGCATTCTGCAATACTTTCGACATTCATTAAGCTACATTTTGTCTTTAAGACCTTTGTTTTGTCGATTTTTGAGTGGCCACTTAAGACAGGTTTTACTGTATCCCATTTTCTGGTTTAAAGATAAAAATAGACATCTTTTAAATGGTTCTGTAATCTCTAACACTCGTAAACTGTGATATTATTTAAACTTACTCAACAAATTATTTATTATATATTCTGTTTGTATTCTGTTTCCATGATGTAAGTAGCTGCTTTGTTGTATAGAACAATATTACTGAACTTCTTAATAGTAAAGTGTGTAGATTAATTCAGGACATGGGTCATGTGCCATTTCATCAAGCTCAACACTGCTTGCTGAGACAAAAAGTATCTTTAGCAGTTTTGTTTGGAAATTACAACCTGTGGCTCCTCGATATATATACAATGGACCATCCCAAGTTTATTGTATCAAACCAGGAAGAAGAATTGAATAGTACATAAAGGGTCAATACCATATGAACCATATTGTGCTTGAAATGGTCAAAACTTTCTGGTGCTTTTGATCTTCTGAGTACAATTACAGTAAAACCTGTCTTAAATGGTCACTTAAACATAGACAAAATTAGGGTCTGAATGGAAAATGGTAGCTTAAGGAAGGTCGAAAGTATTGCAGAATGCTCTCCTTGGAGCATTCTGCAATACTTTTGACCTGTATTAAGCAATAATCGGTATTGAAAACCAATTTTTGGTGTTCTTTTTGAGTAACCGTTTAAGACAGGTTTTACTGTAGATTCAAAGCCAAGAATGTATTTTGTCATAACCATTCATTAGAGTTAATTTTCAAGGGAAAGTCATCAAGATGCAGCACATTGGGCTCTTATTAAACCCTTTACCCCACAGGCTATTTTTAGATCATGACATCATTACCTATTTTTAGACAATGTTGAAACAAATCAATAAAAATTGAATTGAAGTTTTAGATTCTTTTGAAAATATTATGGAAAATGGAGCATTTGCTCCAAAAGAGCAAATGCTCCATTTTCCATAGTATTTTCTAATACATGATATTTCAAAGGCAACCAAAGTCGCTATTATGGAGTAAAGGGTTAAGACCAATATTCTATGCATGTTTTCATTATACATTCTAAAAGCTTTAACTAGATATTTTAATAAACGGGTATAGGAATATGTTTTGTATACAATCAAAGGTAATACCTTATATTTGTGGAGTACTGGTAGAAATCCTTATATTTATACCAATAAAATTGCTTCAATTCTATGTTTGTTATTTATATTTCTCCTTTTGAATCTATGCCACGTTTTACCGCTTTGCTGCCTGTTGGGTAAATTTGCATGCTTTTTTTGTCGTCTGCTGATTTTTTTTTCGAAGTAAACTTCGAAATATTCTTTCAGGAATACCTTCAGTGTGTCAATTTGGATCCAGATCAGGCCTGATTTTTGTTTTCAAAGGTTATCAGCAGATGACACTAGTATAAAGCAAAGAATTAATCTAGTCAGTTGGTCAATAAAAAATTGGGCTAGCCTCTGGTTTACCAGGCACATTCTATTCTATTTATTGTTTTGAAGTTGCCGCCAAGTTGGAATTCGAAAAAGATTGGAAACTATCCAATCAGCAATCATATGAATCAAGCGGGGGATGTGGGGTGTGCAACCCCTTCATTCAACAACCAGTGTATTTAGCTTAAGTCTTATTTCCCTATTTTCAGCCAAAGCGGCAAAGTGCGGTGGAAATTGCAAACAGCAGACTAGGTTTTAGTCTGTTCTTGATAGTTAATGGATAGTTCAACCTAGCACCAGCCTAAACATTTTTTAAATTTTTTTTCAGGCCCCTGTATAAAATATAACCAAAGGACTAGAATATGGAAAATACTGGTCAACATATTGAACCCTTCAATCTTTATCCAAATTTTTTTTGTCTGCTTATTATGTCTGCTGCATATATTCAAATGCACTCCAGACTAATTTTATCACAGAAGCAAACACTATAAACCATGATCTGACTGCTCCTAGTCAGATCAGGGTCCATATTTTTTGCAATATAGGCATGTAGCACTATAGGCAATTACTCAAAGAAAACAAGCTTTTCAAACATTTGCTATGGTAAATGTTCTAAAATTTCAAACAATTTTCTCTTTCTGTTTTCAAATAAAATGATCATCAGGGATGAAATTCACAAAATGCAAGTCCGAATAGCACATAGGGAAGGCCCTGATCAGACTGCATCTTCAGGAGCAGTCTGATCTGGGTCTGCACTGTTTGTCTAGAACTTTTTTGCAGCCAATTAGTGTTCGAAATTTTGGAGCATTTACCATATCCATGTGAGGCAAAGGAGTAAATGCTTATTTCAGATGCTCTACATACAGCTTTTTATTTACTTTCTCAGTGTAGTTGCCTTCTATGAAATCAACATTCCGCTGCTTGCATTTCTCGATTTAAAACATTGAAATGTCATGTGATCTAGACTGCGCCTTTAGGCGGAGTAACATCAACGTCAGCCAATAAGGTTCTTTATCGACATTTGTGTGACTTAATTCATGTATCGTCACAACGTTATGTTCAGGAGTTTCGCTCCCTGGCTTCCAACACCTCCGTTACAAATGAAATATTTCATTTTATAAGGATAACTGAAGGGGTTGGGTGGAAGATAATTCAGTAAATTTGATTGATAATATAGAATGTAAATATAAGGATTGAAATTCGTATCTTAAGCTTGCACTGGATGTTGAAAAACATAAGCTATTTTAATGTTTCAGAAAAGCCCTTCGGTTTCACAGAGATTAAAATAGCTAATGATTCTCATCATCCAGTGCAAGCTTAAAATATGAATTTCAATTCTTAAATACATTCAACCATTATCCATGCTCAGAAGCTCCAGTTTCTGTCTTTAAGCAATCTGATTAAAACCCGACCTAGCCACAGCGGACATAGTAGTAACCGTAGATCGGTTTTAATCAGATTGTGTTTTTAAGCTATAGGCAACAAAAATATTTTTTATAATTAAATCATCAAATCACAATCGCAGCAGACAACACATTTTGTGATATTTTTTGTTGTTGATTTTAGCAGAAATATAAGACTTGGAATTTCATCTGGACCATGTATATGATATATCATGCATTGAAACTGATGCATGCTGTTATTTTATTAGACTGTGCTTTAAGGGTTACACTTCTCTCATGAGAGGATCAAGTATGGTTTCAAATAACAAGAAAGCAACAAAATAATTTTTAAGGTTTTATATCTTGTGTAAAAAAATTAGCAGTCTGAACACAATATTACATTACTAATACACATCTAGGAATAACCAATCAAAATTGAGCTACAAGAATGACCAATCCAAATTGAGGCTTTCGACATTACTAGAATATTTAGCTCAGAGCCTAGCTGTTCAAAACAAAATTAGCTATCTCATAAACCATTTTTGGTTCTTTGTACTTTTCTGTAAAAATACCAAGATAATTTTATGCTGACCTTCCAAGATTATATTCTACAAGAGGCAACATGCACAATAAAATCCATTTGACAAGGTTTTGAAAAAATGATCAGGAAAACTGCATACTTCCAGTTATAAACCGAGCAGGTTGGTATGAGCAGTCTAAGCTAGATCTGTGGCATTGAATAATCACAGAAAACACTTTAATCCTGAAAATAATTTGACATCAATGCTGCTGTAAATTCGGAAATTTTCGTGAGGGTTCAATTTTCACCAAACCTCGTGAAAATTAAATTCTTGTAAAATAGTGAAATCACTCTCTGAAATTTTCGCTTGGGTTCTATTTTCGCCAAACCGTGCAGATACCAAGTTTCAAGAAAATTAAAACCTCTCAAAATCACTCTGTTGTTTACTGATGTAGGTAAATCATGCCCAAGTCTTTAACGTGGCAACTATTTCTTTTAATGCTGTTCGCGAAAATAAAATTCTCGCGAAAATTTCCGAATTTACAGTAACTGCAGAAAAGCAGATACTGTAAATTCAGAAATTCGCCGCTAAAAGAAATATTTGCCACAATAAAAATTAACGACTAGGGCATGATTTACCTACATCAGTACACGACAGAGTGATTTAGCCATTTCGCTAGGGTATTTTAGTTTCGCGAAAATAAAACCCTTGAAAATTTCCAAATTTACAGCACACAGTCCATCACACTACTCTAGTCTCTGAGAAATACGATCTGGAACCACATGTATTTGGTTTCAAATGAACATTTTACTGCAACAATGTTGCATCTAGAATCTAGGCCATAAAATTTTTGATTCGGAAGTCAATAGTGTACTCAATGATCAGAAGGTTCCTTTAGGAGTTGGTCTATACTGTTTGCCCATTTTTTTCTTCAGAAAATAAGTGTTTATATACACTGCGTCAAAAGTTAAGCACCACCTAAATATTTTCAAAGGAAAAACAGTAAAGCTTTCTAAATATGAGTTTATACTTGTAATATTTATGAAATTAGATAAAGTGGTGACAACTTATAGCAAATTTTTATTCCATTAGCATTGCGGTTAACAACTTAATTGGCATGCCAAATGCACACTTACCCCTAAAAATGTCCCTAATCGCTGTCCAATTGTGGCATTTTCATACCGCTACAAGATGAAAATTGCTAGTGTTATATTATTGCAAGGAGGTGTAAAGAATGGCATGTTATATATTTAAAACACAAAAATTATAAACATGTGATTAACTACATGTATCTCTATAACTTGCAACAACCCTCAAGTTCGCCAGAACCCTTTTGGCACCAGTCTGAAAATGAAGCTTTTTTTTTCGCTTTAATAAAAATTCAAAGCACTTTGGGGTCCGCTATGACGCTTTTAATGGTATACCCAAGAAAAGGGGTTGGTGTATACAGGACGCTGTAGAACTTTAGCAAAAGTATCAAATGGCATTCTGACAGACCAAGGAAAGGCTTGGGAAACAATTTTTTTACAAACTTATTGTTCTTTTGAAGAAAATCATACATGAAAACCGTCACTGAAAAAATGTTTGGGTGGTGCTTAACATTTGACGCTGTTTGTATTAGAACATTTTGGAATTTCCTGAAATGTGTGTTTGCGATACACAGAAAATTTCAGACAGTCTATTAAATTATAACTTCAACCATATTTCTGTTTAATACTCTTCGGCTGCTAATTGCAACTAAATGTCATCTGCTGTGTGTCATCTGCTGTAGGTAAATCATGCCCAAGTCTTTAACTGAAAATTTCAGACAGTCTATTAAATTATAACTTCAACCATATTTCTGTTTAATACTCTTCGGCTGCTAATTGCAACTAAATGTCATCTGCTGTGTGTCATCTGCTGTAGGTAAATCATGCCCAAGTCTTTAACGTGGCAACTATTTCTTTTAATGCTGTTCGCGAAAATAAAATTCTCGCGAAAATTTCCGAATTTACAGTAACTGCAGAAAAGCAGATACTGTAAATTCAGAAATTCGCTGCTAAAAGAAATATTTGCCACAATAAAAATTAACGACTAGGGCATGATTTACCTACATCAGTACACGACAGAGTGATTTAGCCATTTCGCTAGGGTATTTTAGTTTCACGAAATAGCAAACATTTTGGATCCAGAACGGACTGCTCAGGTCCAAGCAGTCTGATCAGGGTCCACACTATTTGACTGTATTCTGAAATTAGTGTGTGATATTAACAGCTACATGCAGCAAACAATTTTAGCAGACAACACTTTTTTATATGCATTATATCATAGAGGGTGAAAGGTTAACTTTATATAACTTTCATAAGGTTGAAGACCCATTTTGTTGGTCAATGCTTCTACTCTGAAAAAATATGTTGTACAAAATAAACTAGAGGACCTGAAGGTCCTGAGGGCGCTCACCTGATCTCCTTAATAATGTTAAAATAGGTCAAGGTCAACTACAGCTTTTTATGGAACATACGAATAATCCATCAAACAGCCCAGTGATTTCTGAGAAAAAGATGTTTAGATAGGTATGTGGCAGTCAAAATGAGTGGCCTTGGATAAAAGGTCACAGGTCAGCTTGACATTTGGTACTTAATAAACCATTGTCTCAATAGGTCTAACTATTATGAATTCGGCTCAGTTATAGAAAATGAACATTTTAAGATTTTCTCCATATAAATGCATTAGGAATCAAATTTGACCTTGCCATAAAGTAGGTCAAGGTCAACCTAGATTCATCATTTGTGCTAACCTGGAAGCGCCCACATCCCTAATCCAACATACCAAGTCCAAAAGCCAACGGCCTTTGGGTTCCAGATAAGAAGAGATTTTAAAGAGTTTTTACCATATATGGGCATGGTGGCTATGTTAGTCATGCGACCATAACAATTTGTATAAGTTCTGGCTAACCAATCATAAGGAGTTGTTATATGAAATTTTGTTTTGATTGGCCAAGAATTGTCTGAGAAAACTATGTTTTAATAAGTTGATGGGACTCTAATATAAGCGACCTTTGCTGAAAGGTCAAAGATCAACCTTGACCTTTGAAACTTATTTATAGACACTAGATTGAAGGTATCAAGTGAGAATAATGACTTTGGCTTCCACAGTATTCAAAAAATCAACTTTTCAAAAAATTTCCCATTCAAATGCATTAGGAAGCAAACTTGACCTTGACGTTAAGAAGGTCAAGGTCACCCTAGGATCATCATTTGAACAAACTTGGTAGGCCCCACATCCCCAATACTACATACCAAGTCTCAAGGTCACTGGCCTTCTGGTTCTGGAGAAGAAGATTTTTAAAAGATAATTACCATATATGGGCGTGGCGGCCATCTTGGTCATGTGACCAAAATATTTTGTAAAGATTTTAGCTGACTTATCATAAGGAGTCTTCACATGAAATTTGAGCTCAATTGGGCCAATGCTTTGTGAGAAAACTATGTTTTAATATACTGACGGACTTTAAAAACGCAACACTTGGATAACAGCTTAAATTCATGTCTCGAAAAAGAAGACAGAACAATAATTTTGATTGTATGTTAAAGAGCATTCATTTGTAGGTAAAACATGGAAAACTTGTTCAACTAAGATTAACTTAATGCATTAAAATGTAAACTTTTTGAGATAGGGGTCAACTGTTTTATGTGACCAAATGTTATGAATGAAAGATTCCCTACTACTTTAAATTAAGAAACACTAGAAGCATCAAATTTGTATCATGGACTTTGTAAATCATCGGGGAATCACTCTCATATTGATTGGCAGGTCTGCGATACAGCTTATTAGCGTACATGACGTTTATCTGGGAGTACCCTTTCATTCAATAGCTTAAAATCTCCTCTACTTAAGAAATGTTTAAATGACTAAATTCATACGGAGCAAATCACGTTGTCCAGTTTAGTTATACATTTAAAACGAAAGTGTTTGCTGAAGAAGCCAACTCATGATGACATTATCTAAGCAAAGGAAGTTTACATTTAACAGTCCTTTGGAAGATATAAGGGGAAGTTAGTGTTGCGTAATTAAAGTCCGTCAGTATATATTGATGGGACCACAATATTAGCGACCTTGGCTGAAAAGGCAAAGGTCAACCTTGACCTTTGAAACTTATTTATGGACATTGTCTCATTAGTTTCAACATATCAAGTAAGAATAATCACTTTGGCTTTAACAGTATTCAAAAAATCAACTTTTCAAAAAAAATCCCATTTAAATCTATTAGGAAGCAAATTTGACCTTGACGTTAAGTAGGTCAAGGTCAACCTAGTATCATTATTTGAACAAACTTGGTAGGCCCCACATCCCCGATGCTACATACCAAGTCCCAAGGTCATCTGCCTTCTGGTTCTGGAGAAGAAGATTTTTAAAGGGTTTTTACCATATATGGGCATGGCGGCCATCTTGGTCATGTGACCAGGAACATTTGAACAAACTTTCGTTCCCCCATCCTAAGGAGTCTCCATATGAAATTTGAGTTCAATTGGCCCAGTGGTTTTAGAGAAGAAGATGTTTGAAAATGTTGACGGACAGACGACGGACGGACGATGGACGCCAGAGTCACTGGTATACTAATAGCTCACCTCGGAGCCTTCGGCTCAGGTGAGCTAAAAAAAAACAAAAAATTACCATATACACATAAAAAATACTAAGACGCAGACTTGATTGTATATCTTGAAATTGTTTTTATATGGCCAACTTGAGGATATGTTCAGGCACCAGAGCTCAAAACAATGAAGGCCAACTTGAGGATATATCCAGATACACTTACAGTAAAACCTGTCTTCAACGGCCACTCAAAATGAGACAAAACAAAGATCTTAATGACAAATGGTAGCTTAATGCATTCTGCAATACTTTTGACCTGCATTAAGCAATAATTGGTCTTGAAAAACAATTTTTGGTCTTTTTGAGAGTGGTCGTTTTAGACAGGTTTTACCGTAATCATTTAAATGATGGTGGCTGCAAATATACAGAGAATAAGGGAATATTGCTATGTCACTGCTTTTATATACCATGTGGTGATGTTCCCTGGTTCTTATTGGGCATTACCATACATGTTTATAGCATTTCAAGTGCAATAGGTTTCACAGTGTGGGATACTATCTTTGTCACAATTTTAACTGTACAAGAAATAGGAATCTCAACTCTTTCAAGTTCACAACCAACATTATCGGAGCTACATTGTGAGAAAGCCTGTCTTTAGGGGGTTTTCAGCAGGTTTGATTCATACCTATCTGCACAGCCACCGAGACTACTGTCGTGCCAACAAAGAGTGACAGTGACGTAATATTTTGTTTACAGTTGTTAAGTAAAATATTACCTTGTACTCTCCATTTGAGCTAAAGCGATTTGTGTATTAATCCTATCCGCATTTATACACAAGTGATCTATCGATTGGAAGTCCCTGTTAACTTTGCAAACAAAACATGAGGTCACTGTCACTCTTGGCTCACAGGACAGTAGTATACATCATGAGTCAGTGTTCAATCTAGAAAATTTTAAAGAGGGGTCATTTTCATTTGATTTCAGATAAAAATAAAACACTGCCCAAGATTTCCCCATTCACATAATGTTAAAGATGGCCCACTCTAGGTATAGCAAGGGGCCATTTGCTAAAACAGGGGGTCAGTGGCCCCATGAAGATAGAACACTGATGAGTATGAGGGTGAGAAAGAAAAATCTGTCCCATGGATCACCATTTGGTATCACGAGGCTTGTCACGTGATGATTCAGAGCAACAGATTTGTATATCCCTCCCTCACACAAATATTTTTTTTTTTTTGCACAGCATCGAACTTTTTCTAAAACGAGCTTCCAGAAGCTCCTGATAAAATGCCGAGATGTAATATTACATAATGACATAGCTTGAAGACCATGGGCGTGAGTTCCAAAACCGATAAACAGCCCACATGTGATGGTCCGCGTAAGATAACATGGGTAAGATAAGAAGTTCTACCACAGGCTATAGTGTAGTGATTATACTTTGATACTACAAAAAAAGGTTTTCTCATGATGTGGCTTAGTGATTTGTTTGCACTGTTTTGTTTGAGTTGATGCTTTACATCACAGTCAACAATTTTTCTGTCATGTAGGACCGTTTCCTGGGTTTAACTGGTACTAAGCAGGAGATAAAGTGCCTTGCTGGAGAACAAAAGACATTGCCTCCAGTGACCTCTCTATCTAAAGTTGAGCAATCTACCAATGTTCTCCTAAGTATCATTTGATGGTATTATTGTGTAAGTGTTAAGTCACATGATTGCCCAGATATCCAGTGGGATTACAGGGCCAATTTTTGCTGTGTTTGCTGTTGCTAGCCCTTAAATTAAGTCTGTACTGTGCAATTTGTAAATGTTAATAAAGATAAAAAAATGGCAAAACTATCGCTGAGGGAATTTAATTTATCAATGTATTTCAAGTGGTAATGACTTCGTTACTGGGAAAAGGATTCAAGCAATTTGTTTAAGACATGAGTTTGCGATTACCTAAAATGTATACTAAAAATATAAACTTTAATGATTTACATCATTTTATGTGATTTTATTCTATGTACAAGCTGAAAGGCAATGGAATAGCAAAACCAGGGTGCATGAACATAAAAATATTTGGACATAAAAAACAGATTTGGTTGAAAAAAAATAAATGTAAAATAAGCTGGTGAAAGGCCATGCTAATTTCATTAGTTAAACGTTTAATTGTCAAAAAGGATTCAACTGTCATTTTAAACATTTCAAATTGGCATTTTTATTCTTTTTGTGCTTTATTACAGTCATTTTGTAGCATTACAATGTCGCGCTGTAGCACATTACTACACTAAAAATAATCCTCTGGTCATACATGTTTTTAAAAGCAACAACCAAAAACTTTCAGTCTTTGAATTATGTGAAGTATACGGTAACGTGAAACATTACAAATTTTGTGGATACCAATGTCCCTGGTATGCTCTTACAGGCAGAGAAACGTTAAGATCAATTATGCCAATTTCAAGAGGTTCTCCTGAGATTTTAAAAAATATATAGAGAATCTAACATGAGTACTCATGTAATATTGAATTTATTAAACAAGTTGAGGAAAAGAGATAAAATGCAAGGCTTGCTAAGCATTTTATCACTTTTTCACAAACCTTTAAATAAATTCAATAATACAGGAGTATGAATGTCAGATTCTATTTATCATATGATGTTAAATTATTCTAAAATCACACTTTTGGCATAAAAAAGTGTATAATTTTGTCATTACGTATGCAACATTGTTATGGACGTCATAGCATAATGTAACCTAATCTGTAAATCACTAGTGCTTATTGATTTTAATACATGTCATTATATAAGTCCCAGATGGGATGTCATGTTATAAATCAAAATAATGTTTGTCAAACTGTGGTTTAGCACCTTGGTAATAGCGCAAATTGGCCAAAATACACGCAGCTTGAAAGTGTTTTGACGATGCCAGAGTCAATGGTATACTATTTTGGCTACAAAGATTAGCTAGAATATTGAAATTTTACTTGAAGCAAGTTAATACATTATACATGTACTTTTCAATAAGCGAAAAAAAAGCACTGATCAAACTGTGCAGCCTGGTCTGTGCCTTTGTTGTTCGCATGAAACAATGTCAGGTTTTCTCGTGCCAAGACCCAATTATGAATATATACTTAACCTGAATCAGACCAATTAAGTAGTGACACATCTCTAATATGGTATGAACTGCAATGTCAAGACACAAAGGCCAATATGAGCCAGCTCAAGATATTCTGGCTCGGAGGTCAAAAAGCTTTTTTCATGCTCAACTCAACTAAGCATGAAATTTCAGCTGCCCATAAAAACTGAAGTGCTGAAAAAATAAGATTTTTCTTGCTTTAAAACTCTTAGATGTTTTATTTATCCTGCTCATAAATGCTACATTTATGAGCAGGATAAATTTCATGCTCAGTTTGGTTGAGCATGAAAAGTTTTATAACCTCAAGGCCTAGTATTTATCACATATGCGATCAGCCCGGCCTCGAGGTTATATTTTTTCATGCTCAACTCAACTAAGCATGAAATTTATCATGGTCCTAAATGTTGAAATGCCAATAATTGATGGCATTTTAACATTTATCAGCATAATAAATACAACATCTGAGAGTGCAAAGCAAGAAAACTTTTTTTTTGTCAGCATTTAGGTTTTATGAGCAGATGAAATTTCATGCTCAACTGAGTTGAGCATGAGAAGTTTGATAACCTGGAAGCCTGGGCTCAGATGAGTCATGGTTGGCCCACACAGTTCTGACCAATCAAACATTCTGATATTGCCTTCATTTTACTTTCATTTCCTTCAAAACTGTACATTGAATCATTGACAGGCCTCCAGATAAGCATGCATAATTTTTTTTATTATTTCTCAACCAAATCATATGCTGTAGGTACTCAAAAGAACCACCTCAATGAGAGTTCTTTTGAGCACCCAAAACACATGTTTAAACTCATGGCAGGACTAAAGTTAAGAGTGTGTAACGAAAATTTAATTTTCTTCTTTCTCAACCAAAACATATGTTGTGGGTACTCAAAAGAACCGTCTCAATGAGACGATTCTTTTGAGCACCCGAAACATATGTTAAAATTGATGGGTAAGAAAATATTTACAATTTTTATGCTGAATTTTTTTGTTTATCTAAACCTGTGTAATGGGTAAGAAAATAATCACAAGTTTATGGTCTAAAAGGTTGAATCAATGATTATTTGGGCGTATGTGAAGATTTCAATAAGAATGAATAAATGTAGAAGGATATGGGCCTCGGTTGATATAAGGGCCCACTCTCATATAGGCTCGACGCGAGAAAACCTGTCTTCGGTGGTTTGCAAACAACACAGGCCCAGACCAGCCTGCGCCTCCGCGCAGTCTGATCAGCGCCTTTGTTATTCGTTTTTTTGGAAAGTATCATATGTAAACTTGCTACAGGTGAAATTTTAATTTTCTAGCTAGTCTCTGTAGCTGAGGAGACTGGATTGAGACTCGCTTTGGTGGAAACCCGGAAGACAGGTTTTGTCGCGACGAAGCCAATATCAAAGCTCACTTGTGGGAACTGATCCGAGAGTTCTGTAACCTGAAAAGGACAATAAACAAGAACACTTTTCTCCTCGGCTTGCATCATGGAAGAGGCGGATCTGGTGCTATCAAATCTAATCCGGGAATTTGTGGAGGCTGTTCTGAGAATGTGTGCAGGTACATGCTAGTAGAATCCACTTCCATTTTGGCACTTTCATTGACACTATCTGCTTCAGTCATATCAGTGGTTTCTTTCTCAGTCTCAGCTATCTTAACAAAATCTCCACCCCCTACCTCTTCCTCCTGTCCCCCTTTCTCTTTCTCTCTCTCATTCCTTTCTCTCTCTTTCTCTGCCTCTCTATACATTTTCTCCATTTCTGTGTATATGTTATCAGTTTCTACCTTCTTGGTGCCATCAAACACTTCCTCTACCTCGTCCTCCATTGGTTCCCACACTTTCTCTTTCCTCTCTGTCTTACCTTCTCCCTTCGATCTGCATTTCTTGTGTTTGCCGGATTTCTCGTCATCACTGTGATCCTCATGGTGATCTGATCTATGTTTACCTGAGCTGTATCGTCTCCTCTCGCCACTTTTTGACCTATGATGATCTTTGCTGCGTGACCTTTTCCTTTCATGCCCTTTTGATGAATGTCTCTCTTTGCTGTGGGACCTCTTTCTTTCTCTGCTTTTAGACCCATGTCTTTCTTTACTATGGGATCTTCTCTTGCCTTGACTTTTAGCTCCATGTCGGTCTCTACTACGAGATTTTCTTTCTCTACTTTTGGACCCATGTTTACCCCTACTACGAGACCTGTGTCTCTTCCTGCTATGTTCCTGATCCTTATCATCACCAACTTTTCTATCTTTAGTTTGATTCTTATCACCCTCCTCTCTCTCTCCCCTCTCATGGTCCTTATGTTCTCTTTCTTTGTGTCTTTCCTCTATTTTCTTGTCAGATTCCTTATGGTCTTTTTCACTATGCACTCTTTCCCTGTGCCCCCTTTCATTACCCCTATCCCTATTCTCTGTTTCCTCACCTTCATGTCTACTTCTTATCCTTAACCTCCTTTCTGCCCTTTCCTTATCTCTCAGCTGTCTATCCCTATCTTTCTGTTCTCTCTCTCTATTCCTTCTTTCTCTCTCTTCCATTGTTTCATCTGCATGAACCCCATCTTCATCATTACTCTTATCGCCCTCATACTCACTGTCACTGAATGTATTCTCTTTATTTTGCTCCCCTCCCCCTGAGGTATTCTTTCGTTCCCTATGATTTCCCTCCCCATCCTCCTCCCCATCTTCCTCCCCCTCCTCTGCTGCATCTTCTTCAGCCTCATCATCTCCATCATCATGGGCTTGGCTCATCAAATCAGCTATCTCTTCTTCCAACTTCTTCCTACGCCTATCAATCATATCTGAAAGAGGGATACATAATGAGATAGCACTTAAGATTTTGGTACTTATCACATTTTCGAGCGGAGAATACTCAGGCAAGCCTGCTTAAATATACAGCCTCACTCAGAACGGTTGCTGCTTGCATCTGCAGGACTTTAGATAAGAGTGCGTACTAAAAAATTAATTTTCTTATTTCTCATCCAAAACATATGTTGTGGGTACTCAAAAGAACCGTCTCAATGAGATGGTTCTTTTGAGCACCCGAAGCATATGGTAAAACCGATGGGAAGAAAATACTTACAATTTTACGCTGAAATTTTTTGTTTATCTAAACCCATGGGGGTACATAATGAGATAGCACATAAGATTTTAGTCTTATCACACGTTGAGCGGAGTATACTCAGGCAAGCCTGCCTAAATGTGCAGCCTCACCAGAACCTTTGCTGCTTGCATCTATACACAGAGTTCATACAGGCAAGTATGAGTAAAATTCGAGGACTTTTCAAGGACTTCCAAAAGCCTCTCCAACAGTTTTCAAGGGGTTAAAGTTAATGAATAATACTGATATAAGTGTTAAAATTATACTTCAGAAATGCTAATGGAGACATTAGTACTGTAAAATTAGTATAAAATTGTTGTGCCTATATTTGATGCAGCACATGCTGCACCAAATAATGACACAACAATTTTATACTGATTTAGGTCTCTATCAACAGTGTTAAGTCCTACAGAAAATAGTAGAATTCAAGGACTTTTCAAGGCTTTGAGTGCTTTTCCAGTACTTTTCAAAGCAGATGTAATTTTCAAGGACTTTTCAAGAAAGCCCTCTAAATTCAAGTACTTTTGAAGCCTGTGCGAACGCTGATACAAAGTGTGGATGAAGACTCAAGACTAAAATTTTGATCTCTAGTCTTGCTTGATATATCAATATGGTTACTTAACAGTTTATTTACTTGTGACTCCTAAATGTGCACTTTGGAAAAAATCTACATTTTCAATTGCAGTGTACAAACCTTAGTAGGTTTAAGTGAAAATATATTTAGTATGTAAATTTATCCTTTACATATACATTAAAACCTGTCTTAAGCAACCACTTAAAAATAGACAAAACAAAGATCTCAACGATAGATGGTAGCTTAATGCAGGTCACCGTCAAAAGTATTGCAGAATGCTCCAAGAGAGCATTCTGCAATACTTTTGACCTTCATTAAGATTTATCGGTCTTGAAAACCAACTTTTGGTCTTCTTTTTGAGTGGCCGCTTAAGACATATACATGTAGAGGAGTCTAACCTTTCTTTAAATGTAGAACACTTGCCCGATATGCGCTGATACCAGTTAAAACTATATGTTAAATTACTTTTCAAATGGCAAGTTCTATTTGGGCACAGATGGGGTTAAATAAACATCATCCTTAACTAGTTAAGTATTGTTTTCAAGAAAACAAATGTCACCCCACCACTGTGACAAATTTTTGATGACGTCACATTGTGTAAACATGTAACAGCAGAGGAGGAAAATGCATTTATTGACTGGTGTTTAATTCCTTTTCTTTAATAGGAAAAAAATGATAAAGGCTAATCGACAAAACGTCAAAATAGAATTGTGATTTTAGTGATTAATATTGTTAACGCTCAGATTGCGATTCCCATTCAGAGTTCGCCGTCAGGGGGGTAAAACATGGAGGATGGTCGGGAAAAATATCACTTCAGTAGCCTGATACAAGATTTTATATATTCGAGTCGGAAAAAGGGCTGTATCAGGTGTATTTCATTGCAGGTATATAATATATGTCCCTCCCCTTCGGTGGAGGGATATAATTCTCTTACAGTCCAAGAACCTACCATCTACAGCCTTCTCTGACTCTTTCAGCTTCACTTCAGTTTCAGCATTTAGGATCTTTGGCATATAAAACAGGTGTGGTCTTGCTTTTGTTCTGATGAAATTGTCCAACTTTCTTGTCTCGATTTCCCACTTCTCATGCTGAAATATTAAAACCATAGGTCGAAATATTCAGCAAAATCTTAAGTGTAAAATTGTAATTACTTACTTACCCATCAGTCTAAACGTATGTTGTGGGTACTCAAAAGAACCACCTCATTGAGACGGTTCTTTTGAGTACCCACAACATATATATTGGCTGAGAACTAAGAAAATTAATTTTCAATTACACACTCCTGCTGAAAATTAATTTTCAATAACATACTCCAGTTGAAAATTAATTTTCAATAACACACTCCTGCTGAAAATTAATTTTCAATTACACACTCCTGCTGAAAATTATTTTTCAATTACACAGTCCTTCTGAAAATTAATTTTCAATTACACACTCCTCCTGGAGGTCTGCTGAAATAATATAAACCAATATAACCTTATAATATAAGAATCATATCTACACTAATTTTTTTGTATCTTTGTGAAAACATATGGGCCAGCACACAAGATTTTTGTACTAATCGCATTGTCAAGCAACATAAAGTATGGATATAGATGATGACTCTGGCAAAAAAATTATAAATCTAGTATCTCCGGATAGAAACTCCATACATAACAAAAAGGAACTTGCAAATAGACTTATAGCATCATGAAATGACATTGCACAATACTGGATTTGAAAATTAAATTGAAGGGTAAAATACCCTTTGCAGTTTGAGGTTTCAGCACTGATATTCATTTATGTGGTGAAATCTTTTATTATCAGTAAGAAAAAACTAACTAGAAATGTGTCCATGGGACACGGATGCCCCCGCTATTGCCAAATTCGCATAAATAGGGCATTGTCATTAACAAAGGGCCATAACTCTAAAAATAATCGGTGGATTTTATCCGTAATCGAACTTGACCTGTATCTTATGATTACATACCTGTGTATGAAAAATGAAACCAATACACCAACGTATTCAAAAGATATCGCCGGGAAACCATTTTTCATAGGGAGATCAAGGGCCATTACTCTGATAATAATTGGTTGATTTTATCCTTAATCAAACTTGACCTGTATTTTATGATTATATACCTGTGTATGAAATATGAACCCATTTCACCAATGTATTCAAAAGATATCGTCCGGAAACCATTTTTCGTACCCAGGTCAAGGGCCAAAACTCTGATGATAAGTGGTGGATTTTACCCGTAATTGAACTTGACCTGTATTTTATGATTATATACCTGTGTATGAAATATGAATCCAATACATAACTGTTTTCAAAAGATATCGCCTGGAAACCATTTTTCATTCGGAGATCAAGGGCCATAACTCTGATAATAATTGGTGGAATTTGTCCATAATTGAACTTGACCTGTATTTTATGATTATGTACCTGTGTATGAAATATGAATCCAATACACCAATGTTTTCAAAAGATATCGCCCGGAAACCATTTTTCGTACATACAGGACAGGACGTATGTATGTACGTACGGACAAGGGTGATGCTATATGCCCCCCCCCCCCCATTATAAATGGTGGGGGCATAATAAAACATCTGAGAGACTTTAAGCAAACTTCTTTATTTGTCGGTATTTTAGTTTTTATGAGCTGTTGAAATTTTGTGCTCAGTTGAGTTGAGTACAGAAAAAGTTTTGTAAGCTCGGGGCCAGAAGGAAGAATCCATTAGTATAAAAAGGGTTAGAGCGCCTACAAAGTGGTACGTTATTTGACCTTACACGCACACATACTCTTATAAGCACACACTGAATACTTTATCTGTTGTTTGCACTACAGTATTGAGTAAAACTTTTTAACCACCAAACTCGCTTACTGCTATCATTTTCCCATGTCCCAATTTTCGCCATGTAAAATTCCCTTGCTAAAGCCTTGCTTACTGCCATCTGCCACTCATTTCAAAACACACAAATGCACAAAGTTCCACGTAATCACTGCCAAGCGTCAGTATTGATAAGCTGATCAACGGGGTGCCAATGACTAATCATGCATTAAATCAACCACTGGTAAAAGCTGTGTAGCGATGCGATAATTACAGTAAACAATGCACCATTCAACATAAATGAATTGGGAAGTTTTAACCCAGGTAAGTAAGTGTTTGCCTGAAAAATACAAATATTTTCTTGTCTGTTTGTCATGTTGTTTGAATAAGGGGATAACTATTCGAAATTTTCATTTGTGGAGGTATATCGTAGGATATATGGTCTGAAATTTAGCTTTACGTTGACGCGTGAGCAGAGCTGTAAAACGTGATTTCAGACCGTATATCCTATGATATACCTCCTCAAAAGAAAATTTTGAATATGGTTATCCCCATTTTAATGCACTTCTGCAATTCCGTCTCAAATTGGAGCGTTGCAAGACGCATAAAGCTGCATGTAATCCAACAAAGTGTGACGTAAATAATGACATCAAAGTATATACGAGAGTAATCAGTATATTGCAGGATATACTGTCGCAATTTTTGACATTATCCAATCAGACGTCGCATTACAAAATCAAGTGCTTTAGAATGGCAAAATGTCTACGCCTAAACGGAAAAAAGAGTCAGTGATTTTGTTACCTGTGCATCCTGCATCTTTTGCGCATAATTTTGTCTCTAGGAGACAAAGTTTTTATTTCAGCGAGTCCCATGATGCAATAATATTGCAGGCTTGTCATTAAAAATAGTGTTCTGGACTCATAAGTTTGCAGTTGAGACTCATTGATATGGGAAACAGTGAGTCCCAGGACCCATAAGCCCAAAATTGTAAATGAATCACTGAGAGTTATTTTTGATTTAGTGCAAAAGAGAGAAATTTTGGATTTTTATAAAGAACATATCAAGTATATTCAGCAACAAATTGCCAATTTTTTCACTGCAAAATACATATACATTATAACAGACCTAACTGTTTTAAGGCGGTAAACTGGAAAAATCTGCCTGTGTCGCAGTATCCACTTACATCAAGTTATCAACTGTAATACATTAAAGTACATTGTGGGTATCATTATTTGCCAACAGCACATGCATGTCCTCCTATGTCAACATGTAGCTGAAAAAAATTCATACCTCAATCTATCCCTAAATTCGTTGTACTGCCTAATAGCCCCCTTCCTAGTGGTGGCGGTAAAATGAGGATTTACTGTATATGCCTGATCAGCTGGTCGGGATATGCATCTTTTTCAAAAAATAATTTTTAAAAGTTGTGTGAAGTGCACTAGTAAGGTAGAACATGGTATGCTGTAAATTGATGTTGAGAAAGAAGATAAATAATCAAGAAATACATCCCATAGGCCCAGATAAGGAAATTTTATTTGTGTTAAATTTTAATTATTTTCTTACCCATTAATTTAAACATGTGTTTTGGGTGCTAAAAAGAACCGTCTCATTGAGACGGTTCTTTTGAGTACCCACAACATATGTTTGGATGAGAAATAAAGAAAAATATTTTCCAATACACACTCTTATCTGGAGGCCTGACACGCTTTTAATGATGAGCCCTGTTCTTACATTATGTGCTAGTTCCCCTTTTAATAGTGAGCCCTGTTCATAAATTATGTGCTAGTTCCCCTTTTAATGATGAGCCCTGTTCTAACATTATGTGCCAGTTCCCCTTTTAATGATGAGCCCTGTTCTTATATTATGTGCCAGTTCCCATTTTAATGATGAGCCCTGTTCTTACATTATGTGCAAGATCCCCTTTTAATGATGAGCCCCATTCTTACATTATGTGCTAGTTCCCTTTTTAATGATGAGCCCTGTTCTTACATTATGTGCTAGTTCTCCTTTTAATAATGAGCACTGTTCTTACATTATGTGCTAGTTCCCCGTTTAATGATGAGTCCCATTGTCTTGCGCAGGCGCGATACTCAAGAATCGACTTGTCTGCTAAGGCACATCAAGACCGAAAAGACGGCTTTGTGTCAATATGCGGTGTGCATTACCCAAAACACTACGTTAAAAAAGTAGCAAGCACTGAATGGCTGTAAATAATCTGTTTATGGAGACATCAAGAAACCTTTCCTAGCTAAACAATAACAATGTATGGTATTACAGTATTTAGCGATACAATAATAATATTTTCTGCACTAAAACATATTTTGAAACATGTCCCACATGGCCAGGTCAAAAAAAAGGTTTCGGTGACGCGTGATGACGCAGATCAATAACAAGTTTGAATCGACCAATGGGGCGAATCACATGATCTGATGACGCTATCGGTAAACAAGTATGTCGCACGCACCCACAATGCTCAAATCAGATAGGTCAGTATGCGATAGTCATGCCACCTAACGGTTAGATATTGTGATGAGTCCTGTTCTTACATTATGTGCTAGTTCCCCGTTTAATGGCGAGCCCCGTTCTTACATTATGTGCTAGTTCCCTTTTAATGATGAACCCTGTTCTTACATTATGTGCTAGTTCCCCTTTTAATGATGAGCCCTGTTCTTACATTATGTGCTAGTTCCATTTTCTGTTCTATGAGTTTGATCTTGAGTTGCTTCTGTTTTCTGGCCTGGAACAACTGCCGCCTCTCTCTGATGATATCTTCTTTCTCCTGTTTAAATTTCTCATCCAGTTTCTTCTCTATCTCCTTCCTCTGCTCCTCCTACAACAAAGATCCAGATAATTGTTTGATTTTATTCTTTACGTCCCATCAACAACCTTTCAGTTAAACAGGGACAGGTCTTCCTGGATTTAACCAGTACTAAGCTAGGATAAATGTGTCTTGCTCAAGGACCACAACGCAGAGACGCGGGTGAGGCTCGAACCCGCAGCCCCTGGGTCTCGAGTCAAGCCCTCTACCACTGAGCCACTGCACTCCCCCATAAAATTGTAATTATTTTTTTACTCATCAATTTAAACATGTGCTTTGGGTGCTCAAAAGAACCGTCTCATTGAGACGGTTCTTTTGAGTACCCACAACATATGTTTTGGATGAGAAATAAAGAAAATAGTTTTCCAATACGCACTCTTGTCTGGAGGCCTGCCTACAAACAGAACTATCTTGTGTGATTTTGCTACTTTCAGACCTTCAGGTTTATAGTGGGCCCGGGTCATTATCCCATTATCTAAAAATATGGCCCTTTACTTTCCAAGGCAGTGTGCCCAGTGGACCCATACTTTTTAGTACTGAAAATATCTCACTTCAATAAAAAAATAATCATCTTACAGGGAGTCTACCAACTCCACAAAACAGAAAGTACATGTAGGTTGTCAATACAGTAAAACATGTCTTAAGCAGCCACTCAAAAAAAGACAAAACAAAAAACGTAATAACAAATGGTAGCTTAATGAAGGTCGAAAGTATTGCAGAATGCTCCCCTTGGCATGGCAAAACACATGTTTGAACAGATGGATAAGAAAATAATCACAAATTTACTCTCAATTTTTTTGCTTATCCCGACTGATGGCAAACTCTAGTTAACTGGGTCTTGTAATACTAAGCTAAAGCTTACCTTTTCTTTGGACTCTTTGGCATCATCTTTGAATCTTTGTAAAGTACCGAGGATCAGCCCAAACATGCGTCGATTTCTGAAAGAGAAGAAACAGTCATCAGTAGACTCTTCTTACCTTAAAGTCTGTGGGGTAAGATATCTCACTTTTTGTTATCAGCAGTTTGAGATAAAAAAAAAATGTTTGTAATTGATATAAAAATAAATTATTACTTTTTCCCTATCAAGGACAGGCTGTTCTTTGTTTGTTTGTGTTGATGCTTTACGTCCAAGTCAACAATATTTCAGTCATGTTGGGACGATGAGCTGTCTTCCTGGTTTGAACCAGTACTAAGCAGCGGATAGAGTACCTTGTTCAAGGAAACAACACAGTGACTTTGCTGGTGGAGAGGCTCAAACTAACAATCCGTCAATCTACCAACTGAGCCACTGCGCTCCGAAAAAAGGCTGTGGGTATGTAAAAATTTAATCTTAGCACCACAGGCCCCCCAGATAAGAGTGTGTAACTGAAAATTAGTTTTCTTATTTCTCAACCAAAACATATGTTGTGGGTACTCAAAAGAACCATCTCGATGAGACGGTTCTTTTGAGCACCCAAAACACATGTTTAAATTGATGGGTAAGAAAATAATCGCAATTTTACGCTAATTTTTTATGCTTAACTGGCCCTATGGCTATATCAACTTTTTACTTGCCAGTGTCTTCTGCTTTATAACCTTTGAAAACAGTTTGGACCCAGATCAGGCCCGACATTATGTCAGGCCTGATCCGGATCCAAACTGTTTGACACTGAGCATATTCCTGAAAGAATTCTTCGTGAAAGTTAATTTTTGGGGGAAAATTCGCAGAGAACAGAAAATTTACCTAGCAGTCAAAGAGTAAAGTTCGGAAGACATATCTTTTGAAAGCCAGTAAATCAAGAAATATGCCAAACCATCCGATTCCAATGTTTTCGGAAGTTTATTACCTTGAACTTTAGCGGGCAAATTTGTATTTGGGGCTAATAGGATTACCTAGAGTACACTGAACCTGTGTACAGTGAAAACAGTCTTAAGCGGCTACTCAAAAAAAGACAAAACAAAGATCTTAATGACAAATGGTAGGTTAATGAAGATCAAAAGTATTGCAGAATGCTCCCCTTGGAGCATTCGGCAATACTTTTGACCTGCATTAAGCAAAAATTGGTCATGAAAACCAATTTTTGGTCTTTTTGAGAGTGGCCATTTTAGACAGGTTTTACAGTACATTAGCATAACTACTTTTTCTCTATATGCTTAATTTTCACCAAAGATAGGAAAAGATTTTTTAGTTAGTGAGCTCTAGACTAGCAACATATTTTTTTTCAAACATCCAAAAGTAACACAATAGTATTGCAATTGTATTCCACAAAAGATAGGAAAAGATTTTTTGTTAGTGAAGCTCCGGACTAGCAATGTCTATTTTTCATACATCCAAAAGTAACACAATAGTATTACAATTGTATACCACAATTTAAATAATAGTATTGCAAAGGTTCCTCCTGCGAGGTCAATACTAACAACATAGTTATTTTCAGATTATCACTATATCCCTAGTATCTAGGGCTATTTTTACAACAGGAGAACACAGGTTTAGATGAACATTTTTTTTCAGCGTAAAATTGTAAATATTTTCTTACCCATTAGTTTCAACATATGTTTTGGGTGCTCAAAAGAACCATCTCATGGAGACGGTTCTTTTGAGTACCCACAACATATGTTTTGGTTGGGAAATAAGAAAAATAAATTTTAGTCACAGACTCTTAACTAAATTCCTGGGAGAATGAGATTCCATGGGAATGTTAACTCTTGTCATGCTGAATATTTTTATGTATTACACTTCTCTCTAATTTGTATCCTATTAACCTGCAGCATTCCAGTTGTAAGCAAGTATTTTCAATCAGAGTGGAAAACAGTGTGGATCCTGATCAGATGGCTTTGTCAGAAGCCAGCTGATCTGGATCTACAGTGTTTTCAAAAAAAGGATAAATATAGCAAGAAGTGAGCAAAGCTCACATACCCCCGGCGGTAGCCAAAAGAGGTTGTAACACTTTCAGAGAAAAGACAAAATTGTCAAAGATTTCATAATCCTAGATCAAGTAGTTTCTGAGAAAACTTTGATGAAAAATGTCCATATGTGTTGTATAAGAGTGATAGAAGGAAAAATTAAAAATTTGAAAAAAGAAGGCAAAATGAGGATTAGCACCTTACTTTCGATTTACACAATACACTTTGCCTATCTGAAAGTGTACACAAAATTTCATAATCCTAAATCAAGTTGTTGCTGAGAAAACTCTGACAAAAAACGTCCATATGTGTTATAAAGGAGTGACAGAAGGAAAAATTGAAAAAGAAGGCAAAATGAGCTTTAGCAACTTTATTTTCATTTACACAATACACTTAGCCTACCTGAAGATGTTCACTAAATTTAAAAACACTGGCTCCAATACGAGCGGAGAGATCATCGACAGAAATTTTCATTGGAGAGAAAGAAAAATGAATAAATAAAGGGACTGATGAGCAATATGTTGCTGTTCTTTTGTTACACAATACAACTCATCATCATCAAGCTTTGTACTAAATTTCAGAATCCTAACTCAAGTAGTTGCTGAGAAATCTTTGACAGAAAAAAATGTCTATATGTATTATATAAGAGTGAAAGAAGGAAAAAATGAAAAATTGAAAAAAGAAGGCAAAATGAGGATTAGCATCTTAATTTCCATTTACACAGTACACTTTGCCTTCCTGAAGGTGTACACAAAATTTGAAAACACTGGCTCCAATAGGAGCTGAGAAATCTGTGACAGAAATTTCCATTGGAGAGAAAGAAAAATGAACAAATAAAGGGACTGATATGCAATATGTGGCTGTTCTTTTGTTACACAATACAACTCATCACTATCAAGCTTTGTGCCAAATTTCAGAGTCCTAGCTCAAGTGGTTCCTGAGAAATCTTTGACAGAAAAAAATGTCTATATGTATTATATAAGAGAGAAAGAAGGAAAAAATGAAAATTTGAAAAAAGAAGGCAAAATGAGGATTAGCATCTTAATTTTCATTTACACAGTACACTTTGCCATCCTGAAGGTGTACACAAAATTTGAAAACACTGGCTTCAATAGGAGCTGAGAAATCTGTGACAGAAATTTCCATTGGAGAGAAAGAAAAATGAACAAATAAAGGGACTGATAAGCAATATGTGGCTGTTCTTTTGTTACACAATACAACTCATCACTATCAAGCTTTGTACAAAATTTCAGAATCCTAACCCAAGTAGTTGCTGAGAAATCTTTGACGGAAAAAAAAGTTTACAGACAAACAGACAAACCAACAAACATAATTACAGAAAAGGCAAAAACTATATACCCCCTATATACTTCGTACCGGGGGTATAAATATGGGTTCAGCAGGACAAGAGTTAACCCCTAAAGCGCCAAAAAATAATGCATCTGAAAAATGACATCTGCTGAAGTCGTCTGCTGCAAATAATTGCCTAGCATTACTGATGAATTAAGTCTAGAAGCAAACAGCGTGGACCCAGAACAGACTGCTCCTATGGGAGCAGTCTGATCTGGGTCCACACTGTTTGCGATAGAGGCTTCTTAAACATTTCAGCAGACGAGAAAAGCAGACGACTTTTGTTTCCAATGACGCATTAAGGGTTAAGACTCACAATCAAAGGATATGCCTTTACCTGGCTTGTCCTCGCTTGTCTCCTGTCTGTTCGTCTATGGATGCCTGACGTGATCGTGGATCTTGAGAGGTAGCGATAACGGAGGACTGGAGAGCGGGCTGAAATACAGGAAATATTCATAAAAGTCTAATATGCTGCATTCTTTAATAAATGTCAAAAGGAATTTAGTTTAACTCTTTACATGCTTGTTAATTTTTCATGCTTTTTGATATTGTCATTTGCTGACTTTTTCAAAATTAACTTTTACAAAAAATTCTTTCAGGAAGACTATCAGAGTGTAAAATGTCCTGTTGGTCCTGATCTGAATCAAAACCATTCACAAAGTTATCAGAAGACAACAAAAATCACCGCTAGCAAGGAGAGATTTAATACAAATAACTATTCTGCCACTATTATGTCAGAAATAAGAAAAGAGTGACACAAAAATTATTTGTGTTATATGCTATATATTTGTCCCCACATTAACCCACTGATTATTCAACGGTTTACATATTAACTCTTTGCCACCCTATGAAATTTTATGCTTTTTTGTTGTTAGCTGATTTTTTTTTCAAAATCAACTTCTTCGAAAAATTCTTTCTGGAATATCCTCTGAGTGTCAAACAGATTGGACCCAGATCAGGCCTGACAAAACATCCGGCCTGATCTAGGTCCAATCTGTTTGCATTTTGGTTATCAGCAGATGACACTAGGAGGTAAAGAGTTAACCATGTACACCTGCAAAATGTACACTAAGTTGCTAAATAAAAAGTGGTCTGGATTCTTTTGAGTAAGATAAAGCAAGCCACATACCTTATTTGGAAGTTCATCCTCGTCCCCACTATCCTGTCCTCGCTGACCACGGCCTGAAGGGCGGGGACCCAGTCTGAAATAATAATAATAGTTTCAACTTACAATATGCCACATGTATGTGCATATACAACAATGTATTGTAAACGACAGAGTGATTTCCCCATTTTGCGAGGATTTCATTTTCATGAAACTTCGCATTTGCGAAAATAAAACCCTTGGGAAAATTTCCAAATTTACAGTATTCTTTCCTCAACGGCAGACCCTTTTCATGGTATGAGAAGAATTAACCCTTATTCCGCCACTATTTTTTGTCCTGAAAACATTGCCTGCTTTTTATGTCTGCTGCATATATTCAAGTGCACTTAAGGCTAGATTTTTTAATGGAAGCAAACAATATGAACCCTGATCAGACTTGTCTGATCTAGTTCCATATCATTTGCAATATAGGCTACCTAAGTAAAATAAGTAGATAGGAGTAGCAGACGACAAAAGCCATCACTGTCACAGTTGATTGCACATTGATAAAGTCAACAACAAAAATAATAACCTTAAACAGCAAAAAAATTATATGTTAATAACCCTTCTCTTGTGTCATCTGCTATATCGTCTGCTGATTTATCTAAAAACTCTCTGAAGCAACCTGAGTAGATCCAGATCTGACCGCTCCTGCAGAGTCTGATTAGGGTCAACATTGGTTGACTGGTGAAATTTATTATTCATCTTTAATGTTAGCAACTGATACAACAGATGGCTGCAGCAGATGACATTTTAGCTGCGTTAATATTTCTAACAAGAGGTTTAATTCTTTATAATTTCAACTTCGCTGTCAAAAGCTTATTTTTGTTGGCATTTCAGCTAAAGGTGAAAGAAAATTGTTCCTGAATTTACACCCATGGAGTTAACAGTAAAACTATTTTAGCCCATTGAATTGCAATAAGGAGTTGTAATTTAAAAGATATAATGTATCTAGCAACTTCATAGTTATATTACATCCCTACTACTAAAATATAACTATTTCCTGCATGGTTCAAGGCTCCAGGAAAATTTGTGTATGTATGAATTTAAGTTTCTTGCCTCTAAATGGAAAGATATGCTGTGAATACTAACTAAAATAGAACCGTGTCAATGATTTTTTTTAAATACCTTCAACACAAATTTCATTGAGAAACAATAATCAAAACTCTATGCACAAAGCCACAAATGTCTACGTAAAAGGATTCATAATAGATCAATATAGTGAAAATACCTATTAACGTTTCAGGCTTCAAGCTAGGCCCTGACAGTAGGGAAAGTGACTTCTCCCTTCAGTAAAATTAGGGAGAAGTGACAGTCAGAAAGGGAGAAGTTATAAAGTAAAATTAGGGCATTTTCTGTCAGTTTAGAGGCAAATTAGCTATTACAGATACTATCACCATTAAACGGAAGGAGAAGAACAATGCAGTGGTAGTAGATTGTCACCACAGCTTGTGTTTGTGTGGTGACAGAATGAAAGAGTCTCCCTAAAAAAAAAAAAAAAAACTTTTTTTTTTTTTTAGGGAGACTCCCACTGCTCCCTGGGTCCCATTTAGGGTGATTTTACAGCCCCTAGGGCGACCATTTCGCCCTAGTCGCCCCCTAGCTTTGTCCCTGGTTTTCATGATTATTACCTTGAGAACGCAGTTCCCACAGTTATCCGCCTCTTGGCCCTTGGTCCATCATCCGCCATAATTCCACGCCTAAAATGATAGAATTAAATGCATATTAAGCAACTATTGTACAATCCTGCATAAGAAAATAACACAACTTGCTCTATAAAAATGGCAAATGCTAAGGAATTGATGCATTCTAAAGGGAGATAATTTCTTGATTTGAAGTATTTAGCATTCTTTCTGATCAGGTCCCGAGGTTATAAAACCTTTTTTCATATTCAACTCAGTTAAGCACGAAATTTATCCTGCTCATAAAAGTTAGAATGCCAAGAATTGTTGGCATTTTAACATTTATGAGCAGTATAAATGCAACATCTGAGACTTAAAGCAAGAAATTTCTTCATAAGTCGGTATTTTAGTTTTTATGAGCACTTGAAATTTTTTGCTCAGTTGAGTTGACCATGATAAAAGTTTTATAACCTCAGGGCCTGGACAGTATCTACCCGAGAGAGCACAATATTTCCTTCAACAGCAGATATTCAGATTGTGATGTCACTGACATAAAAAGTTGTTTTCAGGGCTTTGCAACCAGGTAAGGCTCCAAAAATATCTGCTCAGTGGTCAGCTAGAGTGACAAGCCAAATTTTGTAAAACTTTAGTTGTAGCATGCATATAGGCATTCTACTTCTCACGGCTTTGCTCATTTCATACATGTAGTAGGTGATGCTGTCACAAACTGTTAACGCTTTGCATGCTGGGTAATTTTTTCAGTTTCTTTTGTCTGCTTTTTTGTTCAAAATTAACTTTTGTCAAAAAATTCTTTCAGGAACACTATCAGTCTGTCAAACGGTTTGGATCCAGATCAGGACAGACATAATGTCTGTCCTGATCTGGGCCCAAACTGTTTGCAAAGTTTGTCACCAGATGACAAAAGTTGTCACTGGCAGGCAAAGCGTAAACAGTATGGTAGAAATTACTCACTTTGCAAGCTGGAAAAGTCTGTCAGGTCTTGCATCTCTACCCCTGGTGTCAGACGCCCCAAGACTCACACGCCTAGATCCTCCACCCCTGAAAAACAAGTCATTTTAAACTGTGAAAATTGGATTATCCCCTTTGACAAATTCAAATTTTATAACATGTGGAGAAAATGGTTTGACAATTGCACAAGGACATGATTATTGTAGTCCTTATTGAGTGCCTGCGAGAACAGTACAGTGTTAAATAAGTGAGAATACTTTGGAGTACTCCAACAAAAAATCTATTTTCGCAATTTTGGGAATATTAACATAAAACTGAGGGAAATTGGGAATGGTGGTATACTGTATAGCGTTTGGAAGTAATTGATAAGTCTAATAAGACTGTACATGTGTCCAGATAGGCCTATGTTTTTATTACACCTTGCTTGTAAAATCTTGAATAAAATGCTAATGTAAACATATATTTTTGCTTTGATGCTTTACATCCCAGCCAACAATTTCCAGTCATGTTGAGATGATTTTTCCGTCTTCCTGGGTTGAACCAGTACTATGCAGCTGATAAAGTGTCTTGCTCAAGGACAAAACACAGTGACTCTACCGGCAGTAAGTCTGGAACTAGCAACCCTTTGATCCCCAGTCTTACTATTAGAGAAGGAAAATAATAGTTATGCAGATACGGTCATATATAGTCTCCCACATTTGTTTACGCTGATAATAGAGTGTTCTCCCCTGACAGGTGTTTTTGATCCTCCATGTTTTTTTTTCAGAACTATTTTGTAAGGGCGCTTTGGTAAAAGGTGATTGTTTAATACAAATCCATCTAGATTACTGATCAAAATTTAATAATGTTTTTATATTTGTTCGATTTGATTCTTAACAACCCAGTCAACATTTTTTCAGTCATGTTTGGAAGGGACTTCCTTGGTTGAACCAGTACTAAGCAGAGGATAAAGTGTCTTGCTTAAGTAAACAATGCAGTGCCACTTGAGAGGCTTGAACCTGCAACCCCTCTCTCTCAAGTCAAGCACTCTATCACTGAGCCACCGTGCTCCTAAATGTTTTGATATCAGATATTTTATCAGGCTTATGGCAAATATATTATGTAATGCCAAAAAAACAAAACAAACTTATTTACAGTATTTATAGTAATTCATCTGTTAAATTGAATTTTTGACAATTCAACGGACTAATTTTTAAAAAAGTTTTTTTTCTGCAAAAATTTCATAGATAAAAAATCAAAACTTTTCTTTCGTTCTCTTTATACTGCAAGATGCCCTTATGAGCATTATCAGCAGGTGTACTTTGTACATTCCGAGTTGTAGGATGAAAGCCTACAAGTAACTATATCTAAATTACAGTAGGGTTCTCTAACCTGCACAAGGGGTGACTTTTGCTGCACAGGGGACATCCAGTTAACATCCTGATCGGAAGGACGGCCCACTTTTAGTGCCACCCCTGCAAATGACACTAAGGAAACCATGTTCGGACACAAAAATTTTCCTCACTGTGAGCGGGGATCAAACCGTTGGCTTTTACACCATCAAAATTGCATCAACTAAGTAAAAAAGAGGGCAAAGATCAGGAATCGATACAATCAAGCACCACATCTGACCCACAAGTCTGCAGTTTGGCTAGAGAATGATTTTGCAATTTTTTGGCAACACCCAGTGATTTTTTATATTTTTTTACCTGCGCATCCTGCATCTTTTACTCATAATTTTTCTCTGGGATGCATAGTCTTTATTTCAGCTAGTCCCAGGATGCAATGGTATTGCAAACTTGTCATGAAAAAAGTGTTCTGGACTCATAAGTTTGCAGTTGGACCCACTGATATGGGAAACAGAGAGTCCCAGGACCCATTGGCCCAAAATTGTAAATGAATCACTGAACACCTGCACAGAGCATATAAAGCAATATTTCAGGCCATTATTAAAAATATTTCTGTTTTACCTAACACGACCCTGCCTGAAAAATTTGGGTAGGTGGGTGTACTTTTGTCCTGTATACCGACTTGGCCAGGGACAAAAGTTATCACTTGGGACAATTTTTTTATACCAGCAGAAAAGCCCTACCAATATGTCCATTTCCTGTAAGTTCAAAAAATGTACTGTTGAACTGTCATTTGATACATTTTTCATGATTTATACATGTATATATTCCAGTAGGAACAGACAATCCCTGGGAAATAATATTCTTACCTGTACATCACCACTTTGTCCATTTGTTTTAAGTTTCAAAAAAATCTCTTATTTTTTTTTCATGATTCTAATCGTGCATATATAAGCTGTGGGTCTTATGGATTCAGAGATTTTCACAATTTAAGGCAATGAATGGATGCTGTTGATCCCCAGGCAGGGGCAGGAAACCCCTAGCGGATAAGATTTTGATTCCAAAAAGTTTTTTCCCCCAATTCCAGACAAAAATTCCCAATTTGACTTTTTTTTGGTTCTCCATCTTTTTTTCATATAATACAAATAGTCAAATACAGCACATATTGTTACATATTTGTAAAATATATGTAAAATGTTCATTGCTACCATTTGAAGAGAAGTTTTTCAGAAATATTGATGATTCTGTCGTTTTCATCGTTCATACCCAGATAGAATTCTTCTGATTAATTTCGGCCATGACTTCTCGTTTTGTAGTGTACAGCCAGTGAGTTTTGTGTGGCATCCGATACAAAAGTTCGAAAATTGGACACCTTACGATTCAATTATCAACCACTCAGCCAAACATACTTTCTATACTGCGATGTTTTGCTTTCGATGTCAGATATGTTGAGTGAGCATTTAAGAAGTTTTTGTGTTTTTTTGTTGTTGTTTTTTGTTGTTGTTTTTATTTTATCAAAATTTCAAAATTTGCACTCCTTGGTGTAATGTTCAAGTTTGAGCGAAGCCAGTAAGATAGAAAAGAAAGAAATTCATTGTGTTTGAGACAAGGACTTATTTTCTTTCGTTCTGAGCTCCATTTTAAAACATGTAGTGGAAATTCATTAAATTAGACTCTTCGCACCAACAGCAATGACTACTCAGGGAGAAAATGAGAAACATATGAAGGAAAATTATCTGAGTTAATAATTTATGATAGCAATTAATTAAATTAAACTTAATTGTCTATGTACTAATTACATTATATATCAAGAAAAAAGGTAAGTTTAATTATTGGAATCAATCTAGCAATAGAAACATCATACATAAGGACGATGTCCATTTTCCTATTTTGGTGGCCATTTTTGTTACCATAGCAACCCTAAAAGTCGAATCAATGCCAGACTTTTACACTTTGGCTATTGTTCTAATAAACTAATACGAAGAAACTTGTGAAGAGTAACTTTTATTTTTTGACCTCATAGGGGGGCTAAAATAGCCTCTTAATGCACGTACCCCTTTCTGAATTTTAGTCATAACACTCCTAATTTTCCCAATCCAATAGGCCCCGGCACCATTCCCCAAAATGGGCGTGAGAGCCCTGAATATAATTGAAATCCATTTGTAGAAATACTAAAACTGTCACTAGCATTCTTGATTTTACCTTTTTTTTCATCTTTCTCTTATTCGGCCAAAAAATAAAGAATACCTGTGTTTCCTACCCCCTGCCCGACCATATATTTTTGGCGCTGATCCCAATCTTTTTTTTGATATTGTCCGTAACGATCCGGCTATCTATCAGTGCAGCAATTTGGCATACCGTTTTCAACTTGAACTGGAGAAATGTCACCACTACGCAGGGATAAAAACCTTAAATCCCATCCGCACCCAATTTCCATGCAGTCTATCTGGCGGAGATACCACCCACTCCCCGCAAAACAACGACACTGCCTGTTTTTGGGCCGCTGGAAAAAGGCAAGGTGAGTAGGTATAAATGTTTGATTCGGACTGTACTAATACTCGACTTGTGCACTGCTGTGGAACGATTCACTGGTTTTACTCCAAAGTATTTGTGACCTGGCAAGATTCAAACCAGTCTGCCAGCTAGAGACTCTCCAAAGATAGCATACAGATAGTAGAGGCATTATACTGTCTCAGCAGCAAACAACAAATGGGCTGATCAGAGTGCTTGGATGCGCAGTCTGATCTGTGCCTTTGTTGTTCCCCAATGGCATAAAACATGCTTTCCCATTGCCTGGTCCATTTGTATATAAAGTGAATAATTGTATTTATATGATGCTCCTGTACACTACTTCATGTTAAATAGGGTTTTAAAACAGGAAAAAAAAGCCTACCTACCATCCCTATTTTTTTGGCCAGGTGATAGAAAACACAGGCATTTTTTTTGCCTTATTACATTCTACAATACTGCAGACCTATACTGGTTTATACTAGGAACACGATAAGCATCCATTTATGATTTAAAGACTCATATATACATTCTCAGTACAGTTTTATTAAAATGTGTGTACTATACATGTATACATGTACATATCAAAACTGAAGTTCTAAACTTTCTATATCTATACACAATGTATAAATTTTACAACTTTATATTATTAAAATTTTAGCAAGTATATTAACACTAGACACTTTGAATATTACTTATAAATTTTAATGAAACCATCAAATTTTTGTATTCTTTTAAATATTTTTAGTTTAAAAATTTCATGTAACCTGAAACACGCATATTTTTTTTTGCCTAAGAATGTGTTGTTGGTAAGACTGGTTCAAGTTTATACGCTTTTTCCAGTTGACTGCTCGGAGATTTGCACATGATACAGAAAAATTTAGCCCATCAGCGAAAACACAAGAACGATGAAAATAGAACATGCCAGGATATTTCCGTCAGTGTTTATTTTGCTTGTATCATTCTTTATGTCCCATCAACAATCTTTCAGTTAAACATGGGCGGGTCTTCCTGGGTTGAACCAGTACTAAGCTAGGATAAATGTGTCTTGCTCAAGGACCACATCGCAGTGACGCCGGTGAGGCTGGAACACTTTGGTCTCAAGTCAAGCACTCTACCACTGCGCTCCCTATTTCCCTCAGTTTTGTTTGCTTGATTTTATTCTTTACGTCCCATCAACAATCTTTCAGATAAACAGGGACGGGTCTTCCTAGGTTGAACAGTACTAAGCTAGGATAAATGTGTCTTGCTCAAGGACCACAACACAGTGATGCCGGTGAGGCTAGAACCTGCGGCCTCTCGGTCTCGAGTCAAGCACTCTACCACTGAGCCCCAAAATATTTCTCTCAGTGACCAGTCCGTTAATACTGGGCTTGTAATGAACCAGTCAGGCAAAAACTCTTACCAGAGCAAAATACCGGAGTTTACTCTCAAAACATAGCTTAAAATTTAGAACACAGCGTAATGTCAAAGTAGGTCAAAGTGTCCGTTTTTACATGATCGTCCGAAATTCGACGCTTTTTCTAGCTCCATCTTAACCCCAGTGGAGACAATTCAGCTACTGTTGCATTGATATTTTTTCACCTTGGATCCGTTGGATCTCGGCCTGTTAGCTTCTTTATGTTTTCATCAACATCCTTCAGGCTTTCTTTCGCCTTTTGAAGTTCTGTTTGCAGAGCATTTACTCCACGTACAGATGCGGCCATGTTATCGAATTAATACGGTATGCTCGTTTAAAACTAGGTATAGTTTACCCGAACAGACGGTACCGCTCCCGGTGCATATAATAGCAGGAATAGACCGGAAAGCACCGGAATTGACCGGAACATACCGGAATGGGCCTCAATAGCCGGAATGGACATCCAAATTAATTTGTTTTATGCAACTTAATTTATAATTTTACCCCAATTGATCTTAAAATTTCAGATTTCTAATGGTATTGCACCTTTAGATGTGCATATAAGCACAGTCAGTGGTTTGTTACATGGTTGACATGTACCCATTTAAATTGTGTCAGTTCATATTGATACATGCACAGAGTTCTCACTAGTCCTGAACTCCCATTTTTGATGCTGGACTCCTAGTTTTTGAAGGAGGCTATATTCTTTTGTATGGTGGGACTCCCACTTTTTGGTAAAGAGGGCTCCGGGTCTCATGTTTTCAAAATCCTAGTGACTGAGAGCTCTGCGTGCATAATGAAATAAACAGTGAAAATTTAGATCAAGCCAGCCATACTTTATAGACAAGAAAATAAGTTTAAATCAATATGTTGATATCATTTTAAGGCACTGTTCTGCGAGACCCATCTGGGTAACCCCACATTTATAAATAGTCAATAAGGGACCAATATATGCTTGTTTTCTGGTAAAGTATTTCGTTATTTGAGTGCTTTGACAATCACTGTATCCAAAATGATTTTACTACAATAGAAATATGCACATGCTATGAAAAAGCAATTCAATTATCCTTATTGCATACATTCATACATTATAGGCGACTGGTGTAAGTAAGCCTTATTAAGGTACTAGAATAGAAGGGTAAGACAGAAACTATTTTAGAAAATATTTTTTTTGCATTTAAACTGCCTGGACACCGAAAATATTTGATATTTTATATTACTAAACCAAAATTTCTTGTTAAGTGTACTTAAAACATGTATTTTAGGGTGAATTTTGGGGTCCATTCCGGTTATGGAGGCCAATTCCGGTCCATTCCGACTAGTAAACGCATCCTACCGCTCCCGTTGTTTGTACCTAGATCTACCTACCTACCTGCCTGCCTGCCTGCCTGCCTGCCTGCCTGCCTGCCTGCCTGCCTGCCTACCTCCCTCCCTCCCTCCCTCCCTCCCTACCTACCTACCTACACCACCCACCAACCTAGCAGTGAACAAACATATTTATAGGGCCCTAGTGAAGGCATTTATAAAACTATGTCCCTCGAATATCTATCTGGTGGGAGCTGAGAAAGCTTTGTTACCCAGGGAGTGAACCCCAGGGGGGGGGGGGTACTCTATTTTTTTTCCGCAAACGTAGGCTCGGACCCAGCATGTACCGTTCACCCCCCAAAAATATCATGAACTTCAAACACCCCATTGGCCAAAAAAATATTTGAAATTTTAGCAACCCCAAAAAATATCCCAATTCTGTACCTTGACCTTAAAAAAAAGACCCTAAATTGCATAGAAATGACCCTAAAACTAGCCCAATTTTGTGATGACCCCCCAAAAATATCCACAATCTCTTAATACCCCCCAAAAAATATTCATTTTTCTAAAAAAACCCAAAAATATTGAAATTAAGAAATTTGAACCCAAAAAAATGGACCGAGCCTACGTATGTGTGAAAATATCAGAGTACCCCCCCACCCCACTGGGGAGTGAACACCAATGCGCGAAGCCATGTCTGTGTTGTTTATGGTTACAGCCAAGAGTTTACGTGAATCTTGGGGTCCACCATGGCTCTGTGCTTAGTCCCCTGCTCTTCATTGTGCTGAATGCATTGTCACGTGTGTTACGCTTTGGAGCTCCCTGGGAGAATATCTATGCAGATCATCTTGTCATCATTACTGAATCGCTGGAGGAAACATGTCAGGAGGCTGTTGATATAGAAAAAAGCCATGAAAGAGAAGGGGCTGCTCAACATATTATGCCACATGATGTGCAGTACAGGCCTGGACCTCCTGCAGAGTTCAGGTAGGGTAGGTTGCCATGTTTCAGGTCTGTCATACAGGAGTGGGCAACAACAGCATCATCTGTACATAACTTTTATAATAGGTGTGCATGGTGCAGAGGAACTATTTACTGCATCTGCTACCTGGGTGACATGCTTTCCATTGGCAGCAGTCAGTACTCATGTTAAAACGACCAGGAAGACGTTCAGGGAACTACTGCCAGTTCTAACATTCCGGCACCCCTCTTGCAAGTCCTGTGGCCATGTGTACAGCTCTTGCGCGTGGAGCACCATCATCCATACTAGTGAAACTTGGCCGTTGACCAAGCCGAGCCTTCAGCACTTGCAGCACACGGCTGGGCCATGATCAGACAGATCTTCAATATCATGGATAAGGATGTGGCCACGGTAAGGTCAAGAGAATTACTGGTAAAGCTGGAGCTCGAGGAATTTGACTTCATTTTGAGAGAGAGATGGCTTAACTATTTTTGACATGTGGAAAATTCTAGTGGTGCATCCAGTCCGCATGTGGTATACACATTGATGGAAGGCGCAGGCAAGAAGATGGGGGGGGGGGCATGGAAACAACTGACATGAGTGGAAGCTAAATGTAAAACAGTCGATCCCATAGAAAGAAACAACTAGAAATCAGGTGAGAGATCTTCTATTCATGTAGCTAGCCAGCTACCTGCAGGCAAATGTGACCCATGCAAATGCGCTTTTGTAGTTTTTTTATACCTTAGCAGCTCGCTTTAATATTAATCTTATGATCGACATTATAAGAAGCATTGTATATGTAACAAAATAGATTACAAAACCTCATACATGTACGTTCATATAATAGAATATTGATAAATGCGAAATCACTACAATACTTTGTTGACGCTGTTGCTACAAAATCTTACAGGACAATTTCTTTCTCCTTCAAGTGCATTAAGCTTGGAATTTAAATGTATTATTTATACTACGAGGGCAATCCAATAAATTCTGACAATGACCCCATAATATAAAACCTATTTCTCTAGGACGTGTTTCAATAATCTTTGCTATTTAGAATATAAGGAACTGAATCACCTGTTCAAATACTTTCCATGTTGCAATCACAATGGCTGCTAGGCAACTAAAGAACACAAGGTAAAGGGTCATGGACAGGACACTATATGCGCTATATATGCCTTAATTTCTAAGAAATTACAAACTCCTCTTTAATTACAAACTCCTCTTTAATACCTTTTATATAAATAAATAAGAACAATATGTATGTTGATTCTGAACGTCATAGATAGCTGTTTATCTTGCGACTGTGGTGTTAGCAGGATTTTGATTATGACGTATCACAAATTTTGCAAGAAATATTTTACTTAAAAATGGATTGTACTAATAGTGTATTATATTTGGTATATATCATAGTTTGAAAGTTATTAATTCTTTGCGTTAAGAAAACTATAGAACAGATTTATCGAAAAATGTATCTATTAATACGCAAATTGATCGTAATGGCTTTTTAAGTGTTCAAAATATACTATTTTATAATTTACTCTTAAAGTGAGGCAAAAAATGTAATTTTCTGTTGTTGCCTAGCAACCAAGAACGTTCTAAACAACTAGGTTAATGTCATTGTGTTATTTACTTTTATGGGTCAATTGTGTATTCGAAAACATTATCAACCAATAATATAACTTTCTTAAGAAACATACTGCATCGTTATCTAACTGTATCCCCAGCAAGAAATAGTTAAAAACGTGATTTTCGCGGCCACGGGCTCTCACAGTGTTTTTTACAAATTTGTATAGCATAAGATCAGGTTGTGATAAAAGAATAACGCGATGTTTCAAGCATGAATAGGCAACATCCATGGCCACATGCAATGGGTAATATTATCCTGACATCAATAACAGTTTCAGAGATATGAGACCATTGTCAGAACTTATTAAATGACCCACGTACAATAGAAGGTTCTATATATCTGTAGTAATATCAATTCCAAGGAATACTATGTCTATCTTCCTAGTTAAAGGGATTATTCTCACTTTTTTTAAAATACATTTATTATAGAGTTTACAGTAAGGCAGGAATAATCCCTTATTCAATGTTTGTGAATGCCCTTCTATTAGCATGTAATTAATTACTTTTGCTTCTTAATGGGAGTCTGGTCATTCTCAGGGCAATAATCTCTACACACCAAAACTGGAATCACTTCCACCTGCTTACACACTACCAAAGCAGAATTATAAATCAGTCAAAAGGTAAAAAATAACAATGTTACAGAGTAATGCTTTCAGCAGTGTGTGCATTTATGAGTATATTTTGATACTTGGCCCATATTTAATAATTAATTCTAAAATTTAAGTCTTAAGGCACTAATTATTACTATAGCAGACGACATATTTTGTAACACTTTTCTTCATTTTGCTAACAAAAAGACAGAATAAAATCAAATGAAACTTATTGAAAAACAAAATACTTTTCGTTTGACAGTTGTTACATTTTAATTTGCATTGATTTGGCTGTTGATCATAATTAAAACGGAATACCCATTATCCAATATTGAAATAAAGAAATTGACTGAAAGGTGCCGCTTCAATCATTTGTCAGACCGGCATATTGAGGTTAACTCAGGTTATTGTGTGCCAATAGCTGTAAGATGGCTGCTCCCAGAAGGGCAATAAAAGCTTCTGTAATTAACTAACTAGATGGATAAATGATCTGTGAAAATAAAATTAGTCCATAACGAAATATTTATTTGTGATTTATAAGTAAAATGTTAAAAAGCATGAACATACACTTTAACTCATATATATACTGTAACCGACTCGGAACTGGATTCTGGTGTGCTTTTAATTTTATTACCAGGACTACCACGACTAGTGTGATGCATGGCTTAACATCAAAGACACTGCTTTTACGTAAGAAAGGGTGCAAAGATCAGGAATCGATACAAACAAGTACCACACCTGACCCAGGATACCAATGGGAAAATAACGAACTCATTTTACTGGAGGGCTTAAACCGGTTTTACGGTGCACCAACCTCACCCTTAGTTCAGATGTGGATCAAGACACATAGATGTTTGGTTTGCATGAAAGACCCCTAACTTATCAATACGTCATCTCCTAGAACATATAATTAAAGATATAAAAAGGAGATAAAGCAAAGATAAGGACTAAGCAGTAAATAAATCAGATATGTAAAGAAATTGTTATCCTTTGTAAAACTATTTAAATAACTACATGTATTTTCAGTGCTTTTTGCAAACTGTGTCATCATGTACATGTATATTAGTAAAATTAGTTTGTTGAATGTATATTGTGGCTTAATTTGCTATTTTGTACAGTTACGAGGGGCATAACCCTTATAGTTTTCAAATAAGAGCTATCTTTTCTTATCTAAATATATGAATGAACACAATATATATTACTTTTAAGCTATGGGGTAAGGGAATTTGTAAATTTGGACTTAATAATCTCATATATATAAATTTACAAAAATGAAATATTTGAAAATAAGGGGAAGATAATCAATTGCATACAGTAGGCTTATCCAGTATCCATTTTACATCCAACAAGTGCCATTCGATGCGGGAGATAAGTGATATAGGTGTCTGAAAATCCCACCGGGGGGGGGGGGGGGGGCTAGGGCACAATGTGCCCTTAGTCTACAGGCTTTAGGATGTATGTTATATAACCCAACACCTAAACCTGGGATGAAATTAACATTTTCAAACAGTTTGGATCGATCCACATCAGGCCATAAAATCACGGTCTGAGCGGGATCCACACTGTTTGACGCTCTGGTTTATTTCTGGTCATTTTACCGTAGTTGAAGAGCTGTTCTTTGAAAAAAAAGTGGCAGAAAAAAAAGCTTGCAAAGTCACCAAGCATGCAAAGAGTTCATATTGAAAAAGTAGTAATCCTGCGGTTCCACCTTTACGGGATTGAAAGGTCCAATTTTTTATTTCACGTTTGAAAAAAAGCGGCATAAAAATATGTTTTGTCGTGAAATTCGATAATCGATATGCCCAGGTAGATACAACAATTAATATCTGAACCGGAGAACAGCGAACAGGCACACGCATTGTAGACTAACGCATCCTCTCAGTCTGATAAGATTCACTACCGTCCTGTGGATACTCTGCCTATCCACTGTGTGCGAGGAGCAGACTGGACAGACTGCATGGATTTGCTGGCTGATCTTAGTCAATGCTAGGCGCTCTATTGCGTAATTGCATGGATCCTCTCCCTACAAAAAAAAAACAAACAAAAAAAAAACCGTTGTTAGAGCTGGATCCCCTTTGGCAAAATTTTCTGAACAGAATGCACGGATTCTCTGGTTGTATGTTCCGCGCTCTATCAGGTGTAGGGTTTCTTTATTATGAAACGTGTACGTTATTGAAAAACTGTAAAAATATAGTGATGAATAAAAGACTCGTAGTTTTTTTAGAAGTGTTTGAATGAATGCATGTCAAGTGGACCGATACTATAATTTATATGTACGGTAGGATCGTAGTTATAGGGTCAGTTTATTTCAAAGAAATACATGTACAGTTTTAAAGCATTCAGTGACATCGGAATTTGCATTTAAACGGAACAAATTTTATAGGGTAAACTATTTTGTTTTAAGATTTGCCTATAGATACGAAACCTTAGTCATGATTGTCATTGTGTTTACATATTTATGGACTATTCAATCTTTCGCAATTTATCCTTGAGATATTAATTGTGACACAACGCAGCCAAAATTGGAAATAATTTTATCGTTTAATGCAATAACAGGGATCAAACATGTGCTAGAGACTGTTAAAGCCCTCGACTTTCAAGCTCGGGTTACAACACCACCCTTGGGGCCCTGCAACTGTTAATGCATAGAAAATCATGCTTGACCCCTAAATTTACATTTTAGTAACCCCCACAACAACGTTGCGAACATAATGACGCAAACAAATGACCGTAAAATGCACGACTTTTGGCGAGCGTAGGGAATGTGTGGAAAGCAAATTGGCCATTTTCTGCAGAGTGATGCATAATTGGATAAAATATACCATGTTGCTCAAGAGTTATGAGCATTTTCACTTACTGATCACGGACGGACAGACTGACGGACGGACTCACACAGCGATTATAGTGTACACCTGTGGGTCGTGTAATATTGTTTAGACATTAAACGCATGATATACAGGCACGGTTGAGAGGTTTGGTGAGTGTATACTTGAAAAATCTGTATCGGTTATGGCTGTTCCAGAATAAAATTTATGTGGGGAGGGCGAGCACAATTGTAGGCGAGCCGGAGCCTCAGGTCGATTTTTTTTCTGCAAATTTTCGTCCTGTTTCTGTTACAGTAGTGGCCAGAAAATGTTAAAATGTATAAGTAAGCAAAATTTGATTGACCGCCTGTTAGCAATAAGTGAAAATGCTCATATCTATTGAACCACATACTTTATTTTATTTATTGATTCTATTTTTTATGGGGTGTGTATATTACGATCAGTTGATAATTATTGTCGTAATACATGTGTGAATTATGTATCGCATGCGACGAACTCTTAACATGCAAAATCATAAGATGAACCCATATGTCAGGCTGTTGGTTCGATCCATCAATTACTTTAATACCGTGAAAAATTGGGATACACTACTGTTTTTTGTCATCTGATGATTTTTTAACTATTAGCATTTTAGCATTTCTTTCAGTAATGCCATCAGAATGTCAAACAGTTTGGATCCAGCTTTCGGCCATAACTGTTTTCAAAGGTTATCAGCAGACGATACTGGCTGGTAAAGAATTATTACGTGAAGAGTCATACCATTAAATCAAACTAGAGGACCAGAGAAACGCTTTCTAAAATATGCAGCAAATATATGTCCCCCATCCCGCGAAAAATATTTATTTTCCGTTTGTTGCTTATTGACCTATCATAGAATACTTTGCTACAAAAATAAGCCTCATCCCTTGGCCACCCCTTTCCCCCATTTAAACTAGTGGTCCATTCTGGTAATTTGAAAACAGTGAGGTCTTGATGAGACGCTGCATACAAGGACGAACTTCAGTATCTAAACTGTTCACCACGATGGAAATCAATTTAATAAAAAAAATCTGAAAGTGTTTGAGTCTTACCGCAGGCACTGTGTTGTGTCCTTGAGCAAGACACATAATACCCTGCTTAGTACTGGTTCGACCCAGGACATGACTGAAAAAATGTTGACTGTGACATAAGGAATCAAAATAAATCAAACAAATATGAAATGGTTACATGTACCTACACGCCCTTCAAATCAACAATGGACTGTCCAATCTATTGAATTCTTATAAAGTTTAATATTCCTCTCGACTTAATATGAACTTGTCAATGGTCCTACGACAATTGCTGACTTGATCTATATATTTAACCCTTAAGGCGCCAATCACAAAATAAGTCATCTGCTTTTGTCGTCTGCTGAAATGTTTTAGATGCCTCTTGGTCAAATATTATAGACACAGATTACAATTTTTGATCTATGCATACATTTGCCAATGCTGTTAGCAAGTATATGCAACAGACGACTTTAGATGTATTTTTTTGCTAGCAATTTTATTGTTAATATTGTAGTTGATTCTTCTCTTAAGTTCGCGTTGTGTTTTCAGTCTCTTTAGAGTTTCTAGCTTGAAATTTCAGCAACAAGTTTTATAATTTAATAATTTATTAAAACTTTGTTAAATCTAACTAAATTACTTCTAGAAACAAATCAAAATCCAAATTTCCACAATCTAAACCAAATATATATCCAAATATGACGCTCTCACAGTGGGATTTACCTTTTATACCATAAAGTCACGTGATAGAAGCTGACAACAGCGCCACATAATGACATCATCATCAACCAATCATATTCCAAGTTACCTATAAAGCGCCATCTACATATGTAAGCTTCCATTTATATCAACCAATAAGAACATACAAAAGTGACTAATAGTCATACCAGCTGCGCAATTCCTCATATGACTGGATGTATTGTAAAATCCTGCCAATCAATATCAAATTTGACAGGCTCTATTTATTTGAATGATCAATATTACTAAACTTAGTAACATTTATCAACATGATCTTTCCAAGGTGTTAAATCATCCCTTCAGAATAACAGGCTTATCAACGTGACCTGTGAGAAATGATAATAACTTCTGTCAGAATTCTCTATTAAAACATAAACATGTCAATCACAAGTGTCAACAGGACATCTGTAGTGAACACCTGCATTAAGACTAAACCAAGAATTTACAAATATTGTAAATCCCCACAGGTAAACTCACAACATTGTGAATCTTCTCATGTGAGGCATGTTATCTTACAATACACTGAATGTCTTTTTTCAGTGCTGTTTAAAAAGAATATTTATCAACGATGTCTCGGAATGCTATAGATTTTTATTCCCTTAAAAGAGATCTACTGAGACAAGGTCGCCTATACGAGGACCCTGAATTCCCTGCAGGTAACAGATCCATTGTAAATAACACAGCAGTGCCTACTGAGCTACCTGAAAGGAACGTGATATGGAAGAGACCTAAGGTGAGGCATCATGCTAACAAATCTCTCAAAGAGGGTCTTAATAGGATACCTCTGACCTCAGAAAAATATGGCTAAAAGATCAGTAATCAGTAGGATTTAAAGGCAAAATTCGGAAATCAGTAAAGTTTTGCAATGCTTCAATTTGCTAACTGGTAAAACAAGCCTTCATAATTTGCTAATTGGTTAGTATTAGGACCAAAGTTTGCTATTAGAAATAATTTTATAATTTTCACCAAAAGGAATGGCACAAGAGAGAAATGAAGTTCTTTGTCATCTTAATTTATTTTATCTTATTGTAATGTCCGATATAAGGGACAAATCATTGGCATTCAAATTTATCATTTTTTATGTTTATAATCTTTCCCTCTGAATACACACTCTAACAAATAGATGCCTAATTTCATAAGACGTCCTCAGTACTATAAGTTTTATTTCGAACTATCAGTACATCAGATTATAGAGAGGTTGACATAAAATTTGCTATATCCCTGGAGAGAATCCTGTCTCCTAATTGTCACAATTCGTCATAAAATGTCTATGTCTACCTGAAAACTGGTCTAAACTGGCCTACAAGTTAATATAGGATGAAAACCAGCTTAAAGTAATTTCCAAAAGTTTTCTAATGTCACCCTCTAGAGAGCTAAAAATAGCATGATTAGTATGAAACTAGCATGGACTGCATGAAATTGAACTGATTTGCTGTTTTGCCGCCCAACAGGTACATTAAGGACTTTCATGAATTTTAACAACAGTTTTGTTTGCTCATTTATCTTTGTTTTAATAAACACATTGTAAAAAAGAAGTTTTTTGATAAAATTTTACATTCCTCCTTCAGAGAATTAATATTCATTACAAAATACAAAAACCTACAATAAAGCATTTTAATAACAGTTGCTTAAATTTGTGAGAACGTCCTTAGGTTGAAGGCTGAACATGGCTTCAGCAACAAAAGTGAAAGTAGAAAATTTTCATTCTTCCTTGAAAAATCATATGACAAAACAATTATTGACTTCAATTTCGGTAGATATATTGATTTATCTACCCTTAAAAGTGATATTCATCTCGGCCTAGTGGCCTCAGTAAATTATCACTTTTTCGGGTAGATAAATCCTCATGTCTACCTCATTGAAGTCAATAATTGTTTAATATAATCCATCAAATTGATGGTTATCAGTTCTTTTAAATCAAACAAATGTTTTAAGCTTGTGAAAGGTACGTCTCAACGAGACGTTTCTTTTTGCACTCAAAACGCTCAAACGTATGCCATTACAGACAGTTATTAGAAAAAGTAATGAATATGCCCTATTCTTGGAATTCAGTCTGTCCCTATTTTATTTTGAATTAGCGAGTAATTTGAAAAGTTTGAGTTAGAATTTTCAAGGTTTTACGATACTTTATTTCAGGATATTGTCCCAGAAGGCATTAAACCTCGATTTATCACTGACGGTCTTTCTAGATTTGATCTTGATCAAGGAAAATTAGGTAATTGTGTTTCGTATAACAATCAATTTTAAACCAAAATAAGGTATTTGATTAATGATTTTGATAGTGATACAATACAATACAATAATAGAAGTATTATATTTTGCAATTGAAGACCACTGGCTAGTAATAAATATATACAAAGCAAAATTTGAATGACGTACACATTATGCATCTACTTTTAAGTACCTTTTACTTTCTTTTCAAAATAACGTTTTACTTTCTTTTCAAAATATATAAATAATAGTAATAAACTTTATCCCTTTGTGTACCAGACCTTGGCAAACAGTGAAACCCCAGATGAAATGCAGCACAATTCTGCATTTCATCAGGGTCTATACTGGTTGCTAAGATTAAAACAACCCTTTAGGGGCAGAAATACGTCCTATTTTAGAAAAGATCTACCTTTGACCACCTCAAGTAGTACACAATGGGTAGCCCCATGCTTATCGTATCAATATGTATTGGAAAATCCATCAGATTACTAAGGGTTGGCATTGGTCATAACTATCAAAACTACTGGACCAAAAGCTTGATATTTCACATGTGCATACTACCATTTACAGTTTTGAAATAAAAATAATAATAGAAACACTTTTTTATTGACCATAACTTGGAGTTGTGATATTTTACAAGTGCATACCTTAAGGTAAGATATTTTCATACATAACCTATATAAATGGCATTGCCTTTGACGGTTGAACTACTTTGAAAAATAAAAGATGAGAAATAATAAGCTTTCAGGTTGGGCACACCTTTTTAATTACTTAATCTATAGCCTTAATATTTTACATGTGTATACCTTATGAGAAGACATTTTAAGACATACCTAATTATATAACATTAAAGTTGACTTACTTTGAAAAAAGATGAATAATGTATTAAGTTTTAAGGTTATTCATACCTTTTGAACGACTGGAACCAAAGCCTTATACGTCACATCTGTACAGCTTGTGAGAGAACATTCACAAAATACCAAAATCTATGACATTGACCCTATGTATCACAAGTACATACTGACAAACACTAACATTTACAAAGAAACACATGAAGATACAAGTAATTTTTTACTCGTATGACAAACACTGACATATACTTCAAAATTAGTAAAGAAGTAATGAATGGTAAGATTGTATAATAAAATATACCACATACACGATACAAAGAAACAAATAAAGAAGCAAGTAATATCATACATATATATAGATAGCTCCTACATACAAAGATACAAAGCAAGGAGCAAGTATTGTTACACTTGTATGAAAAAAGCTGACACAATAAGAAGCAGGAATTGTCTCACTAGTTTGATAAAAGTTGAATGTGAAGTATAAAATCAAGGGTGCAAGTAATACTATTATGAAAAAGCTACCATTGGGAGCACAGTGGCTCAGTGGTAGAGTGCTTGACTCGAGACCGAGTAGCCGTGAGTTTGAGCCTCACTGGCGTCACTGCGTTGTGTCCTTGAGCAAGAAACATTAATCCTAGCTTAGTACTGGTTCAACCCAGGAAGACCCGTCCCTTTATAACTGAAAGATTGTTGATGGGACGTAAGAATCAAATCTAACAAACCAAAAAAAACATTTCACATACAATATGAAAACAACAACCCAAGAAGAAAGTAATGTTATACTCGTATGACAAACACTGACATAATAAAAAGCTAATCAAGAAGCAAGTAATGGTATAGATAAGTTTACTAGCATTGTCCAATCAATTAATCCAGTCACAACATTTATAATGTAATTCAGTTATGACAAATGTTAACTTATTAAAAGATATAAATCGGGATAACGCGTAATGTCAAACAAAAAGCATTCAATCAAATACAATTGCTAGAATAATACCATCATAAACGATATGCCATTTCAAGAATATACATCATACATTCAAACAATACAGATTGGTGCAAAAAGACGATAATTACAAGTAAATAAAACTTGCGAAAACAGTAAGTTCAACAAGCATAGGAAGCTAGGCCACTACTGTTTCTTTCTGTTGTCAGATGGGACACTATGATCAAACTGACAGAGTATCGACTTTGCGGAAAAGTCATTTTGTTGATTATGATATACATGTATTTATCATATGACGTTCCATCTGGGAGTGAAAAAACGCCATGCAATAAAATCGATAAACCACTAGTTGTTTACAGATTTACGGGAAACGTTATAACGACCATCACAACGTTGCGTACATAATGACGCAATCATCACATTTTTACGCCAGAAATGATATTTCGAAGTAATCTTAATGTCATAATATTATGATTAATAGAATCTAACATTCGTGTTCTTGTATTATTGAATTTATTAAACTCGTTGCGAAATAGAGATAAAATTCTCGGCAAGCCTCGCATTTTATCTCTTTTCCTCAATTCATTTAATAAATTAAATAAAACAAGAGCACTCATGTAAGATCCTCTATTTATATAGGCTCATTTAAACTTAATGTTTGTTTACTTCAGCTGATTGCTATTTCGTTGCTGCAGCTTCGTCGCTTGTTGTTGGTCATAGAGAGCAGTTTCAGAGAGTAGTGCCACTTGATCAAACATTTGAGCCGCAAGACTACGCAGGTATAGGGTAAAGTCAGGTAACTTCGGACATCAGGTGAATTAGGACAGTGACCTTGTTTGTTGTATATGTTCATTATTGGAATGAAAAAATAAATCAATTAACCAAACAGTGAAAATCCTGATGAGACGGCTCATAAGGAGCCGTCTTATCTGGAGTTCCACTGTTTGCAAATGTATGTCCGAATTTACCTGATATCCGAAGTTACCTGACTTTACCCTAGTTAGTTATCTTCGCACAGTATTGGTGTCTTAACGCGCGCGTGCACTATAGTTGTCTCAACACATGCTGAAAATCAGTATATATAATTGGAACCTGCTTACTACTACTACTACTACTACTACTACTACTACTACTACTACTACTACTACTGCTGCTGCTATCATGCCCAGAAGGCAGTCACTGTTGGTATACTACTAAATAGAGAAATTTTGGCAAGGAGGCCATGAGAGCCGAATTAGTCTTGCTGTTAGAAAAGCCTGTTCTACCATTGATAGTTCAAGTATAGACCAACCCATGGCACCACGAGGGAAAGACACAGAACACATGTACCAACAAGACAGCAAGAACACAATTAAAGTCAAGTAACTCGTGGTGTCTTCATCAGCAAGATGAGTGCAAAACAAGAAATGACACTAAGAACTTTATTACAAAACAAGGACCCAACATAATACAACAAATAATGAATCGACATTAAACGAATCATCACCTTAGAATGGACAACAGACATTACCACTAAGTGGGGTGGGGCCTACATATTTTTTACAATAATGCCTCAATAACACATTTCAGACCAGCCCATGACATGGCGAGATAGAGCAAGAGAACACTCACAGTCACAAGACCACAGGAAGACATCAAAAGCAAAGCAACCAGCTCTCTCTTCCTCTCTTCCTCATCAATATGATTGCAAAACTAGACTAGTAAGGCAATAAAGCAATGCCTAACAAAACAAGGACCTAACACAGAACCTCCACAGAATCTTTCACATATTACAATGGAGCACATTTAAGCAGTCTTCATTTAAACTTTGTAGTTTCAGAATGCGTTCAAAATCATTATGTAATTAAAATAAAGAGAGCTAAATGGTGATATAATTATTATTTAGATTTTATAATTAGCTTTTCAATCACTGAACAAAAGTTGTAAGTTACTAGGAAAATCGTCAGCTAATATGGGATCCAATTATTGTTATCCACTAGATTAATTAAAGACTCCCTCAAGAGATATACTTAGACAAAGATCCAGGACTTATAACCCTCAGTGATGATGCATCAGGATTTTCACTGTTTTTTTAGTTAATTATTTTTTTATTCCATTAATTAAAATATGAAACAAACAAGGTTACTGTCCGAGTTTGGCTGACTGTCCGAATTTATCCGATTTTACCGTACATATGATAGGTTGCTATTAACTACTTTTTAACATAAATATGAAATATTCTCTTATGATTTGTTCTAAAACATAGGTCCTGTGTAGACATATTAATTCTTGGCAATCTATCTCATAGAAATGCATGAAATGTACAGTGTGACAATTGATATAGCTCATCATCAACTTTCACACTTAACTTAGCATACGCTTAGCCATCCTCTGTAACCAAGGTGTGACCATTTCTGTTACATGAATGCAGGTTAATGGAATGACTACTCTTGGGCTATGGAGAGTATATCAGCGGTAGTCCAGGCGTGACCCATTCCTTTCTGGCCTTAACATAACATTCGTTGGTATTAACAGTCACGTTTTTAGACTCGTATAATGAACTTTCAGCAGAGAAGATGGCTGACTTATCAGCAGTCGAGTATACTTAGTTAAATTCCCTATGTTGGCTAATTTCAGGAATATTTCGATTCAATTTTTGGCACTTTGGCACCTGGAAAGAGGTGATAGTTGATGACCTTCTTCCAACTAATGGTACAAGGCTGATTTATTGTAGAAATCGGGAAGAACCAAATGAATTCTGGTGTGCTCTTTTAGAGAAAGCTTATGCAAAGTAAGTAGGTATTGTAAAGGCACACGTTTGTACGCTGGTTAAGTGTTAGACTTGAGATTGAAGAGTTGTTGGTTCGAGACTGGTTCGAAACTCATGGGGCACTGTATTGGGTCCTTGAGGAAGATATTTTATCATCAGGTAAAACCCACGAAGACAAAAAATTGTCCTGAAATAGCTGAAAGGTTGTTGATTAATTCGAAAAACATCAACTTCAACAAAACAAACCAAGTGAATATTGTAAATTATCTTGTTTGACTGTACAATACAACTTAATCTAAATACCCATAAAACTCTTACAAATGTGACATATACAGGGTGGGGAATCACGAGGTTTTTGCTTTAATATACTCACAGAAGTATATGCAATATCGTGTAGACTTTTTTTGGTGACAGTATAGCTCTTCAAAGATGGCAGACGTGAAAGACAGCAAAGCGTGAGTATACTGTCATTTGCAAAATATGGCAGGTTTATATACACCCAAAGACCAATGATAGACGCTAACGTGCAAGAATCTAACAGAGAGAAGTGAGTGACTTGAAGAAAGAGACCCGTAATACAACTGTGACACTGAATGAAATGTTGTTTTTGGCAATTGTATCCATTGATCTATACGTCACTGTTCCAGCTCTCTTTTTCAGGGTCATCTGATATCGTATTGATCTAAAAGATTTGAACTTTGATTGCAGGGTAATAGCCTTAAGTGTGAACTTTTATGCTCCCAAAGGAACGTTCAGAGTTATATAGTAATCACACTGTTCGTCCGTCCAACTGTCTGTCCCGCTTTGTGTCCGGTGCATATCTCCTATATTCACTGAGGTAGGAATTCAAATTTTGTGTGTGGATTCATCTTGGGATGGCGGAGTTTCGCGTACCATTCTGGGGTCACTGTGACTTTGACATATGACCTAGTTTTAAGAATAATCGTGTCAGGAGCATATCTCTTATATTATTTGAGATAGGAATCCCAAATTTTGTGTGTGGATGCTTCTTGGGATGACAAAGTGTCGCAAATCATTCTTGATTCACTGTGGCCTTGACATCTGACCTAGTTTCTAGAAACTGCATTGAGTCTGGTGCATATCTCCTATATTCTTTGAGCTTTGAGATAGGAATTCATAAATTGGTGTGTAAATGCAACTTAAAATGGCAGAGTGTCACGTACCATTTTCGGGTCACTGTGACCTTGACCTTGACCTCTGACCTAGTTTTAAGAATTATTGTGTCTGGAGCATATCTCTTATGTTCTTTGAGGTAGGAATTCCAAATTTGGTGTGTAAATGCATCTTTGGATGGCGGAGTGTCATGTACCATTTTCGAGTCACTGTGACCTTGACATCTGACATAGTTTTGAGAATTATTGTGTCTGGAGCATATCTCTTTTATTCTTTGAGGTTGGAATTCCAAATTTGGTGTTGAAATGCATCTTCGGATGGCGGAATGTCATGCACCATTTTTGGGCCACTTTGACCTTGACCTTTGACCTAGTTTTAAGAATTATTGTGTCCAAAGCATATCTCTTATAATATTTGAGATATGATTTTGTGTGTAAATGCATCTTGGGATGGTGGAGTGTCGTATACCATTTACAGGTCAATGTGAACTTGACCTCTTTTTTGTTCTGTTTTGTTGCTTTACGTCCCAAGTCAACAGCTATGGTCATATTCAGTTAACCAGTACTTCGTGCACATACTTTCGTTCGCTTGTAACTGACAACAACCCTTCTTGAATGACTCAGCAGAAGGGAGGAGAATGACCGTAGAAATTATTTCATGATCAATCTCCACGAAAGTATAGGACTGGACTGGGATAGAGCTCTCAACCCCTGGATCTGCAGTCAGACTTGCATCTGTTGCCAGACACATTACCAACTGCACAACGCGGCCCGTTGACCTTGACCCCTGACCTAATTTTTAGAATTATCGTGTCCAGAGCGTATCTCTTATATTATTTGAGGTAGGAATCCCAAATTTGGTGTGTGGATGCATCTTGGGATGGCGGAGTGTCATGTACCATTTTTAGGTCACTGTGGCCTTGACCTTCACTTCTGACCTGATGTTTAGAATAATCTTGTCTGGACCATATCTCTTATATTATTTGAGATGGGAATCCCAAATTTGGTGTGTGTGGGTGCATCTTGGGATGGTGGAGTTTCGTGTACCATTTATGGGTCACTGTGACCTTAAACCTGACCTCGTTTTTAGAATAATTGTGTCTGGAGCATATCTCATATTATTTGAGGTAGGAATCCCAAATTTGGTGTGTGAATGCATCTTGGAATGGCGGATTGTTCCGTTTCATTTTCCGGTCACTATGACCTTGACCTTTGATCTAGTTTCTAGAATCGGCATCGAGTCTGGTGTATAACTTCTATATTCTTTGAGGTAGGAATTCCAAATTTGGTGTGTGGATGCATCTTGGGATGGCGGAGTTTCACGAATTATTTTGGGGTCACTATTACCTTGACCTTTGACCTAGCTTTTAGAATAATCGTGTCCAGAGTATTTTTCCTATATTATTTGAGCTAGGAATCTCAAATTAAGTGTGGTTGCATATGGGATAGAAGAGTGTTATGTATCGGCTTTTGGGTCACTGTGACCTTGACCTAATTTCTAGAATAATCGTGTCAGGGGCATATCTCATATATTATTTGAGGGAGGAATTCCAAATTTGTTATATGGATACATCTTTGAGTGTTGATATGTCGCGTACTATTTTAGGTCACTGTGACCTTGACATATGACCTAGTTTCTAGAATAATCGTGTATGGGGCATATCTACTATATTACAGCTAACTTTGATGTAGAAATTCCAATTTTGGTGTATTGATTCCTCTTAAGATGTCGCAGTGGTGCATACCATTTTGGGTCACTTTGACCTTGACTTCTTGCCTCATTTCTAGGATTTTATGTGCCTGGAGCATATCTCCTTTATTACAGCTAACTTTCCTCAAATGTGTGTTATGCTAGAAAAAAATCTTTGGGTCATTGGTCACGTTACTGTGACATTTCTTGTTTGAGAACCGTACGGTATCTAGCCATAAAAGGACTTGAAAGTGCTGCATGGGTTGATGGATATGATTACCAGTACAAAGAATAGTAAAAAACTCAAAACCGTTTAAAAATGCAAGAGGGACAAAAACCAGGCGGTTACTCAGCATGATATACATGTAGCACTCTTTGAAGAGTTATCCTACAAGTCTCTGCACTGCTAAGTATTATAGAAGCTGTGTATGAGTTAAAGTTAAAATGTGACCAGCAATTAACATTTTATATGACAAATGCAAATGAATATTTAGTCAGCATGAATTTGAATACTTGATTTAATAGAGGATAACTGATAAGTAGCATATAGACGAGTACTTTTACTTGACTATAAGGATGGCAGATGCAAACAGATCTACATGGGGATCAACGATAACTATTGCCTTATTAAATTTGTTATCTTTAGTAATTTGAGAGTTTGAATACAACACCAGCCCTGTTACTTAACAAAATGACTTAATCTCTCGCATATATTAACACATACTTTGCAAACAGCAAGTGAAAATGACCAGGAAATGTACAATCACATTCCAAATACCAACCCATGGTACCAAGAGGAAGAGTATGTCATTGTTAAATCACAAAAATATTATGCTCAAGTAGAAATTTCTTTGCTTATGCAATGTAGCGAAGAGGAAACTATCAACTCAAATTAACATACTTTAATTCAAGCTTTGAAAACATTGCAGATCTGAATCAGCTGACTTCTGAGATTGCAACTGAGCATGCTCTCCATTGTTTTTAGTTCTACTTATAAGTACGGCTGAATAACAGGAAAGTGCGAGTTTATTATTCAAATTGTGGAGTAACTCTATCCAGCATAGTAATGTTTAAAAGACAGAAAAAGCCACAACAAAAACTTGTTTCCTTAATTGTATTAGATATTCTTTAGGTCAAATTATAAAGATATGCTTCAGTAAAACATAATTCGAATACAATTTAAACTGGACTTGAAAATTACTTAACAGGCTATATGGAAGTTATGAAGAAATTAAAGGAGGAAAGGTCTCTACAGCATTTGTTGATATGACTGGAGGAGTTGCTGAACTTATCAAATTAACCAAGAAGTACGCTATACCAGACGACTTGTATGAGCTTATGCTGAAAACTTCTAAAATGAATACAGTGTTTGGGGCAGGAATCTTTGTAAGTTTATTGTCTGTTTCCAAAGGGCTAAGACCATAATACATGGTCGAATAAAATTGTTCTTCTAAATTTCAAATTAATACAGCACGTTCTCTCCACACCATATTACATTTTTAGATTTGTAATTGTCCATATCTAATGCATAGAAACCTTGAAATTTATGATAAGAAAATATGACATTGATTTCAATATTGATCTTTCCCTTTTACAAATGACTTTGATCTGGAAATCATTTATTTCCCTTTTCTCGATGCAGATGTTCTTGTTCCTTCATCTTTTAATTATACGTTTTACATACTATTTGTTTTGCATGCCTTATTATAAGCAAAGGAATTTCATCAATAGGAAAAAAGTTTATCACTAATAAAACTTCAAAAAGACTAACATAATATTGAATACTGAGTTGAATATTTGGTTGGTTTATAGTGATTTGGTAAAAAAATCTACATACGTATCTAAAACAGTTAAAAAAGATAATGGTTTTTCTTAAAAAACTTTAGGTCAAATATGAATATCATGCACTCTTTTGAATGCCCCAGTCACAGTTTGTATGTATTCTTGACTCTTTAACTGCATGCCAGTAGACAGACCGAAAACTCAATGATGCCCCTGATTTTAAAAATCTTCCATCGAGGGGTTAAAAGCTGCTGCTTCTTTATGCCTTGGGGTTAGTTTGTGGTTTGTGATAAATTCATTTTTGGTCATTTTCACTTGTTTAGTTGATTTTATGCAAACCAAATATCTATGTGTCTTGATCCACATCTGAATTAAGGGTGAGGTTGGCGCCGTTAAATCGGTTTAAGCCCTCCAGTAAAATATTTTACTGACCGTTCCAAGGCGGTACTTCTTTTGTGGATCTTTTATGTTTTTGTTCTGTCTTGTGTTTGCTATGTCTTTGTGCGCGTCTGTTTATATGTGCTTTGTGGTCACCTGCTGGGAAAGGGCTGACCTCTTGGCTCTCGTTTGTGGTGTCTACTGTGAGTTTGTCACTTTCCCATTGGTATCCTGGGTCAGGTGTGGTACTTGATTGTATCGATTCCTGATCTTTGCACCCTTACTAACTTTAAATGGGGCTTACCTGGTTGTCATATTTCATTGCCAAAATCTTCGCCATAGAATCTGCTATTGTGAAAATTTATAAATTGCTAGGACACAATAAACATGGACTGGTCACTTACATACAGGTAAATGTATATATTGGAAGTACGTTGTCGTGGCTCAACGGTGGCTGAGCTTTCAAAACTGATGCATGTTGAAGATTAAATAATCATATCTCCGTTATTTCTCTTCATATCTTTGAATTTTCTTCAAAAAGCAATGGTTCAATATACTATCTTAAAGATAGTATTGTTGTTTTTTTATTGAAAGTTTATCCATCTTTATGAACATCAGCAAGAAACCAAGGTATCCTTTTTAGCTTTTTTTGGCACTTTTAACAAAAAATCTTCAGAAATCAAATTAAAAAGATAAGAAAACTTCATTTTTTTGTAACTCGTAATATTTCAGCTTCGCAAACTGGGAGTAACTTAATATAATTTTGTGTAAGTTCAGAATCAATTTTATTGGTTGTAGTATTTTGAAATAGTGCAAAATTAAAGCCTCAACAACATAACTTTGTATTTCCGTCAATGACCAGTCCGTTTATACTGGGTCAAAGTAAATTGTTTCGATCACAGTGAGGCTCTAATTTTCTCAATGTAACGCTACAAGGAAACAATCAAATCAAGTTAGATAACTATAACTGAACCAAAAAAGGAAAGGATCATAACACACATGCAGCCAGAGATTATCCCATTTAATCAGAATGGAATTTCCAATTCTTATTAACTAAACTGTACAATTTTTGTTTTCGGGGCCATTGGGTGTTTTTATATACATTTTAATATAGTATTCTAAAATGAAAAAGTGGAAACCCTGTTCAGATGCTGCAGTCTTTGTGTTTGGTCTGCACTTTTTGCCCATGTTCCAAAAAGGATGTTTGGCCTTAATGTGTTACAAAACCACTAGTTGAGCAACATTGAACAAAGTCAAAGACAGTCATCAGGCATCAATACACCAATTAAAGCTGTAGGATGAGGTCCTTATAGAGTCTGAGAGTTGACACCCCATCCTGTTTTATGACAAAAACGAAAGCTATAAATCATAATTAGATTTAAGACTGGGGTGGCATGCTAGCTGTCATATAATATTCATGTAAAGATAAGGAAGAAGGCAAAGATCTAGAATCGATACAATCTAGTACCAGAACTGATCCAGGGCACCAAATGGGAAAGTAACAAAAACACAAGAAAATATCACAAACAAGAGAGCTTAGAGGTCCGCCCTTTCCAAACATGTGGCCACAATACTGCAAGAAACAGACATGACAATATGACAAAGACAAACACTAATAACAAAAAGGGACCACAAAAACAAACCGCCTTGGAACAGTTAGTAAGAAAATTACTGGGGGCTTAAACAAGTTTCACGATAACAACCTCACCCTTAATTCTGGTGTTGATCAAGACACATAGATGTTGGTTTGCATTAAAAGAAAAACTAACTTATCCATGAATCATCTCCTAGTACACATAAATCAAGTTATAAAAAGGAGATGAAACAACGGTAAGGACTTTACAGTACATACAACTGAATATAGGAGCAAAATAAATCCAACAATTAAACCCTGGTGGGCCCAACAACAGACGTGGCATCAGGCCCCAACCATCTCATCTATTGATAAGTCTTAAAGTCAGAACCGTCATAGAGTCTGAGGTCTGACCTACTGGAGTGCAATTAAAGAGGAAAGCAAAGTTGTCAACCGTGATTGGGTTGACCACCAAGCATGCAGTCTTCTCCAATACATCAATGTTACAACCAATCTTTTTTTAAGATGAGAAATGTGCTGAAATTTTATTATTGTCAAGAATTTTTTATACACTTAATTGCCATAAAACTCTGGTTCCGAAAGTCCCTGGTGCAAGAGAGATTTAGGTCCAAAATGGAATTTAGATGTCAAATCATAGTATCGGCGATAAAATTAAGAAAGTTTTTGCAAAGTTAATGAGACTGATAAACTTATTTAAGCAGTATTTGGGTTAACAGTTTATTGTCAGTGTTGAAATCAGCACTATGGCTAGATGCTCTAGCAAATCGGATGAGTTAGAAATATAAACTAAAAGGATGTAGAGCGAGGAACACCACCATCTTAAACTGTATATTGACAAATTCAAAATCAAAATCGTCACGTTTATGGAAAAATTTTGTAGAAATAATTCATTTGAAATGGACAAAAGCAAGTGCAAAAACGTGGCTTCAGTATCAGCGGTATTAGCTTTATTAAGTTGGAGCTCGGAAGGGTATATTTGACTTACCATATTGTCAAAATAAATATAATTTATGTTTAAAATATCATCAAAATATCTGGATATAGTGTTAAAGGCGTCAATAATATCAGCCTGCTTATCATCAGAAAGAGACATCATAAAGTCCCTCTCATAACGAAACAAGTATAAATCTGAAACCCTGGGAGCACAATTAGTTCTCATAGGAATCCCTACAACGTGTCTATACAATTTATTGCCAAATCGTATAAAACTTTTGCCCAACAAAAAGGTCAGCGCATCACATAGATTCTGATAAGACCATGCATTATATTTTTTTGGCTGTTCTGAAGTAAAAAACGCGTCTCTGTCGTTACATGAAATGTAAGGAGAGCCATCTCTTTGGTTGGTTCTTTCAATTAGATCAATACGTTTATCTTTAATAAAATTATGAGGTAAAGTAGTGTAAAGAGAGGAAAAATCATATGTCGACAAACTGGTTGCGTTGAAATCCCTAGCTTTAAGTTAATCTAATACTTCACCAGAACTTTTAATATTCCAGAATATATTCTATTCAGATCTTTCATAATTTTTTTCGCAGTACTTATTTACATGTCTTTGATAGCGGTAAGACAAGAGGTTATCAATTTAGCAAGTTCTGTTGTCGTACAAGAACTAGAATTTTCAAAAAAATATTGCTTTATATGGGCTTTATTGAGTTTAGGATCCTGTTTTATTTTTATAACAATTGATTGTCTGTTTCAATATAACAGTAAAAGAAGACATTTCTGTGCTTCCTTTGAAATTATCAACCATATCACCGCGCAATATTGATTGGTGATGAGCTTTCAAATCACAATCATATATAAAATAGTTTAATATATATTTGCCAAGTGCCAATTCTACTTATGAAATACCAACAACAATAAATACGTAAAATCTCGTTTCCTGATAAGTTTTGCAAGCAGGATCTACAATATCTAAGATATTTAAAAAGAAAATCCACTTAAATGGAATATAATTCATGGTTGAATTATTTCCAAAACCAATACAAAGGGCATAGCATACTTATTGTACCCTGCAGATAAGAATTGAGAGCAGAATTTTACCTGTGCAATATCTTAACAACACAGAAATACATACGAGCATAGCAAACAGCTGTCATCTTGGTAAGACAGGAAGCCTGAATAAATAAGAAAATAACAACAACATACAAATCAAAACAAAAACTCTAGATGTGATGGATATAATATGAAAAAACACATCTTTAGGGGTTAGAGTGGGAAACGAGTAACCCTTCAGTTTTTCATAAGCAAACAGTGCCATATGAAAAAACGCTTCTGTTCTTCTTCTAGAAAGGACCACAGGGTGGTGGCCGTATGGATAATGGTCTATATAGGAACCATGGTTACTCAATCACTTCACTAGCTCAAGTAAGTAATTCACAAATGTGCTGTGACATGTGATTTCCAACAATTTTGTATTTTGACAATTGTAGACTTAGACAAGCTTGTGGAGCCTCCTTTTTAGCTTAGAACTCCAAATGGTGTTTGGTCAGTTGCTTAAAGGCCCGGTCACACTATTACGTCTTTGCCAACGTATGCTGACGTATGAAAAATATATCTAGTACGCTGACATACACTGAAATCGAATTTAAAAAATCCGAGAAGTCTCTCTCTTAACTTATACAAATCGTATGCTAAACGAAGATAGAACGTGTGTCTAACATATGAGTAACTTATTCATAACTTAGTCCTGGCGTTATATAACTTAAACCTGTACTAGCGTATAACAGTGTATGACCAGCGCATCACCAGCACTCTAAACTTATTAGAAACTTATACATAACGATCCTTAAACTTATGCTGAATTGTACATATAACGTTCTTTAACGTATGCATAACTTACATGAAGCGTACATCTAACGTATGTCTAACATATAAGCATGTGCAAAATTTTGGGACCTCTTCGTCGTATGACTACATATACCACGGAAGCATGTTCGTAACGTTTCGAAAACTTATCTCTAACTTATTCAGCGTACACCAACGAACTCGCTGAATTACTCAAACATTTGCATACGTTGGTGCTAACATAACTTAACATATGCATAACTTACCTGCTGCGTACATCTAACTTATGCCTAACGTATGAGCAATACGTCAGTATACGCTGGCAATTTTTTATGCAAGCACAAAACTTAGAGATCTCTTCACCATATGACAACGTATATCAGCGTACTGTAGAGTGTTCGTAACGTGTTTAAAACTTATGTCTAGCATATTCAGCGTACACCAACATACTTGCTGAATTTCTCATACGTCCGCATACGTTGATGCTAACGTACCTTCACGTATGCATTACTTACCTGCTGCGTACATCTTACTTATGTCAGCAATACGTTCTCATACGCTGGAGATTTTTTATGCGAGCACAAAATTTAGGTCCTCTCTGTCATATTAAAAACGTATTATAGCGTGTTTGAAGCGTGTTTCAAACTTATCTCTAACGTATTCAGCGTACACCATTGTACTTGCTGAATTTCTCATACGTTGGTGCTATACATCGTTGTGTGACAGGGCCTTAACAGTCATAGAATGAGCAGGCTGGTTTATGAGTCTTTGCTGCTCGCACATACCACATTGTTGGAAATCTCATGCCGTAGCTATAATATGTTTATTGATATCAAATGAGTTTAAAATTGAATAAACGATATCCAAATATATGACTTCTTACCAAACATGCACCAAGCAGCGGCAATATAATCCAACGGTCTCCTTTGTAGGTTATATATGTCAGTAAATAAGATTTTGGTACTTATCATAGATGCACAAAAGCCTTCAGTCTGATCTGCACTTATAATGTCTGTTTCTTTAAAATAGGTCATCTATAATTTAGAACCTTCAGAGCTGAGCAGTTCAGTTTATGCCTTATCTTGTAGCAAATCCATCAGACAGCATTTACCATATCATGACTCTACTTTAAGCAATAAACGTTTGCTTCCAGAAATGGACGAGCCCGCCATGTAAAATCTGGGCCTTGACGCAAGAAACCCTGTCTTTGGGGTTTCCAACAAAGTGAGATTCAAACATTCCTGCTGAGCTACAGAGACTAGCTAGAAAATTTAAAGTTCACTCGCAGCAAATTGAAATGTGATATTTCAAAGAAGTGAATAACAAAGGCGCTGATCAGACTGGGCGAATGCGCAGGCTGGACTGCACCTTTGTTGGTCACAAGCCCCAAAGACAGGTTATTTGGCATTGAGGCCAATTTCAAAATAAGCGTGGAGAATTATATATGGCAACCGTATGTTTTAATTGTAATTAAGATCAAAGAAATAAAAACATTATTTTTATTCATTTTTATGTAATGGTATGAGGGCTTTAGTTGTACATGTACTTCCATATCAAAGATAGCGTGTTTTATTAAAACAACCCCACATTTCCCATCAGTTATACTATATAAAAGATGCCAATTTTGAGGTCCGGTTTGCACAAAGAAGTTTCTGTGATGGCAGCCTAATTGTTGCATCTTCTCACCAAAAATTGAGTATGATCGGGAAATACCACAATCACAAACTGCAGACAAACCCGTGACATCGCGAGGAAGAGCCACACAACAATCACAAGACACCAGGAAGGCAAAGCAAAGCAACCAGCTCTCTCTTCCCCATCGAGATGGTTGCACAACTAGAATGGACAAAAAGTAACACATAACAAAAATAAAACAATTACAGAATCCGACAGTGGGAGTAATAATCGACAACGAATCATCAACAACAGAACCACTGTTTTAGAAAGGACAACAGTCAAAGCCACTGGGGAGCTTAAATGCATTTTACTGGTACCAAATCTTTGCCATTGATTCTGCTGTTGTTGAAGCACAAAAATGATAAGCTCGTATGGAGGATTCATAACAAGTTGGCTGTTTTCACTGTAGGTTCTTTCTATTTCTGTAGAATCCATTTTTCAAAATTATTTATCAAAGGCCTTTTTTCTTTCTTAAAAATCTATATATTTACATACAAAACGTATTTGATATATTTCCACTCACAATCAATCATATGGCCCTTATGGACATTTAGTTTTCATTTTGTATGAATGTTTAATATTTCAGATACCACATGAGGGAAAAATAGTGAAATTATTGCGTATTAGAAATCCTCATGGTCGTAAAGAATGGTCAGGGCCCTGGTCAGATGAGTAAGTACGTAAACTTTTGGACTGTAACTATGGCAAGCTGATATAGAAAAACTCATTATTTTCAATTGATAACTATGTCCTGTTTTCAACAGAGACAATAGTTTTTCGTTATTACAAATAAAAGTGACCATTATTGATAACCCTGAGTCATAAGGATCATATTTTACTACCTTGATTTATCAATACTTTAAGTAAAAGTGAACATTTTATGCAATGTGCCCAAAATACTACTTAAAACCTTTCAGTAAAATGACATATGTGGGCCTTTTACATGACATATCTGGGCCAGTTGTTATGGTGATTTAAATTATAAATTTAAAAGAATAGTTGGACAGCCTTCGTTTCCTGTTTAATCCAACAAAATCGATAGTGCCATTATGGCATATAATCATAAATCAAGATTTAATCTCTCTATGAACCATTTTTTCTTCTATCTCATCTGCTTATATACTTTCGTAGGCCATATTGTACATTATTATATAATCTATAAATAAACTTATTCTGATTGGCCCAGATGCATATCCACTCGAGTCAATAAAACTGCATATTGCATGGTTTGTCGGACGTGACGTTGCAAAGCACACAGCACGAAGTAATATTGCATGGCTATTGGGAAGTGATGTCAGAATGTCAATTGATTTCGCTTGACCCATACGTAGCATGATTGGTTTTAATGGTATAAAATGGCAGAAAATGCATAACATACATTTATTTTATAATAAAACAATTGTAGACTTATGTTTCGGTAGACATAGAGTGTTATTGAACAGTAAACTTAATCATATTGACTTCTACTGTTCAATAACACTCCTTATTATATAATTTATAAATACACATCTTCTGATTGGTCCAGATGCATATCCACTCGAGTCAATGAAACTACATATTGCACGGTTTGCCGGACGTGACGTTTCAAAGCACATGGCACAAGGTAATATTGACTGGCTTACGGGAAGTGACGTCAGAACGTCAAGTAATTTCGCATGATTCATCCATAACGTCAACGTTTTAATGGTCTAAAATGGCAGAAAATGCATAGGATAAATTTATTATATAATAAACAAATGTTGACTTATGTTTCGGTAGATATGGAGTGTTATTGAACTGTAAACTTAACCATATTGACCTCCGTTCCGCGTCAGTCAATATGACATTTACTGATCAATAACACTTCATGTCTACCTCAACATAAGTCAATAATTGTATAATATCCACCTCACCATGAGTCAATAATTGTATCATATCAGAGTGCTCCATAAGAAGCAGTCTGATCAGAATTAATAGTATTTGCTACCATGGTAAAACAATTTTGTAGTGCATTTGAATAGATGCAGCAGGTAAAATAAGCAGACAGCATTTCTTGATTTTTTTTATTTACTATGATCTAAGCTGGTAGTTTAAGTTATTAGGATTCAGGTTGTTAAAAGTGATCATTTCAAGTAATAAAAGCCACATAGGGATATTTTAAACTTCATCACACATACATGATGCCATTTGCAACGTCAAAAAGGTATACAAGTCTTGAGTATAAAACAGCTGTTATTGTGCCGCATTGAGTTGGTAAAACTTCTCCCCATATATCGATATAGTGTTGATATTTTTTTTCATATTCTGGTTCTTCAGGAATATTGGGTTCTGATGGAAAGCAGAATACCACTTAAGCCAGTGTTAGGGGCGTGAGAATTGTTGCACGTTCTATTAGTTCTCATGAACAGACTCAATAAAACCATGTCTATTTCTTATAGTGTAGGTTCTCTGTATATCTGAAAGATCCGTTTTTCCAGATTATTTAAGTGTTTGATTTATATATTATAAAAAAAATCCAATGCTTACCATGAATATGACGCGTACTTCTCCTGTAGGTGTTACTTTAAATCTTAAACGTTTTAGTTATGGCCAAAATATAGTACTGTAATGCTTAAGTGTGGGCATTAAATGTAATTACGATTAATAATACTGCATGTTGTCATTTTTCTCTTCAACATTACAGATCTCCAGAAATTCTATCTCTATCAGCGGATATTAAAGAGAAATATGAAATGGAATCAAAGGATGAAGGAGAATTCTGGTATATAATTAGTTTTTGAGTAAACTTTTTGTCACAAGAACCATTTTTTCCCTTATTATGCCAACAGCAGATTTTGTTAAAAACTGTTCTGATAGAATATTTACCATTGCAGAAATAGATCTGAAGAAGGATGACATTTCCAATGCATGTCACTTTGAAAACTGTGTTGATTTTAATTTTTATCCCACTAAAGAAAAAATTAAATAGTCATAATTTCTGCATAATCAAATATCTGGTGTTTAAGTCATGAGTGATACAGACAATTGACTAGGTTATTACACACATTAAGGTATTGGTTTCAGCAAACTCTACCTAAACCGTTTTCACTTTTAAAACTAATACCCAAAACCCTTTTGGATCTATCTAGCTACATAGAACATTCCTGCTATGCAATTAAAGTATTTTCAACAAAAATTAATTGAAACAATCGTGAAATCTGACATCGAGTTGGCAAATAATCACTCCACACTTGTGTGCAGCCATTTTCATGATTAAAAGTGTTTAGCATGAACGGTATCATAAATTAAGTATCGTTTTTGACGATGTGGTACTTTTTCGTGCTTTCTCTGAACTTCAGATATACTGCTTAAGAACTGTTACTATATTTAATGGCATTTGATATTTGGTTTAATTGACTTATCTTGATTTTTGTTTCTGAAGGATGGCTTATGAAGATTTCATTAAACACTTTGAAGAACTTGACATGTGTCATATTGAACCGGATGCCATTGGTAGAAGAATAGCTGAAGGATCGGTTTGTATATAATTATTTTATACTACTCAAGGAATGCAAGAATGGGTATATTGTTTATTCAATGAAAAAATACCAGATTTGAAATGTCACATTAATCCGGACATAATTACAAGAAGGAAGTAAATATGCAGACTTACATAAGCCATCTTATTTAATATACATCACAGGACATAGGGTATCAAAAATCAGATGAAAGATATCGTTATCCAAAAATATTGCCTCAAAAACTTTATATCAAGATATCTTATATCTAACTTTGTTAATTTGAATAAGTGAGAGCTTTGAGTGTTAAGAATATCCAATACGGTATAGGATATATAGGATATCTACTTTGTATAATAAATAATAAAATAGCTTCCCATAGTTGTTAGTATATAAATTGTGAATGATAAGTTAAAATTGGAAATTGTGTTTTTAACAATCTCTACCTAGCAATTACAGCTCGAATTAACCATACAAGGGCCTAGATTTTTCCTGCTAAACTCATTTGGTCATTATACAATGTAACACTGAGTGGGACGGCTTAGTGGTAGAATGTTAGACTTGAGATCGAAAAGTTGGAGGTTCAAGACTCATTGGAGGCTCTGCATTTTGCCTTCCTTGAGCAAAATACGTCAAATTATATTATGCCGCGTTTATTTAATACATATACAAAATACCAGTTCCACATTTACAATTAACAAGACATTCTGGACAAGAAAACAATGTCTTTCTATCTTCTAGTGCTCTGACCATTATGTACAAAAATAAAACTTGGCAAAGAGAATGGTTTTACACTGTACGGCTGTTTATCATATGACGTCACGCCTGGGAGTGATATAACGCCAAGTATTAAAATTGATAAACCACTAGTGGTTTACAGATTTGGCAAAGTAATGAAATGACGCCCATAGCAAAGGCACGTATATATTGCAAAATGCCAAAATTTTGACACCAAAAATGCGATTTCAAAGTAAGTTTAATGTCATATGATTGATAGAATCTAACTTTCGTGCTCCTGTATTATTGAATTTAATAAACTTGTTGCGAAAAAGCAATAAAACGCTAGGCAAGCCTCGCATTTTATCCTGTTTCTCAAATAGTTTTATAAATTCAATGAAACATGAGTACTCATGTATGATTCACCTATTTATTATTTTTCATCCATGAACAGGGAAAACGAGACTGGAGTGTTAAAGAATACCACGGTGCTTGGATTAAAGGACGAACAGCAGGGGGTTGTGGAAACACAAATAGGGGTAAGTATATGTATACAACCCTTTTGATAAGAACAAAAAATGGGCATTGCAAAAGGGGTCCATTAACTGAAAACATACAAGCTAATAATCAATCTATAATATTACAAACATAAAGCTATTTTATAATGACAAAATGTTAAAAGCTGTTTAAAAATGCTGGTTGATATCATAATACACTCACCTGGTATTCTCTTTTTAGACTGCATTGTGCAGTATAAAAAGAGAATGCTAGGTGGGTGTCTTACCAGTCAAGGCTTTGAGAATGCTTGTTGAACCACGAAGCATGCCTTGCGATTCAACATGCATTCTCCAAGCCGAGCCTGATCAACTGTTAAGCAGTGCGAATCACCAGCATTCTTGATGCCTTACCTGGTAAACTTGATATCAAAAACACCTACCTGGTGTATTATTTATCAGTTTGCAAGTTAGTTCACTCTTCAAACTCCCAATTATGGCGTAGTTATTGATTTTCAAATCAACGTCATGGATGACGTCATTAAAAAAGTGCAACGTCGTGATGACCTGATAAAGACAAATGCCATGAGATAGACAACGTTTATCAGGCCAACGTGCAAGAATGCAGTTGATATGAGAGGTAACTGATAAAATGGTACTGCATTGCAATAACTACAAATGATCTGCAACACGAAAAAAACAACAATATGGCTTTGTCATCTGAGAAGACTCAGATAACTAGGCCCGGAACTAAACTACAGCTTTTTACAGTATTTCCTGATCATACTCACTTACTATTTTTAATCTGATCAGAGTCTTTCCTTTCATTGTGAAGAAAGTTTTGGTCCTGAGTTACCTATAGAGCATACAATCAATACTCTGATCAGACTTGGCAGGTGCCGGGGCTAATCTGAGTCTTTACCCAGTATACTCATTTCGTTAGATTTGTCAAGTTATGGCTAAAATATTTCAAGTTATTTCATTCTAAATATGTGATATTTATGTAAACGTTTCTTAAAACATTTCACTACAGAATACATGTACATGTACTTGATGCTTTATCACAATAGAATGATAGCCATTTTCATTCATATATTTGTACGATCAAGATCATCACTTAGAATAAAATATCACAAGTTGAATTTCCAGCAAGTATTTGTGACTTATAAGGATAAAACACAAACAGTGTTAATTTATTTGAATGAAACAATTAACATAATAAACTCATAAGCACCAAGTAGTTACTTACTACAAACAACAGAGAGAGGATAAACTTGAATTAAAAACTTAGCTAGCATGCAAGGAATTTGTATTTGACCCTTTGTATACTGGAAATCCCTTAAGCGGTACTTTGGCAAACAGTGAGACCAAGATAAAATGCCGCATAATGCTACATTTCATCTGGGTCTACACTGTTTGCTTAGACTAAGTTAATCTTCAAATAAGTATATTCAATTTTAGTTGATAATTATAACCTGCAACTCCTCAATGTATACAGTGAAATAATTCCAAGTTTATCCAATTATATCATCAGAATACCATGGTTTATGGTATATGTCAAGTAATTCTTTTTATAAATGCATTCTGTACCAGCAAGTGGTGATAGATGTTTATAGTCCGGCAGAATTTAGGCGAATTTTAGGAGGACCTGGAACTTGATTTTAAACCTTTTTTTCTTTGTTGATTCTGGTAGTACATACATTGTCCTTGAAAAATCCGAGTGATGCCACTCTGGCATCATTAAGCATTTCGATATATCCAAGATGGCGTCCAAGATGGAAGCCAGTTATAAGTGAAAATATTGTGTGATACAAAATATATGTCTCAGACCCATTTTTATTCTTAGATTGTATGCTATGAAGTTAGAAGCTAATTGTAGACACTTAATTTGTAACCAAATAAAAAGTAGGAAAAGTATGCCGACAAGACGGCCGCCAAGATGGCTGTTTCTAACAAACATTATCCTTGTAACATCCCAGTGATGCTATAAAATACATCATTCAGAATATGATATATTCAAGATGGCGTCCAGGATGGTACCTGAAAAGTTTTACAACCCTGTGCGAGCGGCATCATACCTCTAGGCATGTCTGGTGGATTTGTAACAGACCAGATACCTTGCCTATAGAGCAGCACTTTACAAACATGCGTAGATGAATTCATGAACCCAGCATGCATGTCTGATAATAGTTGCGTTGTACAAGAAGGCATATCTAAGAGTGGAACAGGATTATCAGACATGTCTGATATTATGGCACCACTGTACAGGTAACACCAGACTTGTAACCACCCTTCTTCCGTCTGCACTCGACTAGTAAAATGTTGATTGCAGTGGCATTTACAGAAGGCATGGCATATAGTGAGGTACCACACCAACAGGCATGGTCTATCGTGAGGAACCACACCAACAGGCATGGTTGATGATGAGGCACAACACCAGAAGGCATGGCCTATAGTGAGGCAACACACCAATAGGCATGGTTGATAATGAGGCATCAGGCCAGAAGGCATGACCTATAGTGAGGCAACACACCAGCAGGCATGATTGATAGTGAGGCACCACACCAGAAGGCATGTCCTATACTGAGGCACCACACCAGCACAGTAAGGCGAATATTGAGGCACCACATCAGAAGGTATGGCCTATAGTTAGGCATCACACCAGCAGGCACGGCTGATAGTGAGACACCATACCAACAGGTATGGCAGATGCCAACATCAGCTAACATGCATGATTAAGTGGCAAAGATCCAGCAAGCATCCATCTTGCAGCACTCAAGCAGTAGGCATATTTGAACAGCAGCTGTGGTGTTTGTGGCAGTAAATACACTTGGCCAGCAGGCATATTTGTTGCAGCTGCAACAGCGTAGCAACTCGACCAGGCAACAGTCTCGCTTAAAGTTTCACACCATTAGTTGACATGTTTGATGGACGGGCATCAGTCTAGTAAGTTTTCTCTTTGATTTTTAATGGACCTGGATGTATGTCTGATTGAATGGTACCAAGGCATATCAGTTGAAGATGACTTTACCAAATGGCAGCCATGTATTGCAACCTACCAATCACATCCTTACTGTTGCACTGGAGCAGCAGGCATGTCTGTCCAAGTTGCACCCGACCAGTGTGCATGTCTGTTCTACTTGCACTAGACCATCAGCCCAGTCATCATTGCCACAGGGACAGCAGACATATTTAACATTACTCATGTTTGATTAATATGTGGCACAGGACCAACACACATGTCTGAAACCAAGCGGGGTTATTTCTGTAACAGCTTCACGAGACGAGAACTCAGCTATTAAACAGCAGGCATGTTGGTTACAATTGCACTCTACCAGCATGCATCTCACCAGCATATCTGTTTGAATCAGCTGCAAATGACTTGCAAGCACATCTGTAGTTGTGGGGGCTGAATCAGCAGGTATATCTGTAACACTTGCCTCAGACCTGCAGTTATGTCCCTATGCTCATACCTAACCACAACGTTTTTAGTTATATCGTCTGTTCTGTATACCCTGGCATTTATCTCTTCATCTTTTGGACAGAGTGTTTTCCCATTGAAGTTAGAACTATGATATTATGGTATTATCAGGTCTAGCCAAAGGTGGTCTGGAAAGTGGTGTATGGATTGATGAATACAATTGCCAAAACAAAAACAAAAAAAATAACATTACAAAAAGTAGGCTATGAGTCTGTTATTTTACCATGCAAAGTATCATAGCAAAAACCATGTGATTCCCCACTCTGTTTATGCTGCCATCTTGGACATCATCTTAAATATTTTAAAACGCAGAAAACAACAACAATATGCCAGTCAAATTCTCCAAATACAACCACTGTTGAAAACTATCGGAAAATAGATATTAACTGTGATCAGGTTGAATTTCTCTTTAAAATGACGGCCATCTTGGACACCATTTTAAATATTTGAACATTCTGAACCAAACCAATTTTTCATTTAAATCGTTTGAATCATTCGGCCTCTAAACAGCCATAAAAAGTCCAAATTAAATGCTTTTTATCGAGTTTGTTTGTCAGATTGGTCTTCAGAGCATTACTGGCGGCCATCTTGGACGCCATTTTGGACGCCATCTTTAATATTTCAACTCTGGGAATCAAACAAATTTTCAATTATAATCGTTTGCATCATTTAATAACCTCTAACATCCATAAAAAATAAAAATAAAATGATTTTTATTGAGTATGTTGGTCAAATAGGTCTTCAGAGCCTAACTGACGGCCATTTTGGACGCCATCGTTAATATTTCAACCTTTTGCATCAAAACAATGTTCCATTTTAATTGTTTGTATCATTTAGCCTTTGAACATCCATAAAAGGTTAAAATTAAAATGCTCTTTTTCGAGTATGTTGGTCATATACATCTTAGGAGTCTAATTGACGGCCATCTTGGACGCCATCTTTAATATTTCAAAACGCTCAATGATGCCAGAGTGGCATCAGTTGGATTCATCAAGTAAAATGTCTGAACAACAAGAATCAGCAAAGAAAAAAACTTTAAAATCAAGTTCCATGTCATTCTGGTTTTCTACCAGACTATTACTTCTAGTTTTGAATTTTCGTCTTCTTCCATATAGGCGCGTTGCTGAAATTCAAATTTTCGAAAAAACTTTCCTCATCGTCATAAAGGATGAAACAGGTCTAAAATTCAAGATAAATGACTCTACTTTATTTCTGATTGGGTCGTAGGCTCAAAATTTGGTAGCATCATATTAAAAATGGGGAGATAACTCAATGTTTGCAAAAAACGGAAACGTAAAGTACGGTTTTAAAACTTGTTTTATATTGACAAAAAGACGTTCTTTTTCGCAAATTATTTTATTTTCTAAAACTAAGTTTACTGTCATTTATATTTGTATGAATTTTATTGATTTTAATAAATTTGAACATAGTGTTTTGGTGGGATAACTGTTACTACCCTATAAAATTTAATATTTTCCTCAATATCATTCCTTATAATACCATTATATTTAATCAGAACCCGCAAAATTTCATAATTTCTAAAACAATTGTCTTTTCGCTTTTCAAAAACATGATTTGCCGCAACCTGATATGCCTGACGGCTCAGAAATTTGCTTCTAAAGTTGCCACCCCTGTGTTAAAAAACAGCGTTTTAATGCATTTTTCCAATACACTTGCTACCAGCATAGGAGATTCGCTGATTAACTTTTGGAGAAAACTTACATTATCGTCCTAAATGATAATATATGCCTCACGTAAAGATAAATATATCTGTACTATCAATTTGTGAGGATCGCACGTTAAAATCGAGTATCGTCATTCATAAAATGGGGAGGTAACTCTGGTTCTAGAAATAATGTAAAGCCATCATAGAGTACCTCCTTGAAATATTGCTTCTCTGCTTTTTGTTTTTATTTTTACTCACACAAAAGTATATCTGTTTGAATCATCTAGTCTTTCTTTCTCGAAACGATATAATAGAATTTCAGAAACAGCAATATGACGCTCTTATAAGATATAAATTTTATCTAATTTTCATATTTAAGAATATTATTGAAAACATAAGAAATGAGAAAAAATGAAGAATAAATGAAAGGGTGTCACCTACATAATTACCTATTTGTCTCTGTTTATCATTCATGACTAAGGATCGTGGTATCAAATTGAATTTAAGACATTTGCAAAATGACCAATTGAATAGATATACGAATTATCTAATTTGCATACTCATGAATATTAATGAAAACATACGAAATAAAGGAAAAATGGTCGAAAAATTAAGGCATATACCTACAAAATTACCTCTACACCAGCTGCTGACTATCTTATCCTACAAAGTTTGGTACCCAATAAAAGTTGAGACAAAGCCATTTGACTAAAATGATTAAATATACGAATTATCTAATTTAAATATTCATGAATATTAATGTAAACGTAAGAAATAAGTCAAAATTGGTAGAAAAATTAAGGGGGTATACCTACTAAATGTCCTATACGTCTGCTGCTTACTAGCCTAGACTACAAACTTGGTACCAAATAAATGTTGAGACATTGCCATTTGACCAAAATGATTTAATATGCGAATTATCTAATTTAGATATTTAAGAATATTAATGTAAACATAAGACATAAGGCAAAATTTGTAGAAAAATAAAAGTGGTATACTTTCAAAATTACCAGGACGCTAGCTGCTAACTATCCTATCTTACAAAACCTGGTACCAAATAAAAGATGAGATATAGCCATTTGATCAAAATGATGAAATATACGAATTATCTGATTTAAATAATCATGAATATTAATGAAAGCATAAGTGATAAGAGAAAATAGGTGGAAAAATTAAGGTGGTATACCTTCAAAATTACCTATATATCTACTGCTAACTATCGTAGACTACATAACTTGGTACCAAATTAAAGTTGAGGCATTGTATTTTGACCAAAATGATTAAATATACGAATTATCTAATTTGAATATTCATAAATATTAATGTAAAAATTAGAAATTAGAAAATTATTGGTAGAAAAATGAAGGTGGTATACCTACAAAATGTCCTATATGTTTGATATTTATTAGACTAGACTATAAAATTTGGTACCAAATAAAAGTTGAGACTTTGCCATTTAACCAAAATTATTCAATATGCGAATTATCTAATTTAAATATTCATGAATATTAATGTAAACATAAGAAATAAGACTAAATTGGTAGAAATATTTAGGGGGTACACCTACAAAATTAAATTACTTGTACTCAAGCTGCTAACTATCCTAGACTATAAAAATTGGTACCCAATAAAAGTTGCGACACTGCCATTTGACTTAAATGGTTAAATATAGGAATTATCTAATCTAAATATTCATGAATATTAATGTAAACATAAAAACAAGACAAAATTGGTAGAAAAATTTAGGTGGTAGACCTACAAAGTTAACACGATGCTAGCTGATAGCTTTCCTATCTTACAAAACTTGGTATCAAATAAAAGTTGAGACATAGCAATTTGATCAAAATGATAAAATATACGAATTTTCTAATCTAAATATTCATGAATATTTATAAAAGCAGAATAAATAAGAGAAAATATATAGAAAAATTAAGGGGGTATAGCTACAAAATTACCTATATATCTACTGCCTACTATCGTAGACTGCAAAACTTGGTATCAAATTCAAGTTGAGACATTGCATTTTGACCATAATGATTAAATTTACGAAATATTTTATTTGAATATTCATGAATATTAATGAGTACTTAAGAAATAAGAGGAAATTTGTAGAAAAATAAGGTGATTTACATTCAAACTAATCACTAAGTCAGCTGCTAACTATGATTAACTTCAAAAATAGGTACTAAATAAAAGTTGGGACATTTTCATTTGATGAAAATGATTAAATATACAAATTATCTAATTTAAATACCCATAAATATTAATGTAAACATAAGAAATAAGACAAAATTGGTAGAAATATTTAGGGGGTACACCTACAAAATTACTTGTACTCAAGCTGCTAACTATCCTAGACTATAAAAATTGGTACCCAATAAAAGTTGCGACACTGCTTTTTGACTTAAATGATTAAATATAGGAATTATCTAATCTAAATATTCATGAATATTAATGTAAACATAAAAACAAGACAAAATTGGTAGAAAAATTTTGGTGGTAGACCTACAAAGTTAACACGATGCTAGCTGATAGCTATCCTATCTTACAAAACTTGGTATCAAATAAAATTTGAGACATAGCCATTTGATCAAAATGATAAAATATACGAATTTTCTAATCTAAATATTCATGAATATTTATAAAAGCAGAATAAATAAGAGAAAATATATAGAAAAATTAAGGGGGTATAGCTACAAAATTACCTATATATCTACTGCCAACTATCGTAGACTGCAAAACTTGGTACCAAATTCAAGTTGAGACATTGCATTTTGACCAAAATGATTAAATTTACGAAATATCTTATTTGAATATTCATGAATATTAATGAGTACTTAAGAAATAAGAGGAAATTTGTAGAAAAATAAGGTGATTTACGTTCAAACTAACCACTAAGTCAGCTGCTAACTATGATTAACTTCAAAAATAGGTACTAAATAAAAGTTGGGACATTTTCATTTGATGAAAATGATTAAATATACAAATTATCTAATTTAAATACCCATAAATATTAATGTAAACATAAGAAATAAGAAATAAGACAAAATTAGTAGATAAATTAAGGTGGTATCCCTACCAAATTACCTCTACACCAGCTGTTTACTATCCTAGACTACAAAACTTGGTACCAAATAATAGCTGAGATACAGATATGCGATCCTATGGTTATATGTATTCGAAATATTTAATTTTCATATTCATGAATATTAAAGAACACATAAAAAGAATAAGTCAAAAATAGTAGAAAACTAAAGTGATTTGACCTACAAAATAACCTATATTTCAACTGCCGTATATCCTGGACTACCAAACATGGTACCAAATAAAAGTTGAGATATAGCTCGTTGACCCAATGATGAATATACAAATGATCTCATTTGCATACTTGTGAATATATTCGAAAACATTAAAAAGAAAGAAGAACACAGAAAGATAAAAATTAGTTCTAGGCTTTATTTTGAGAATAGGATAACTAGCAACTGACATGTGCGTAATTTTGTAGGTACACCCCTTTAATTTTTCCAAAACTTTTCTTACTTCTTATATTTTGATTAATTTTTATGATTGAGAATGTTAGAAAATTTGTTAAATGGACAATTTGGTAAAAGTGCAGTGATTTGACATTATTTTGGTACCAAGAGTGGTTGCCTAAAATAATTCGCAGCTGCGTTGCTAGTATCTTTGTGGGTACACCCTTTTATTTTTACGATTTCCTAATGTATTCATTAATTTTCATGAATATGCAAATTTGATCATTAGCATACATTACCGCTAAAGGAAGCTGCTATGTCTTAATTTTGTTTTTATCGAGTTAGTACTTTAGGATGAGTTTCTGCTGAGATATAAGTAATTTGTAGGAGCATGTCCACCTGTTTTGAAGCGCATTGTTTGTTGCAATGGAAACCACGCATTTTCACATTGCTCAAATGGGGTTATTTTCAGGGCAATACTTTTACCTAGTGAAGGTGGTCCCACAAGACAATTTGACGCCCATGAGAAGTTGTCCTGAGGACGCAAGGCTGGTCTAATTCGACCATTGGGTACTAAGAAATTTAAATGCTTTTACTTTTGATATATAGACAGTGCAACACATTTTGTGGGTATTGCTAGGAAGAATGGACATTAATACGACAGCTAAATCAAAGCTACTCGTCGATTCTCAAAACTCATTTCTCGTTTATCACTTTAAAAGCTTGAAACTAGTTCAAAATAGTGCTATGAATGAACCATTCATTATAAAAGCTGAACACTAGGTAAGCGAAAATTAAGTGAGTATAAACAGGAAATACCACACTCACTACTGCAGATAAATCCACGGTATCATGAGGAAGACCAACAGAACACTTACAGCCACAAGACATCAGGAAGACAATTATAGCAAAGCAACTATCGTTCTCTTCCTCGTCAAGGTGTTAACAAAAATAGAAAGAACACACAGAGATGCATAATAAAACACTGACGACCAACACAGAACCCCCACAAATATTCCGAGGTACATTAAACAATGAATCAACAACAATGTAAGATTCTGTGTGATTTTTGCGGCCATCTTGAAAACATGCAAATAAGCTCAATAAGACACCATTTCTCAGCTTGCAAACATTGGTTTTTGGATTAAGCATATCAAATTACCTAAACAAAATGTGACAGACCCTTTGCTTTCAGAAAAAAGTCCATACTTGATACTTTAAAAATTCGTATTTCGTGATTCTGTTTCCTGCAAGTATAAAGTTATCTCCCCTTTTTTCAATATGACGCTACCCATTTCTGAGTGTGCGACTCTAGCAAAAATTAAGTATAGACAATTATCTTCAATTGAAGACTTGTTTCATCTTTTAGGACGATGAGGTAAATTTTCTCAAAAACATTCAGAAACTGTGCCTAATAGTATATCAAGTGTATTGGTGAAATGCACGAAAACAGAGTATTTTTCACACGGGGGGTAGCAACTTTGCAAGCGATTTTCCGAGCCGTCAAACATGCCAGAATGCTGTTAATCATGTTTTTGAATAGCACATTTATAGTTTTCTTCGAATTGATCATGTTTTACGCATTTTTATTAAAAATAACGGTATTATTAGAAACGATATCGAGGGAAATGTTCTATTTTTTCGGATAGTAAGAGTTATCCCTCATTAGCTATATCTGCAAACGCAGAAAATGAGCCAAATTTGATTTAGAAATAAATAAAAGTTAAATTAATTTTAGAAAATAAAATAATTTACGAAAAAATAATGTTTTAAAACTGCAAAAAATCGTTTCGAAATTCGTACTTCAAAATTCCCTTTTTTGCAAAGATAGAGTTATCTCCCCTTTTTTAGATATGACGCTACCAGCTTTCGAACGTACGACCCAATCAAAATTAAAGTAGAGGCATTTAGTTTTGATTTGAGACCAGTTTTATCCTTTATGACGATGAGGTAAGTTTTCTCAAAAAGTAAGCCTTATATGAAATTCAGCAACGCGCCTAATATACTGGTTGTGTACTCAGCAAGTGCTTTGTTCTGATATTATTGCATAAAAAGTGTTACAACTTGAGCAAATCCATTTATGAACAATGGATTTCACGCGCTTTGTGACTCTGACTTTGTCTCACCAGGACAACTGAATTAATTCCCTGTCTATAGTTCTGGGGATTCTTTAAGAAAATTGCAGGTGTACTTAAGGAAAGAATATTTTGGCTACCGGTCAGGGAAGGCTTAGCGTAATTCTATGCATATGTCTAGCCATCAGCAATCACTGCTGAGGCCAGGCATCTAAAATTGTCGCCGGTCTAAGTGGCGATGGACGAAAGTTGAAATAATATGAGCTAGTTCTACTTACATAGCGATGTCAGTAGAAAATCGGTCACAGACAGTTTATATAAATTGTATATGACTGGATAAAATCATCATGTTGACAATAAAACTCCACTAAATACCAAATTATTTAAGCAAATTGAAAAAAAGTGTGTGAGTCACCACACGTGTTGTTCAACAAAACGTCACCAGCCCTGGAAGTAAAATTCGGCGCCTGACTTCCATTAAAAATCAAAACAAATAGTGCAAAAATGATATATACAAAATTAGCTGAAATATGATGTTTTTATGCAATAATAACGATAAACCACATCTCTTCAATGCATTAACGTTCGTTAGGTCCTGTGGGAAGTGTTGAAACATTAAATGTATGATAGATGATGGCTAAGATCAAAAAGACCTTACACAGTCTTAATGTAGGAGTGGGTCCTAAATGCTTCAAAATGGGGGGGGGGGGGGGGGCTCTGTACCAGAATTTCTAAGGAAGGCTATAGCCACTTGTGATTTAACGGGGGAGACTGGGTTCACAAATATAAGGCATGTTCTGGATCATATAGGTTTTCTTTATTTTTCAGACCTAAAATGGATCAATCCACAGTACCACATCCATCTAAAAGATCCTGATAGTGCTGATCATGAAAATAAATGCACTGTTATTATATCATTGATGGAAAAAGGCTATAAGGCAGCTACGCAAATTGCTATTGGCTATGATATCTATAAGGTAACTTTGATAAAAAAAAAATAAGTTAGCTTGTCCAGAAAATACCACAACCGCACCAGAACCCCCACAAACAATTGGGGCAATAATACACAATGATTCAACACATCCACACCTTAGAAACAACAGCAGCTGAAGCCACAGTGGGAAGTGGTGGGTGTTACTGGCACATAATCTTCATCCATGGCCCTGCTGTTGTTATAACTAAACCTTGTTTAGCTCACACAGAACTTATGCTTCGTCACAGAAACACTATTCAGTACTCCACATTGTGCAGTGTAAACATGACCTATAACCTCAAAAAATCAATAATCCAATAGGATTCTGTATGTATCTGTCTTTGTTTACGTCCACGGCGTGGAAGTGTATCTGCACAGTGTGTAGTACTGTATTATCAATTTTACACCCTATAAAGATACAAAGAATAGGGCATGACTCACAGATAGACAGAGCTAAAGTAAATCTAAAGCCCAGCCAAAGACAAGCATCAGGATTTTTTTTGTTGTTTAACGTCACAGTCAACAATTATGTTCATGTTGGGACAGTCAGTCCACCATACCATTTTTATTTCCTGTGCAAGCTTGAACAAGCGGTTTACCAGTACTTCATGAACGTTATTTGGCTTGTAACTGACAACAACTCTTCTTGAATGTATTAGCGGAATGGAGGAAAATGACCACAGGTATCATTTAAAGATCAATCTCTATGAAAGAATGGGATCAGGCTTGATCTTTTATGTTTTTCTGTCTTTTGTTTGCTATGTCTTTGTGTGTGTCTGTTTATATGTGCCTTGTGGTCACCTGATGGGAAAGGGCTGACCTCTTGGCTCGCGTTTGTGGTGTCTAACTGTGAGTTTGTTACATCTTCATTGGTATCTTGGGTCGGAAGTGGTACTTGATTGTATCGATTCCTGATCTTTGCACCCTTACTTACTTTGAATCCAATTACGACCCCTGGATCTCCAGCTAGATATGCATCTGTAGTCAGACACGTTACAGACTGCGCTCCGCTGCCTGGCAACAAACATCAGACACCAATCCACTGAACATGAATGAAAGCTTTATGTCAGGGCTGTTGGTGAGTCTGAGGTCTCACCCACCGTCATCCAATTAAAAAGGAAACCATGATAAGTTTACAACTAGGCATTCAGACTGTCGCATGTTATCCATGTTATATCCCACCCAGTGAAAACTGTGATCAGGCTGCGCAGATGCGGAGGCTGATCTGAGTGTTAGATTGGTGCACATGGGAACTTGTACCTTTTGCTAGACATCAGCTTATAGAAATGATATGAGCCGAGATATATGATTTCCAACAATGTGGTATTTTGACAAACTATTGTAGACTCAGATGAGCCTGTGCAGCCTCCCTTAGAAACTCCGAATGGTGTTTGGTCAGTAGCGTAATAGTCAGGAAAAAGCTGAAAAGATAACAAGTACAGGCATTTTGTGAAGAAAAGGTGTTGAGACCTTGATTAGGGGCAATTTTGTATGCTGGATCCAAAAACCAATGTTGGCAAGCTGAGAAATGACGTCTTAATATCCAAGTTTGCATATTTTCAAAAGGGCCACCAAAAATCATGGAATTTGGCATTTACTGAAATATTTTATTTTTTGACAATGTTTTTTCTTCCAAAATCATAAGAATTATGTCCTAAGATGGTTTTACCCTTAGCGCACATGTTTTTGGCCTCAATTTACATTATTATTCCAGGATATGACCGTATTCATGATAATAAATGTCCGTTTAGTCTATAAAATCATATATAACTTGCCTTATTCAGTATCCTGCTATCTTAATGTAAGTTTTATACACAGCACGATTTTGGACTGTTTAACAGCTTTTCAATTAATAAATGAGAAAGAAACTTTGATAATCAACATTTTTTCGGTTTTTAACAAATATGCCATTATAGCCATGCCCAATATATGGTACATTTTGTATCTTTAAAAAGTAACAACATGCACATTCCTTAGTACCCTAGGGTTTAATTAGACCAACCTTGCACCATCAGGAAAACTTCTTATTTGTGTCAAATTATTTTGAGACAAACAAAATGGGGAAAAATATTGCCCTAAAGAATAAACCCATTTGAGATATGTGAAATAGCTTGGTTTTCATGGCAACACATAATGCCCTTCTAAAGAATGGGGATGTCCCTACAAAAGTACTAATATCTTTGCAGTTACTGATCCTAAACTTTTAAACTAGGTACCAACTGAATGTTAAGACATAGGAATTTTATTCGATGTTCAAGTATACAATTATCAAATTTGCATATTCATGAATTTTAATGAAAACATTAGAAATAGGAGAGAAAATCGTATTAAAAAATAATGGGTGTACATGCAAAAATATCTAAATCTCAGCTGCTTACTATCCCATACTAACAGCCTTGGTACCACTTTCATGCTTATACATAGAATGTTTACTTAATGATCCAATATGCGAATTGTCAAAAAATTGTATTCATGAATATTAATTAAAATATTAGAAATGAGAAAAGTTGGAGAATAATTAATAGAATGTACATACAAAGTTACTCATATCTCAGCTGCTATTTATCCTAGATTTCATACTGACTTACTTTCTAAACTTGTTCCCAAACTAAAGTCAAGGAAAAGTTCTATTATAGTGTTGTTTGATACGCAAATTACTTAATTTGTTTATTAATGAGTAATTTTTGAAGATACAACCTTATTGATTCGTTTGAATATTTGTTTCTTTAGTTTTCTATGATTTTCATCAATATTTATGAATATGTTTGTTAAATGACTTGTATATCTGACCATTGGAATAAAATACTATGCCTCAGTCTTAATTTGATACTAAGATTAATAGTCTAGAACAATTAAAAGATGAGACAGGAGTAATTTTCGAAGTAGACCCCCACTCATTGTTCTACATTTTTCTCTCATTTCTAATGTTAACATTAACATTAATAAATTTAAAAATTGATTAATTCACATAATGACTATTGAGTAAAGTAAAATGTCTTAGTTTTAAGCCCTTACCAAGTGTGGTTGTTGAGGAATATTAGCAGCTAAGATATGTGTAATTTTGTAGATACGTCCCTTAAATTTTATTACCAATATTCTCTCATTTCTAACATATAAATTAATATTCAAGAATATAATCATAAAATGATTTACATATCCAATCATGACATACAATGTGCCATTTATTTGCTACGAAGTTTGTTAGTCTAGGACAATAAGCAGATGAGATATAGGTAATTTTGTAGATATACCCATTTTAATTTTTCTGCATTTTTTTCTGCAACTTTTCAATGTTTTCATTAATATTCACAAATAAGCAAATTAGACTTGTATATTGTGTTAAAGTACTATGACTCAACTTTCATTTGGTATCAATTTTAGAAGTCTAGAAGTGAGCAACTGACATATGGGTTATGTTGTACATATACACCACTTTAAATTTTCTGCCTTTTTCTCTTATTTCTAATATTATCATTGATATTCATGAATATGCAAATTAGATAATTTGTATATCATACTATTGGGTTAAATGCTATGTCTCAACTATAATTTGGTAACAAGTTTGGTAGTCTTGAAAATTTAGTAGTTGACATTTAGAAAATGTTTTACGTACCCCCCCCCCATATTTTTTCCACCATTTTCCTCTTATTTCTCATGTTTTCATAAATATTCATTTGCATATCATACCATTGGGTAAAAGTACTTCGTCTAGGCTTTGATTTGGTACCCAATTTGATAGTCTATGATAACTAGCAGCTGACATATGGGTAATGTGTATAGGTACACCCCGTTATTTTTTTCTACACATTTTCTTTCATTTCTAGTTTATTAATACATATGAATATGCATAAACGAAAATTTGCATATCAGCAAATTGAATAAAATAACTATGTCTGGGCTTTAATTTGGTACCAAGTTCGGTGGTCTAGGATGATATGCTGCTTAGATACTAATCATTTTGAAGGTACACCCACTTCCTTTAGAATCACATTATGGATTTTCACATTATGTGGTGGTAAATTGTTCTAAGCAAGCCTCACTGAACCAGTTTTTCTTTGCTTTTTAGCGACCATTTTGTTTTCTTGAATTAGTGGAAGAGGGAAAAATACACGAAAAATTGTGCGGCACACAAGTGTCGATCTCAGGTTTGCTTGCAAATGAAGGGCACATGCTTCTTACCCAGCTACAGTGCCCGATGGGTTGACATAGACACCATGCAATTTTATGTTATCCAAACAGGTTTATTTTCCGAGACAATATCTTTTTAAACATTAAGTGGTCCCACTGAACAATTTTGCATCCATAAGTAAATGTCCTTGGGTGCAAGGTAAGCCTAATTAGACCCCCCTCCTGAGGTGTGTGTGTGTGAGGGGGGGGTGTGGGTGGGGATAGTTGTTTGTATTCCATGTTTCACCTCAATTTTTAGTTTCATTTATATTCATGAATATGCAAATGAGATAATTGTATTAATGACTATTGGATTACAGGACTTGTCAAATTGTATCACTGATGATATGCTAGTATTAACATGCAACAAGGACAGTTTTGGACAGAATTCAATTATGTTTCCCTTTTTATAATAATTCCTTATTTTCTGAAATTTTCATAAATATTGTTAAATATGCAAATTAGATAATTAACCCGCATATCAGACCATCCCATCGAATGAAAGTAATATATCTAAGCTTTAATTTGCTAGCAGATTTAATAATGTATGGTGAGTTGCTGCTGAAATACAAGTCATTTTGTAGGTACATGCCAACTTTCTTTAAAATCACATTAACATTTTTTTCCTGACAATAAGAATCATGAAATATTCAAGCCACTAGCAAAGGCTCTGATCAGACTGACGTATGTGCAGGCTGGTCTGAGCCTTTGCTGGTTGCACAAACCATATTGTTGGAAATCTCATTTCACAGCTCAATTATTATGTGCTAATAATATTTTTACAGGTTCGACATTCACCTTACCGGCCAATAGATGAAGATGAAAATCTGAGCCCTCGTGAACTAGTGCATAAAGACAAGTATGGTTTATACCAATATTACAGAGAAGTTGTGAAACGGTTCATTCTTCCACCTGGGCACTATGTGATTATTCCCTGCACGTTTCAGGCCCACCAGGAGGCGGAATTCTTGCTCAGAATATACACAGAACGACAGGCTACATCTGAGTAAGTAAATATTCCAACAATAAATACCATATTCGACCAAATAAGCGCACACTGATTACTTTTGGGGTAGTTTGCATCATGTGAACTTCATGCAATACAGTGATTACAATTTTTGGGAGTGCACTGGCTCAGTAGTAGAGTGCTTGACTCAAGACCGAGGGGCCACGGGTTCGAGTCTCACTGGCGTCACTGCATTGTGGTCCTTGAGCAAGACACATTTATCCTAGCTTAGTACTGGTTCAACCTAGGAAGACCCGTCCCTGTTTAACTGAAAGATTGTTGATGGGACGTAAAGAATCAAATCAAACAAACAAACAAAAGATTACAATTTCATCAGTATGAGAATGAAAAACAGTGTGGATATAAATCAGATAGCTTATCTGTCCAAGGCTAAATCAATGCCCCAAATTCTTCACTTTCCTCTAAAGCTCAACAAAGATAGGCACAGGTTCACTAAAATCCCATATACGAATGTAAAGTAGAAGTTCATGTGTTTGAAAATAATATAGCGGATAGAGTAGGTCGTACACTTAACATTTTAGCATTAGTTGATCATAGTTGTCTTGCACCTGTTTTCATATTTAGTGATTTCTTACCCTATCCAAGGTTCTGGATAGGGGTCTACCGATTCGTAATTTATGATCTTATTTTAATGATTAGCAATAGATGGCCTTGTTTTGAATGCCTATCGATTTTTGATGCCTTCCAAATAATTGATAAAGCAAATAATATTGTATATTCTGATTTTTTTGTGTACTTTTTCTGTTACTCATTGTAGAGTTTGAACTATTAACCATTATTGATATTTGATACATGATAGCTGATATGCTTATTTTCTTTATTTCAGAATAATAAACAGAGGCCGTAGATCAGAAGATCCATATTATTAAATGTCCTACAACATCGAAAACTGAATTCTATATTGCAAATACCAAACCGTTGACCTCAAAACTTTAATAATTTTTAACGTTCCCAGGGTTGGGTATCACATGATTTTTCGTTGCAAAAGTAAAAAGCTTTCCTTTAATCCCTTAACTCTCTAAGGACTGAAGCCAATTAAACGGGTACCATGACACACATTGAAGACCCAGATAAAATGCTGAATTAAAGCAGTATTTCATCTGGATATGCGTTGTTCGCTAATACAAAATTGATCTTCAGAGAAAGAAATAAAATATTTTTTTGGAAATTATAACCTGTAACCCCTCAAAATATGGACCATCTTGAATTAACTGTATCAAACGTTATGATTAAAAAATTCCTTAAATCTAAACCCTTTAAGCGCCAATCACGACTGCAGCTGACGACAAATATTTTACTGTTTTCCTAATTTTCAAAAAATAAGGTTTGATATTTCATAAAAATCGTCTGCCAGCAGACGATTTTCATGCAATATCATGCCTTATTTAATTTTTGAAATAGCAGCAAAATTTGAAGTTGTCGTCTGCTGCAAATTATAGGTGGTGCTGTATATGGGTTAATAGGGTTAATTGTATCTAGTGATATTGTACTTTCCCAAATGCATCACTAATTTCTATTGTAACCAAACGAGTACCCATAGCATACTCTTAATGTGAAATATATGGTTGCTTTTGACCTGGAAAAATGAGGCCCTGGAATCAATGGATACATTGTTCGATGGATACATTTTTTAAAATAGAGACACATTAATTACTATTAATCTTTGTGACACACACACACACACACACACACACACACACACACACACACACACTTTATACAGTGTAATGAAAGTGGAAAAACTATATGAAACCCAACCCTGTCACCAGATAGAATACTAGGTATATCCGCTGATGAACTGCCAGCATGCTTGTAAGCACCAGTTTCTTTAAGTTCGTTTCATTTGATATGTTGGTTATTTGCAAAGAATTTTCCTGACTTGAATATGTGTCATAGTTTGTGGATATTTTTTATGTTTTGTCCAAATTATTGCTATTTTATAAGATCTATCGACTAATAGCTGATGGTTTAACTCAAGCCAGAACCTATTGTTAAGCCAAATATGGACCTGATATGGTCTACTTTATTTCCGTCCAATTACCTGATATTGTGATGAAGTTGTTTGTATTTCTGAATAAAATATATTACTATCTGTATTTAAATTTTGATCTTACTTTAAACCCAGTATTTCGGACAGAGGCATTTATCAAGAAAAAACATGCACTCTCAATTAACTACATAATCACTGTTTCACCATATTGTACTGTTTATAACACTGACATAATGTCGCTATGGACGTACCGCCTTAATTGACATCGCAAAGTTTTTCCAGTAAAATGTCACTGAGAGTCCAAACAAAAGACAAAGGACCATCATTCCTACACGAGTCACGCCCCAGGAATGCAGGGTACAAGGCTGCATAACATACAGCCTTATCAACGCATTCACATTTTGTCATAAGTACACTCACTGGTCATGGACATTGTACCAATATAAATTATTGAATTTTGATATTCACAATAGTAAGGGTAAAAGCAAGTGGTATTTTATACCCCTATTCCACACAGACCACGAATCCCACGAATCGACATTTTTTTAGATTCGTAGCTAAAACGTAATAAGTTCGTAAAGATATTAACTGAATTGTATAGTCCGTAGTCAGTTCTTGCAAATCATAAGTCTATCAGGAATTCGTAGCAAAAGTTTTGAACTGTTCAAAACTTTGGCCAGGAAATCCCGATTTGAAAAAGTCGTACTTGATTCGTAACAAAATCTTAATTGCGGTCGGCCGTGGCCGGCCGCTTATATAAACATCATTCAAAACACACATCAAATTCAGGTTTTGACCGAAGCTTTATGCCGTGCTCAGGCTATATTTTATTCGCTGCCGAACATATGCGGGGTACCAAATATCGTGGGTTGACCTACAGCGCGAAGTAAACTCTCCGTGAAATCTATAGAGCGAGGCAAGCTCGTCAAAGAAGGCGTCAATTTACCCTGTCCCTTATATAAACGCAATAAGTATTAGCTTTTCAAAAAAACTGGCGAAAGTTAAACGTCCCAAAGTCAAAGCGTCCTTGATTGGCAAAGAGTGCAAGCGAACTTCACATCAGTAAACGTACTTCTGTGGTCGTCATCCACATCTGATTACATAGAATTACTATGAATTCAGGCACTGTCTTATGACGGTCATGACAAACAGGTTTTATGCCCCCAAAGGGAGGCATATAGTAATAAAACTGACTGTCCTTAGTGTCCTAGGTGTTTGAGTGTTCATATCATATGCGGAGTATATCTCCTATATTATTTTAGGCAGGAATGCCAAAATTCGTGTTTTAATGCATTTAGGGTCATGGAGCGTCACGCACCTTTACCACTGCCATCAGATCTAGAAAAATCGTGTCCACGAGCATACATCCTAGGAATCCCAAATTTGATTTGTGAACACTTCTTGGGGTCACGGAGTCTGTACATATACAGTTAAGCAACCACTGTGACCTTGATTTTCTGGCATTAGTTTTAAGAAAAATGTGCTGTCTAGTGTTGTCAAATGATTTTCCATAAATGTGTTGCATGCTAGATACATTACCATAACATACCATGATTAAGCCGGGTGCTTTCAAAAGATCAAGCAACAACTCGCTGGAAGCATGTGTTAAATGGTAACAAATCACAGTTCAGATGTTAATAACCAGGGCTTAGAATAAATCTACATGGACAAGCTCTAGAAGTTCGAAATGGAAGAACGCAGTGGGCAAGAATACATACAATGATAGGGCTAAGCGACCGCCAGCTTTTTTGAAAAGCTAATACTTGTGCATTCTTATACATAGTAACTTAATTGTAATCGATTCGGAGGCGTTCTTATGCGTTCGTAGGTACTCTAAACTCATTCGGGGGGGGGGGGGGGGGGGGGGGGGATTGGGAGATTAAGACAAGCAATGAAACCAAGGAAGCGATATCAGAAGGTGGCCCCCTTAGAGTAACTACCCTGTCAAGCGCCAGAAGTGGAAACATGTGTGGCATATTCAGGAGCACAATTAGGATAAGTCAGTGACTCCTGGCTTGTGATATTGTCAATGATAGACTAGCTTTTTTTCTATGTCAAAGAGTCATGGCCAGGGCCTCTCTCCTTTTACGAAGTTTTTTTCTAGCTATATAAGCAGCTGTTTCTGACACTCAAGTTGTAGGGTCAGTACTAATTCATTTTGGAACTGATGCCCTGGAAGCATGGATGGGGCCCTTTGATACCTATCGTGAGAGAAAATCACAAGAATTATCAAGAATATCACTAATTTATGTTTATTTGTGCCGATTCATGCATGCATTTGGCGTACTCTTATAACTAATTCACGACTGATTCTTAACTTTCTTGCAGTATTTCCAAAATATATTATTGCACATCGTAGTGACTTCAATATATTATTGCACATCGTAGTGACTTCGTCACGTATCGTGGCGATTCAGGCCGAATCCAGCAGAATCCCATGAATATTCTTAAGTAAGGGTGCAAAGATCGGGAATCGATACAATCAAGTACCACACCTGACCCAGGATACCAATGGGAAAGTGACAAACTAACAGTTAGACACCACCTGTTTCGTTACTGAATCGTAGAACATCACGAAAGAGTTGAAAAATTTACAATTCTCCATGAATCCTAATATTTGTCAATTCTTGATGATTCGTGGCCTGTGTGGAATAGGGGCATAGGAGGTATAATAATAGGATTATTGAGGACTAACATGACCTACTGCGGCTGGGTCAGGTTTCACGCGCGGATCTAGAAAATTTCGTCAGGGTGAGCGGTTCTGACAAGGCTGTTTCTTTTAGTCATATTATATAAATTCAAAAATGGTTGGAACCAGAAATTCAGGATACATTCCGTTTGTCGTTAAATGGTGTCATGGTGTTAAGCCAGAAATATAGCAAGTCGAGTCACAGTACAAATTGGACTTGAGTAACGATATCTCTCGTAGCTGTATATATGATATGCAATAGTTATACCATGGTCTGCCTGTTGGTGGAGATGATACCAGTTTTGCGAGTAGATAATCTTACGTACAGGTGGAAATCCATTGTATAAGTGTTTATACCACCTACATCAGTGTAGAAATTGCACCCTACGAGAGATTTTGTGCTAAATAATCTGGAAAATGGATGCTTGAGAAATGGAGAGCATCTACAATACATGTATACATAAAAAATAGGAGACTCGTTTTTATTCTCACGCCCCTAGCACCGGCTTAAGTAGTGTTCTGCTTTCCGTCAGAACCCACTATTCCTTATTCCTGAAAGACCAGAATATGAAAAAATATCAACACTATAGCGCTGCACGGGGAGAAGTTTTACTAACTTCACACATAAACAGCGACAGCTGAAAATTGCGACCTCTAAATAATCTGGAAAACGGACCCGTCAGAAATAGAGAGAACCTAAAATATAAGAAAACAGCAGACTCGGTTTTATTGAGCTAATGGTAAGTGCAACAATTATCACGCCCCCTAGCACTGGCTTCAGCAGTATTCTGCTTTCCGTCAAAACCGAATATTCCTGAAGGACCAGAATATGAAAATATCAACACTATATCGATGCACGGAGAGAAGTTTTACCAACTCCACACAGAAACAACGACAGCTGTTGCGACCTCTAAATAATCTGGGGAAAAAACGGATAAGTTGGTATAAATAAAGATCTGAAAATGCTAAGAAAAAACGTTAAATGACAACAACTTGAATGAACTCCATACTCATCTGAAACCACAAATTATTTCCCAAAACAGGGACATCGTTGCCTTTCTTCACGTATGGTTGGCGGAAAGTCTTCACTAGTTGTAACATCCAAACCAAAGCTCTTTAAACGTGACTTATTTGACACTAGCAAAATGGCAACGACAGTTGGACGTTTAATGGCAATTATTGCGAAAGATGTAAATATTAATATGTTCACAAGGTTCAAAGGCCTATTTTCTGGGGTATTACAAAGTAAGTAAGGGTGCAAAGATCAGGAATCGATACAATCAAGTACCACACCTGAACCAGGATACCAATAGGAAAGTGGCAAACTCACAGTTAGACACCACAAACGAGAGCCAAAGAGGTCAGCCCTTTCCCAGCAGGTGACCACAAGGCACATATAATCAGACGCACACAAAGGCATAGCAAACACAAGACAGAAAAAAACATAAAAGATTCACAAAAGAAGTACCGCCTTGGAACGGTCAGTAAACTATTTTACTGGAGGGCTTAACCCGGTTTCACGGCGCCAACCTCACCCTTAATTCAGATGTGGATCAAGGCACATAGATATTTGATTTGCATGAAAGACCCCTAACTTATCACTTCTGATGCATCATCTCCTAGGACATATAAATCAAGATATAAAAAGGAGATAAAGCAAAGATAAGGACTCAACAGTAAATAATACAGGATACCAGAGCAAAAAAATCCAACAGGCAAACCCCAGCGGGCCCTACAAACAGCCAAAGCATCAGGCCCCTACCATCTCATCAATAGATAATTCTTTAAGTCGGAACCGTCATAGAGTCTGAGGTCCGACCCACCGGCGTGCAATTAAAGAGGAAAGCAAAGTTGCCAACCGTGATTGGGTTGACCACCAAGCATGCAGTCTGTTGCAATACATTAATATTATAGCCAATTTTTTTATTATGGGAAATTATTTTAATGAACTGCGCTGAAAATTATCAGAGCCAACAATCTTCTTCAATTTATACACCAAGTCACCATAGAAATCAGGTTCCGTAGTCTCTGACGCAAGAGAGATTTAAGTCCAACTTGGAATTTAGATATCAAATCATAGTATCGTCTATGCTGTTTATCATGAGGATGTCTCAAACCATCTGAAAATGTCGAGATTATCAGTCATATGACTAAATACCCCGATATCCAGACTCAGCTCTTATATGGAGTTTGGATGTGTAGAGACTCTAACGCACGAGTGGTATTCATGGACACTATCAAGATTTAGTGTCAACTAATTCCAGGCATATTGTGAAAGCCCTAATTTATTGATTAACGGAGTCATTTCCTTATAAGTTTTAAAAAATACTCAAACACTATAAAAGATTAGACTATAGCATGGTTGTTATGTGAAATTCTGCATACCTGGTGTTAAAGTAAGTAAGGGTGCAAAGATCAGGATTCGATACAATCAAGTACCACACCTGATCCAGGATACCAATGGGAAAGTGACAAACTCACAGTAGACACCACAAATGAAAGCCAAGAGGTCAGCCCTTTCCCAGCAGGTGACCACAAGGCGCATATAAACAGACGCGCACAAAGGCATAGCAAACACAAGACGGAAAAAACATAAAAGATCCACAAAAGAAGTACCGCCTTGGAACGGTCAGTAAAATATTTTACTGGCTTAAACCGGTTTAACGGCGCCAACCTCACCTTAATTCAGATGTGGATCAAGACACATAGATATTTGGTTTGTATGAAAGACCCCTAACTTATCAATGCATCATCTCCCAGAACATATAAATCAAGATATAACAAGGAGATAAAGCAAAGATAAGGACTCAACAGTAAATAAAACTGAATACCGGAGCAAAAGAAAACCAACAGGTAAACCCCGGTGGGCCCGACAAACAGCCAAAACATCAGGCCCCTACCATCTCATCAAATGATAAGTCTTTAAGTCGGAACCGTCATAGAGTCTGAAGTCCAACCCACCTCTCTCTCAGTATGTCTATCTCTAGGAGGAGTCAAGACATGGCTGAAAGTGTTGACTTGGTCTTTAAGCGTTGACTCAATCAATAAAGACATTAAAAGGAAACCATATACGGTATTCATAATTTTATTAAGAGAAGCGATAAAGAAGATAATCAAATTGAAACAAACAAACACTAAAAAGCACACATAGATCTATCAGTTTATACAGTTTAAACACTCTTAAGTAATAACACGGAAACCTAACTTCGTTCTTGAAGTTAACATCATAGTTAATTTTTCCTTTTATGTCTTGCGTGCGATGCGTATTTTAAGAGAGTTATTATTCAGTTTTTCTGTTTTCACTTTAATGTCTTTTTGTTCATATTCATGACTTGATGAAAAATGGTCATTTATGTAGATAAACTGTCTTAAAATTGGCCGTGAGCTCATTATAAATTATAGCAATTATCATTTACTGGCCAATTGACTTAGAATAAAGATGTCGACGAGTTGTCTCATAAAGTGTCGACGAGTTGTCTCAAAAATGTGTCGACGAATTATTCTGTCGACGAGTTGTCTTGTTCCCTTTGGTTTTAATGATACATGTGTATAGATGTATACAGATTCAAATACCTTTTAGGCAATATAAATACCAAAAACATTTCTCTTTCACTTGTATATATTTGTTGTTGTTTTTTCATAGAGATCGCTTGCTTTGATTTTTATGATTTTCACGATGTAAATGCATAAATGTATGCGTGCATATGCATACATGTTCTTCTGTATGCATGCACGGGTGTATGAAGATTTAAGACTTGCGAGTGCGTGTGTGCATACATGTGTATGTGCATGCATTTGTGCATGTACATTTGACGACCCCCTCCCCAAGTATTGAAGTTGGTCTCGCTGGCTTTGCCCCCCACTCCCAATATTGAAAAGCTTCCTAAGCCTATATGCTAGGAAGACAGAGTAGGCCTAAAGCAGGTAGGTATCTGTTAAAGATATTTTCAACCAGCTAGAAATTTTAACTAAGTAAAATATGGACTATATAAATAGCATAGTTGTACATAAATATGCTGGTTTTTAGTTTTAAACCGAGCTCTTATTTTAAAGATTATGAATCGTTGAATCTATGTCTTTGCAACAAAATTCACGGTGCATGACCATATCGGGCTCTATCTGTGTAGCCCAGACTCTATTTGTGCTTGTGTCGACTCTACCTGTGAAAACAACATTGACATGTCATCTAACAAAGCGAGAAACGTGGTTGGGAAAAGCTTGTAAGTGAGAGGTTCAGAACAACTACTTAACCAATCATGAACATTTCGCTGGCAGTTTACTGCCAGTGAAGTTCATTGCCTGTTGCGATGGCTCACAGTCACACTTGTCATTTATTCACAAACAAGGTGCAAACTTCCGTCAAGGAGTCGCTATCAGTATTCATAGTCAATAGTGATGTCCAAATTATATCTTAAGATCTGTACAAATTCAAGTGAGGCTTTAAACATCAGTCAAAGTGGACACTGGGCTACACTTTACCCTCAATCGTCAGCTATTCGGCTTGAAATAAGACCTTGAAATGAACATCAGACTTAATATCCGCATAAACTGGACGAGCGGAGTTTCGAAATTTCCGTGCACAGACTGCCTTTACTAAATAAGGCGTTTTAAAGATGGTTTTTACCATTTTGTGTACCCCTCTTACCTTTGCCACAGATAGAGCCCGATATTAGCATATTTAGAGCCCTGTCCGCACAGATAGAGTCATGTCTGCACAGATAGAGTCCGATATGGTTAGGCACTTTCTTCTTCTTCTTTGTTTCTTAGAGTTCGTCCGCTGATTTGTCGGACCACCCGGATAAACCGGTAAAAGGGGGACAATGGATTAGAGGTTTTAATAAAGGGGCTCTTGCATGGTATGGGAAATTAACATGGGAGTCTGCCCACGCTTGGATTTTGAAAATATTATGTTATTTAATTGTCTTGGGTATAACTTTAATATCTTTGGTGCGTTTGAGTTTTTATGCAATTCCATTGCTAATTTATGACGTCATGATTGATATCACTATAATACGTTAGGGTACCCATTTATAATCATTTCTAAAGTAATTGACATATCATCTAACAGGCGAGGAGATGTTTTATTAAATGGCTATATAAAAAAATATGTTCGCTGTTACTTAAAATGGCTTTGTATGTATTAGGATATTGGGTGGGCATTCATTTTTATAGCATGGTATCCCAATTTTCGACTGTATATTTTGTATTCAGTCAAATTTGGAATCAACATTTTTACAGGTTGCGGTCTTCGTCAAGATACCATTTCGACACACAAACTATCCATATATGTTAAGAATATGTAGACCAAATTTCATGAAATTCAAGGACCGGTAACATATTTTTTTTAACTTGATGTAAACACATGGCCCTAATTCATCGAAATGTAAAAAATACAATAATTATGTTTTAGTGTGAAACATACTTGAATACTTGCTTAGTTTGAATCATCATGCTAGTACGTATATTGGTAGAAGTTGATATGTTCAGTGTTTTCCCCTATTATGGGTTGTAAAAAGAAAAAAAAAACAATATTCTTTGATATTAAGTGCCACAATTCTTATTTAATCATGTGCTTACACAATAATATTAGCCAAACTGATACAATATGTTGACACCTGTACTTAACACATCTTGTTTCTAACATTTAAACTGCATCTAGCCAATGTTACACTTAATATGTAACATTTTTAAGAATTTTAATTCTTACAGAAAAGAAACCTTATGACATGTCAGTTCATACAGGAGAAGAACCTTATATCTATGATTTTATAATTGTAAGACTCCTAAATAAACCTGCTTCAAAAAATACCCCCCTGTCAAACCTATTGGTTAAAATTAACCATTTTGGTCACAGATAACTCTTGGTTTCAAACGTATGGCTAATTTAATGCTTAAATCTTCTCTGTTAATTCTGTTTTGTAAAACTTATGCTGATTTCCACCAAATAGCAACATTTATACTTTAGCTTGCTGTATATTCTAGGCATACAGTTTTGTTTCTGGACCTCACTTATTAATGTAGAATACTGTTTTATGATACCTTTGATGAGACTCTGTTACACGTTATCTTGGTCACGGCACCAAAATGTGGCTCCCCTAGTTCAGTTGGGATGTAAAGGAAATATTTAGTCTTCTCGTTTTCACATGTTTATTGTTAGGATATAATGCTTCTTAAACAATATCATGCTGGACTTGAGGAAGTGATACACATTGTCTTGGCCCCATAGTGCCATGCCACAGGGCTATGACCTTCGGTATTTCTGACCAATGAATCATTTAAAATTGTCTAAACGTGTCTTTCTTTAAGAAAAGTGGAAGTAGATTAAAAACCAACCTCCTTATGTCGAGTTATTGATTCATTTGAACTAAATAATTAATTTTGCTAAAACTGACCTATACCCATAAGAGGTAGGAAATGACAAAGTTACCGGTTTTGGATTTCATGATATTTGGCTCAGATCAGCAGTATATATATGGCATGTTTTTGTGATAATATGATATCTTGACAAAGACTAGAACATATCCATCTTTTGAATTGAGTGTTGAATGTTTTGTAATTTTTTGAAAAAAAAAATAGAAATCTTACAATCACTTCTTCTGAAAACGTAAACCATAATTTATCCAAATGGTTTCGTGGTATTAAAATAATGTCTATGGTATTTTGGATTCAATCTAGATGCCAAATCATAGAAATAAACAATACTATAGATTTAGGACGTGGGAATTTAGAGACAGGTACCACCTCAGTGGTGGACTACGTCAGGGTTGCTTCCTAAGCCTTATTCTTAACTATCTAATTCGATAAATACATTTTCATAGTTCGTATATAATGAGTTATTAATATGCAAAGTTTGAAGAAAATCCATTCGTGGGCACAGATGAAAGTACCCCTTTCCTTTTTAACTAAGGGCTTGCCTAGTATAAAATTAGCATGTGCACCTTGTATGTTGGAAACACCTCAAAATTTGGTTATTTTTTACACTGCACTAAAACCACGTCATAGACAAACATCAACAATAGTTATTGAGTCGGTCGGTAAGATACTCTTCTGGCAAAAGGAAAACACAAACAGTTATCTGAAGCGGCACCTAGCGCCATACACTGAAGGACTTTAAAAACGCAAAAAATTAAATTAATATAAAATTTACTTATTTTTAATGTATCATTTTTTTGAATTTTTGCAACAATGAACATCAACATGTCAGCAAAACATGTTTTAATTTCATGCCAAAATAATAAATAATATTAGGAAAACAGTTTATCGAATAGCAATACCCTTAGATTCTAAAGTTGCAATTTGAAATTTGTCTAGAAATCAGACATGATTTAAAGTAATTGTATTAAAATATTTTTACTAAATTCTGGATACAAATAACCCTCAAAGCCCTATTACATGTCTGGAATTGACAATAGCCAGCGAGAACGCATATCGTCGATGCAAATATCGTTGATACACTCGACGTAAGTTGCTGTCTTAACATTGGGTCTTCATTTTTGGTTAACCAGACATGTGTCGATATCTAACTTTCCCTATAGCCTGATAACGATCTCGTAGGCGTTGTATAGTTGATAGCCTTTCCCAAAGGCCTAGAACTTTTCAAAGAGTCATTTCATTTTTTCCATATTAACATATTTCTACTTTGTTGCAAGTCTATAGGCTGGTGCTAAGATCTGATAAGCAAACAACTCCGCTGAAGACAATTACATTTATAGACTAGGCATGAACATAACTATTTGGTAAAGAAAAAAAATAGTATCACAATATTTTACGTGTATTAATGACCACTTTTATTAGCAGACTGATAGCTATTCTATTTAGTTGACTGATGGCAATTATAATGGCCCACTTCGAATTGAACTTTAGTTCCTACTATAGTAACTAAAGTTCGATTCAAGCATCGCTAGTCGCTTATATAGATCAACGGTGGGTCAGAGCACCGTTACTCTAGTAGCGTGTCTGGTTGCCTCCTCTAGACCTATCTAGCGAATAGGTTCAAGATCTATCAATAGCCTCAAAATGTTTTTATTTTCACAAAATAAATCCTTGATGTGTTTTATTTGCGGTCCCTCTTATTCGTAATTGTTAATTAGAGTAGGCTGTGCAGTTTATGCACACCCTTTTTGTCTACGATGAAGAATTGAGGGGGCATTGTTTTGAGGATTGTTCATTTTCAGACAATCGTGACATGATTAAAACAGTTATAAAACTAAAGCTAGAGTATTTTAAACATGTTTATGTACAAGCTACATGTCAAAGAGACTCAGAAGTGTATGTGACATGCCATGATCCCAAAATATATCCTCACACCAATTTGAGATTCCTACCTCAAATTATATACAGATATGCTCTAAGCTCGACCTTGCTAGAACTGAAACCAGAGGTCAAGGTCACAGTGACCTTGAACCATTTGGTGACTCGCCAGGGCCCAAGATGTATCTACATGCCAAATATAGAACTGCTACCATAAATAATATAAGCGATTTGCTGTGTGTGCATTTTTTCAAGACCTGACTCCTGAGATCAATGTTACAGTGGCTGAAAACAGTGAGAACCATTCCATGACCCCCAACAAATTGAATTTTAGGGTTGATATGTCATATAATATGAGACATGCTCTTAACACTATGTTTTGCTCGCTGTCGGTGAGTTGTCTTGTCATTGAATTGTTTTTGCTTACACACGACCGTTATGCTAACAGTATGTTATAAAAATAGCCAACCAGGTAGAGGGTGTCACTTAGATTGGTTCCCCTCGTTGATAAAGCTCCACTTCCGCTACGCATATAACGTTTGGTAACTAGTAATTTTTTACAAGTAGAGAATCCTACTCATCCGACTGCGCATGCTCTAGAAAAGATTTTTCAACACAAACTTCAGTATTTTTTCAGTAACTATAATTTGATAATTAAGTAAAAGAAAAAAATATAAACTCCCAGAACAAAATAAACTTAATAAAACGGCTTGTTTAAAAAATGCACTTTATGTCAAGGGTATTTTCCAATACACGTCACTCATGACGTCAGTGTGTATGCGATACGTAGGCGCAATGGAGGCTAGTAGTTACCTGTCTTAATATGCTGACAAGCTATTAAAGGGAGAGAACCAGTCTAGGGTGTCACTATTCCGAAACAACTGCTTGCGGCGAAAGCGCCGCAAGCAAAAAACTAAAGTCACCAACACCAGTGTACACTGTACAATATATCACACGGTGAAAAAACAATTGAAAAGTTTACAAACACCACCACAAGAAGTTCTATGTATAACACTAAGCTTTTACAGTTAGTTTAATGGCTCGAGAGATTGGATAGATTTGCACAGCCGTTTATGTGAGGGCCAATCTGATCTCTGGCAGTCTTTACTACTACAATTGCACCGTGGAATTGGTTTCAGCGGACGAGCTCTAAGCGAAATTCGTTTGCCCAAATCAAGCACGCCAAAAAGTCGCTTACATTCAGCACAAAAACTATTTGTATTTTAACCCGTAACAATTATCAATTTGATAACGTTTTTATCTTAACCTCTTTTAAGTAATATGTTAGTCAATGACCGGTAAAAACCAACTTTTTATCTGCTAAAATTATAAAGTTTTTTGTTAAAGTTATAAGCAGCTATAAAATGGCCGACGAAATTATATTCGACCTACTCCACAGTGAAATAGTTGGTCATTTGTACAGAAATGCAGCAAAAGATGAACAGGTATTCATTCGATAATATTGAAGACATTATTTACTGTAACTATTGTCTTAAACACAATTTTTACGCTCGGAAAAGTATGTAATAGTCAGGAGTCATTAGTTTTCGTGGCATCACTTTTTCCTTGTAACAATACCTGTGCCCATCTATCTTCATTCCTAGCCTTCTCAAGTTGTGTGCACAAATATTTGTGCTAGCATATTTTTCTACACTGGCAGGGATCAATGCTGAACTCTACACTCGTTGATTGGGGAAAAACCAACATTTTCTTGTATTTGCGAATCCGAGTCGTTTCGCCCCAGATCCAGTTCGCCCCCTAGACGTTTCGCCCCAGCGGCGTTTCGCCCCAGGTCGTTTCGCCCCTGGTCGTTTCGCCCCCTTAGTCGTTTCGCCCCTGGTCGATTCGCCCCAAGAAGAAAAATCAACCTATTTTGTTAGTTCTCGTCATGTAGACCATTCTAACTATCGCACATGCCATTTATCGCACAATCCGTTTATGACAAAATCATGCTGAAGACATTTGTAGAATCTTACACATGGCAAAAGATTTTCCATGTCTCTTTCCAATGGGTAAAACGGATAGGCGATAATTATACACGAAATAATGAAAGTTTAGCAACCACCAAAAATATCCCAATTCTGTACCTTGACCTTAAAAAAGACCCTAAAATGGATAGAAATGACCCCCAAACTAGCTAAATTTTGTGATGACCCCAAAAAAATATCCATGAAAACTTCATACCCCCAAAAAATATTTATTTTTCTGAAAACCCCTAAAAATATTGAAATTCAGAATTTTGACCCCAAAAAAATGCCCGAGCCTACGTATGTGCGAAAATATCAGAGTACCCCACCTGGAGGTTCCTTATGTTTTAAACCAATGCGTGGTATATTTTCCGTACCAAACACTTATTGAAGGCGGAAATTGCAGTCCGAAATGTTGATTTAATCGAAATAAGCACCCTAAAGAGAACTATGATAAGAATATTTACACAAAACATATGAGTCTCCACTGTTTGCGGCAGACCTGGGGCCAAATACTTTGAAAGTATTCAAATACATTACAATTACTTTGACTTATCAATGATTACAATTACATTACAATTACAGGACCTGTAGAAATGTAATGATTACAATTACAATTTATTTAGAAATGTAATCAAATACATTACTAATTACTTTTGAAGTTTTTATGTAAAATTGCAATGCTATATAGTACTTGCATTTAGAATTATAAAGACGGATAGGGTCTTTGAATTTATATATAAAGCCATGTCCTATACTGTTATTTCTTAAATAAATGAGAAATAATTAGCTATGAAATTTTATTCAAGTTCATGTTAAAGTTAAACAAATATATATACACTATGCACAGGTTTTAAAGTTTGATACATCATACATTATATCTGCCTACATACTTTATAGATCTATTTCACTATACAGTACCACATACCAAGATAGATTTATAAAGTATGTAAAACGGAAATTGTCTGTTACACAACTGCAACCTTTTGCTCAGTCAGCTATTTTCAAATTGTTACTTTGATGATTACATTTAATCATCATAAGTTTTTCAAATGTGTCATCTTTGAGGGAACATCTTTCAGGCCTAAAAACTTTGCATGCTATGTTGAATAAGCATTCTACATTTAGCCATGTTACATGTTTTTCCTGAAGATTCTGGTGGAATACAAAATGGCTCAAAACTAGTGCTGTGGGAGCACAGTGGCTCAGTGGTAGAGTGCTTGACTCGAGACAGAGGGGCCGCGGGTTGGAGGCTCACCGGCGTCACTGCGTTGTGGTCCTTGAGCAAGACACATTTATCCTAGCTTAGTACTGGTTCAACCTAGGAAGACCTGTCCCTGTTTAAATGTAAGATTGTTGATGGGACGTAAAGAATCAAATCAAACAAAAACTAGTCCTGCCATTGTGCATTGATTTAATGATGTGATGGAAATAAACACTTGCAACTCACCATTGGATGAAAAACAGTTATTTAGCCATTCCACAAGAAATTGTACTTTGTGTTATAACCTCTGTCCAGTTTGCACACATATACAGGTAGCTTTTAAGAAGGTCATAACTTTAAAGTACCTTTTCACATGAGCTAGCTATATTCAATAACAAAAGATTTAACACCTTTGAGTAGTCTTTTCTTTGTATGGTCTGGATTTTATGAATTTACATAGGAAATCAGCTAAGCATGTCAAAATGAACAGAACTAGTTTTGTTTCTCAAAATTTCTTTAAAGGCCTCCAGCAATTAGATGAAACAGAAATGCTGTCAAGAGTAAATTTTGGGAGAAAATGTACCTTATTCCATGTTAAGTTGTCTATTGCCATATTTTTTTAAATTTTAATTTTGAATAAACAAAGTTTGGTTTTAATTTTTATACAAAATGCAATTAATCTTAAACACCATATTAAGTCTGAAACTTACTAAATATTTTAAAGTGTGCTACTTTTATTGTCCACAAAAGTCAATATGTTTTATTTATCCTGTGTACTTTTTCTCATTCATAGATCTGAATTAAAATATTACCATTAGTCACCATTTTGTTTCTTGTGTTGGGCAAATTTTCTAAGTACATAGCCAAATGTATTTGAAAAGTATTTGAAAGTAATTATAATTACAGCTAAAATATTTTCAGTAATCATTACAATTACATTACATGTATTTGAAAAAAAACATGATTACAATTACATTTGATTACTTTGAAAATTGTATTTAATTACAGACAATTACAATTACTGATTACGATTACCCCAGGTCTGGTTTGCGCATCAGTGAAGATTGCACAACCGGCGGCGACTGATCTGTAACGTTTGATCTCAAAATGCTAGATAATCCATTTGTTCCATGTCTAAAAAGATGTGACAGACTCGTTAAATGCTGCATAATGTGTATACTAATATGAAACCTGCTTGGAGCTAAGTGGGTTATACAATTGTTTTTTGTTGGATATGAAATATACAAACAGGAGCTCTGTGGGCGAATGCTCCGTCCAGTCTGCGCGTGTGCACAGGTTGGTCAAAGCCTTCGTTGATAAAGTATGATCAGATAAAAAAACGTACATTCACCCACGACTGAAGTCAAAGCACGTCACCGACATATCGAAGTTTAATTGACCTATCAAATTTTGATTGAAGCTGATTGATTGGTGTGTGTTTTCAACACCCCAGTCTTAATCCCGTTAATGACTCACAGATTAAAAATTATCCGGTCACACACTTTAATTAGAGACAATAAACGTCCAACTACTTTAACTGGTTGATCAGTCCCTTTTCTTAACGCAATGAGCAGATCCGTTCCACCCTGCGTATTGGCGAAGCGGTGAAGGAAATATAAAATTGATTTTTATGCTATATTTTATTAGTATTTTTTTAAAGCATTGCATTTTGTTATCACGGTTTATCTTAGTCATGCTTATTAAATTTATGCACTGCACTCCTCTCAAACTTTTTCTCATGGAGACCTGCACCCTCGACCTTGCACCATACCAATTATAAGCAAATAATTTATAGCAGTGTGGATCACGATCAGATGGCTTTTGATATACAAAAATAGATAAATTTGGGTTCCAGAAGGTTCAAGTGCTATCATTATTACTGAAGCGTGTTCATCGTTAAAATTAAATTATTATCATATAATAATGCTTAAAATAACTTTATGAAGTGTATGAAAGTTTTAAGGGATTTAAAAAAAGTGGGGCGAAAAAGACTAGGGTAAAAAAAAAGTGGGGCGAAACGACTAGGGTCTTGGGGCGAAACGACTAGGGTGCAGGGGCGAAACGTCTAGGCATCAAATTTGGGGCGAAACGACTAGGGGCGAAACGACTAGGGGCGAACTGGTCTTGGGGCGAAACGACTTGTTACCGTATTTGCCCTAATTTTTAGCCTAAACTCCCCTGTAGCAGCTAGAGCGCAGTGGCCAAGTTCGTAAAGTATTATGTTAGTATGCCTGTTTGCCGATGATTATGTCCTGTATAGGAACATTCATTTTTTGCAAAACTTTGGTATGCCCAAAACTGGAGTATGCAGCATCTATTTGGAGCCCACATTGTAAAACTCAGATTCAACAGGTCGAGAAGGTATAGAGGATGGCAGGCCGCCGGACCTGCAGGAGGTAGCACATCGCAAGTAGTGTTGGTGAGATACTCTATGAGTTGCAGTGGCCAACTCTTGAGGCCTGAAGGGATCAGTCCTCTCTGCTTTTCTTCCACAAGATTCATTACGGGACACTTTCTATTGATAAAGACAAGTTCTTAACCCTATCTGAGAGAACAAGATTTACCAGGTCATCACACAACTCACAGTATTGCAGTCCCCTGACTTTTATTGATGCATACATCGTCACCTTAGCGCAAAAAGTCAATAACTCCAAAATTTCACAAAATCACTTTTTTTCATTTTTCAATGCACAATGATGTTTTCCATATTGTATCAAAATATTGGTCCAAAACCAGATATGCAAATTAGGTAATTTGCATAAAAAGCAAAATGGGTTAACTACATCTCCATAATAACTGAGCGCAAAAACTTGATAAGTGCACTTGTTGAGTTTTTGCACCAAAAAATATGGTAGTTAAAACCAAGTTTTTCGGTGCAAAAAGTCTATAAGTGCTTTTATTGAGTTTACACCAAGTCTGAAAACAAATGTTATGTATAGTTTTGGTGCTAAATTCAACTTATGCAAGGTGCCCACAGGTCAGGGAAAAGTCAGGGAAATTTGTTTTTTTTCTTCAAGGTCAGGGAAAAGTCAGGGAATTCTGTAAAATGGTCAGGGAAATTAGAAAATCTTCGAAAGTCAGGGAATTTTAAAATCATGCTTTGTTCAACCCATCAAAAATTGAACAAACAGATATGAGATGATGACTTTGACAGTTTTTGAGTTATGATAACATCATGCAATCCAGTTTTTCTGATATATTTCTCTCTGTTACTTATTTAATGTTGAAAGGTGATGTAAAACATAATATTTGGTCACATAAGACTTAAGTGATTACTTGAAGACTGAAAAGGATTTTGTTACCTCCAGAGCTACTTCACTAATTTATCAAATTTCTTTGTGTAGTACATTAAGGTTTGCTAGAGTTTAAATGGGCACAAACTTATAACTCAACATATTATTCAAACTATTTTAAGCAATCCAAAGCTACTAATGTTATGTATATGTTCTTTTCTTACATGTTGCTGCCTGTTGTTAAAAAAAAAAATTCTGCTGTAAGGCATACATTTTATGGACTTAGTTTGATTTATGTCAGAATTAATAAAACGCAGTCTAAATGGACGGCTGTACGGGGAGGAGATGGCAGTAAAGTGTGGTAAAATGGTCAGGGAAAAATGAAATTTTGTCAGGGAAAAGTCAGTGAAAAGTCAGGGAATTTCATTTCAGACTAAGAGTGGGCATCCTGTAATATGAAAATCTGCAATATTTCATTGAATCCTTCATAAGCTATTAGACTTATATTTTCAAGAATGTCCTAAAATTGGGGAGCAGGGGATTTTTTTTAAAATTCTGACTTGAGATTTGTAGAAACATCACTGCCGCAGATAATGAAGTTCTAAATTTTGGATTACCTGCCTTGCCCGCATGGATTCCTTATTAAAATCAAAAGCTTTACTGAGCTTAGCTACTCCAGCAACCATGGAAAAAAAATCCCAAAATAATGTTTTATATAATTTTTTCAATTTCTCACATTACTCATATCAAACTCGTCTTCTTTCACCTTATTTTTTATCAAGATATTTCTTGTTATTTGTTAACTTATATTACTGATGCGAACTTTAGGACTTGATAAATAGAAAAAAGATAATGGAATGTGTTAATTTGCATGAAGGAGCTTTCACACAAAATTAACCCACATTTTATGTTTTTAGTTTGATTTGATTATTTACGTCCCATCAACAATCTTTCAGTTATTTAGGGACAGGTCTTCCTAGGTTGAACTAGTACTAAACTAGGATTAATGTGTCTTGCTCAAGGACACAACAGAGCGACACCAATGGGGCTCTAACCCGCGGCCCCTCGGTCTTGAGTCAAGCACTCTGCCAGTGAGCTCCAGAAAGCCCAGGTTTTAAGAGATGTAACGATAGTAGATGTGAAGTCCACTGAGTCTGATGCTCACTTTATTGGTTACTTTACAGGTTTTAGTATAGAGATGTTATGATATTTAGTTCTCACATACTGAGAAGGCCTAGATATCATTGCTAAATATGAAATTTTATTAAAAATTGACAAATCTAAATCAAATACCATATGGGCCACAATGTGAGAAAATGATTCCCTAAGAAAAAAATTTTGCTATCATCGAAACAGAATAGTTTGATTTTATAGATTAAGGCTACTAATTTTAAATAGTTTTTATTTGACTGGCTTATTCAAATCTCGAAGTGAGATATGGCATATTTATTAAAGGCCTATATACCCATTCAATGTTATTGCCACAAAAAATGTTGCCAAAGTTGTGTATTCCATTTTGACAAATTAATATTGCTCAGAAAACTTTTCATTTGCGTGAAATAGTTTAACCATTGGAAAAAAGTATTGCTCAATGAAAAAGCAGCATATCAACCTTACATCCAATCTGCAGACAATATTTTATCTATTCTCGTGGTTTGCTATAGTTACAACTAAACTCAAATTTTTATGTTTTTGACATTGATTTTCGGCGATAACTTTTTTTAAAAATCTTAGCAAACTGTGTTCACGATGAAAGTTGTAGAGAAAATTTAGCACCAATTTCTCCAAAAGGTCTGAAGTTTGTGGCGCAAAAAGATTTTTCTGTATATAGATGAAGATTTTGCAATATATTAAATTTAGCCAAATTTTCTAAGTTTAGCCAAATTTTCTTAGTCTTTTAATGACAGGTAAATTTCGAAGAGGCGTGACAACAAGGGATCGTCTCAAAAGAATATTAACAAGCGGCGAATATATCACTATTCAACGATGTTGCATAGCATAATCCTGCCGGTAACATACCCAGAATTTACTGCGAATATGCAGAATCATCTTTGAGCATCAGCATTCGTATGTACTGAGGCATGGATTTCACATGACATACCATTTTCTCTTACGCATATGCTCCAAAACAGACAGTTTTGAGATGACCCAAACAGCTTAACGCACAAGCGAATCAGGTGCGAATTTCATTATATTTAAACAAGCCATCCATCGCTTTAGTTAGTGAATTAGAGCACCACAATGTGGCTTTTGGACTGTCATCTTTTACTTAGTTTATTTGGGCTTTGCATAAAATGCTCAAAAGGTGCATCTATGGGCAGAGTTAACTGCAGCATCTTGGTTAATTGAACCAATTGGAGAAGTTGGCGCTAATTTTTCTCTACAACTTTCATCGCGAACACAGTTTGCTAAAATTAAAAATAAAGAAGTTATTGTAGAAAATCAATGTGAAAAACATAAAAAATCGAGTTTAAGTAAAACACAGGAAATTTAAGCATAAAGTTGGTTAAAAGTGCAGATAACTCCCAAAAATGAACTTTTTTTTAAATAATTTGGAATTTATTAGTTTGGTGATTAAATGTTTAAAGCATACAAATGCAGTGTTATTTTGCATACATGATTTTCATGATGTTTTGTCGAGTTCACGGTTGAGGTTTATATAATTTTGATCCAAATCAAAACTTTGACTGAAAACTATGATCAAATCCTGCATAAAACATTTTGATTAAAATCTATGATCATATGCTGCATCAAAACACTTTTGTAGTTCATTTGCATCAAAGTATCTAAGTCAATATGCTACATAAAAGCGCAATTATCAAGTTTTTGCACCAAAAATTTTCAGCGCAAAAATGGGTTAAGTGCACTTATTGAGTTTTTGCACCAAAATTTTCAGTAGTCAATTTCCAATAAGTGCATATTTTCTTTAATTTCACTTTTATCATAAAATTATAAGATTGGAGTTTTTCTTCACATGAAATCTAACAGAAAATTCATTTGAAAACATTTTATAGCAATAACATGAGAGGAAAGTGAAAGAAGATAAAATGTTTTTTGCCTCTCCTGAAAAGTTTGTAAAATGGAGTTATTGACTTTTTGCGCTAAGGTGACGACATGTGATAACCTGATGCAGGGTTGCCCCGGTCAGGGAAAAAGTTCTGGAAAATGAAAAATGTTCCAGGTCAGGGAAAAGTCGGAATGTCATTTTCAGTCAGGGAAATTTAGAAAAAATGAAAAAAGTTATGGAAAAGTCAGGGAATTTCAAAAATTAAAAAAAAAATGCTAGTTAACTGGCTTCTGGTTTTCAATAAATTGCAAGCAATATTAGAGAAGGAATGTTTTCTAACATAAATTGCAAGCAATTTATATTCAGAAACATTCCTTTTCTAATATTTATGGTTTGAGATTTTTCTTTAAAGATTAAATCAGAACGCATCAATATTTGTACAAAATTTTCTAATTGTTGATGGATGAAAATGGCTAAAATTGACCTTCCAAAACGGTCTGGAAAACGGTCGAAAGTCAGGGAAAAGTCAGTGAAAAGTCAGGGAATTTTGAAAACGATATTGAGTGGCAACCCTGTGATGATGGCCATGAGGGAGATTTGATGTTCAGATGAGGGAGATCAGGGTCTCAATGAGGGAGATTTTTGGAAGTTACAGAAAGGTGTACTTAAACGACTTATTGAAGTCTTTAACTCCCTTCATTCTGGTGGATTATCCTATACAAAATGATATAATAAGTATGGAATAGTCCATTTTGTACTTTAAGTTGTTTTGACGGGCAAAATTTATGTAAAATGATGTATATTTTTCATATCTTAATAAACAGTGCAGACACTGTTTGGGTCTTCACTGTTTGCCTAAGTACCTGTTTACTACTACTGTTTGCCTTGACCTAGACAACTGATCACAACTAAAATTTACCAAAGTAATACAGGCTTGTGTTTATTATTGTATTTTGCACATAAAATGTTTAAACAGGGCTGATAATGATCGGACTTAAGTGTATGTTTATTGGTTAAACCAATCTAGTAGGTAGTCAACCATTCCATACATGGTAGAAATTCCCGAACATGAGAAGGGTATTTTTTCAGCATTAACCTGGTTGATTCGATTATTTCAAGTTCGTTTATGGACATGCAGGGTCTTCATAACTGAATAAAGAATTGAACACTCTCTGCAGTCCAGTTTTGTACGTTTCCTATGTGGTCTAAAAGTGGGTCAAGCACTGTACCCGCGCTTATTCCCTGGTGTGCGGCTAATTTCGGCCTAAAATATAGGAAGCGTTTTGAAAGTTGTTTGTTATTGATGTATGACGCCAATTTTAAAATTATATTAGCTTTTTACTTACAAGTTTAAATGCTAGTTTTTATAGTGATTAAAAGCTTGCAGTCAATGTCATCCTCCGTAGAATAAATAATTATAAAATTCTTTAATTAAAAATGTTGAAATTTGGAAAATATATATTAAAATAAGTGAATAATTGCCTTGAAATTCAAGAATTTGCTAAAATATATGCAACAAGGGAGCTAACTCAAAAACGTCATTGCATAGTTACCATAGACATAGACATAACTTTATTCACTTAGACCAACAAGTGGTACATAAGGATTCACAATAGAAATATATGTAATGGTAACAAGAGTGGTTTGTCAAACACAAAAGCTTTTGATGTTACAGGTAGTGATGGGTAGTAGTAGGGGCGAGAACGCTGGTGACCATATACAATTTCAGATTTGTTTTTGGTTCTATTGTCTCCCTTTGACCTAATTGGTTTAGTTTCACCGCTTCACTGGATTAAAATCAGCCATGTGTAGCATCGCACGTGAAACTCCAGCAAATCACTGGCGATACAGAGTTCATTCACTGTTAAGGAATTTACGATAAACATTCCGTAATTTGATAATCATAAATGTGTGTGGATTTATTTGGGTCATCCTGATGGCAGGTAAGAAAAGAAAATGGTTTTGCATGTCTGACCGCACACCTTGAAAATGCCTCTTATCGGAGATAATGGTTTTTACGGATATTTATTTTTTCTGACAATATAAACTTCAGTGAGCCATCACATCATAAATATGCCTTATAAATAAAAGGTTTCTGTTTAAAAAAATGATAGATTTAGATGTCTGAGAATGCAGAGAATGGCACATCAGCGTGCGTCACTCTGTTCGGAGAGAGAGAAGCAATCTTCTGCTTTGTCTTGCGTCTCATGCGCGGATCCTTTCTCATGCCTATAATGTCTGGTGAGTGATGCTGAAGGACGAATTGCACTCTGTCCCCTTCTCACTACGCTTTATGGAAAGTCAGCTTAAAAAAGGAGACTTGTACTTTTTCTTCTTTGCGGACGGCGATCTTTCAAAATGTTCAGAGTCTATACAATATATACACAAAGACGTCATCGTGATAAGCGGGCCATACGAGTGCCCTACTCGAGAGATTATTGTGTTTATTTCATGCACAGTATGACACCATGTATATTATGGTTATCTGACCGTTACCAGTACCGTTCAATTGCCGACAGCTGTTAAAAGAGCGTGCCAATCGCCGTAAAAATGGTCGCTTGCGAAAATATCATCATAGCAAAATTCAAAATGCGGGAGATTGCGTTGCCCACACGGGAGTGCGGGAGAAAGGGTTCAAATTCGAGAGCCTTCCGCATGTTCCGGGAGGTATCACATGTATGTTGATGCCTTGAAGTATTCTTTTTTCCCAAGGACTACTCCCCATTAGAATAGTCTGGCTCCAACTGTGGTCGCAGCTGAGACCACAGAGGAGTTCATGGCACCCATTTAAATGACTCGGCCAGAATGTTTTGTTTTTTCAAAATTCAATTTTTTTACACTCACCTCAGATAATGATGATATATGATTGCCTGAGTAAAAGATACATTAGATAGATTTGGTATGAAAAGGTTGCAAATCTGATACTCACTGTAGTCACTGTGTTGTGTCCTTAAATGAGCAAGACACTATATCTGCTGCTTAGTTTGTCTCAACATGACAGAAAATGTTGGATGAAATGTAATTCAACCAGTAAGTCAGGAAATCGTTTTAACATGACTGAAAAATTATCGACTGAAATGTAAAGCATCAACAAAAACAAATAAACTCAGCGAACGAATTGGGTACCTTCATGGTTGTGTACGACTGTTTCAAAACTGCTTTCAAAATGCATGACAGAGGAATGAAAGATTTGGGCAAGCGAAGCAATCAACCATTTGTAGTTTGTAAGGCATGCAGAGGGATGGCCCTCCCCCACCCTCTGTATGTCAGATGACATGAAAAATAAAGTGTTAAAAGGTAAAAAAACAAACAAAAAAAAACAAAAAAAAACAGCGACTGCAGAAGGAGAAAGACTATCCCAGCATGGAATAGTTTAGGGGGAATTGAATTCTTCAGGGCATTGTAATGTGAGCTGACCAGCCAACAAACTCTGTCAGTGGAAAAGCATGCTCACCCAACCCACCAAGGGTGGTTTATTGCTTATATAGGCTACCTTTACTTGTATCACAAACAACAGGGTTTATTATTTTTCAATACTAAAACATGTACAGCAGAATTTTCTAAATTTGGTCTGAATTTTAGAAATAAGGGTTCCAAATAGGTGCTGCATACTCTAGTTTAGGCTGAACCAAAGATTTGTACATGTATGCATCTACCTTAGTACTCTTCAGTGAAAACAACCAGTTTTGCGAAGGAAACCAAGTGTCTTAGACTCTTAATTGCTCAGAGGGAAATTTCAGAGATATATTGACCCAATTTATATTATCAGTGGTAATGGATAAGGCAAAAAAAAAATGTGTTTTTGATGACCCTTGAAAAAAACATGGTCTGTCAGAAAAAGTTGGGGATTTTTCTTCTAAAAATCACACAGAGCGGTCATTTTTACTGGGAGTTTTGTAGAGGAAGCTGCAGCCACATAAACAATGATCAAATGTTGGATTGTTAATCTATTTTCACTTCAATTTACGTAAAATCCCACAAAAAATGTGATTTTTCTTTAAATATGTGAATAATTTGGTGCTGCCATCTCAAAAAATATATTTTGTTGGGTTGGGGAAACACACTTATTTTTTATTTGGCCTAAGGTATTTTGCTGAAAATACATTCAGAATGCCTCGGCCAATTCCTTGGTATCAGACCTTGGATGTACAACCTGAGGCTACATTGGTCACATAAAGACCATAAGGGCCTACAAGTCTCGTCAAGACCAAGTAAGTTAGAAACTTAGACACAATTTGTACCCTGACATGTCACTACAGTCTAAACACCCAATTTATCGATATGATGTTGTCTTGGCTCTGCTGGCGGACCCAGCTACAGGGCTCGAAAATATCACTCTTCTGCTCGTATTTACGAGTGCCTCAGGCTGCAGGGCAAGTGAACATTCTGAGATTTCTAGTGAATATTAAATTTTCCCCATATATGCCTATACTTTTTGTGATGCAGGGCAAGTGCATCTTTCGAGATATTTCGAGGCCTGAGCTACCTATGCTATTACACTATATTGATATTTTGACTGAATAAGTAAAAATGATCAATAAACCACGGGTGGTTTACATATTCAGTTAAGTTATGTACATGTGTAATCATAATGAATAACCTCCATTATAACATTGCATACATAAAGACAAAATCTTAATATTTTCACATCAGAATTTGTGATTTCATAGTAATTTTAATGTCATAAGATAAATTAATTAAATATAATCTAATATTCATGCTCCTGTAATATTGAATTTATCAATATCATTGCAAGTGATACTATGCTTGGTAAGCCTCAAATTTGATCTTTTTTCCCCAACTTGTGTAATAAAATCAATAATACATGAGCACTCATGTAAAATCTTGTATTTGTTTTTGTATCTTTCAGGATCAGTGCATTGCCAAATTAGAGTCTCTTGGTTTTAGAGTTGGGCAGAGTCTTGTTGAAAGGTTTGCAAAATTTCATTTTATTTTACATGTAACTTACCCTCTGACCATTGTTATCTCTTTTGGCTAACACAAATAATAAGACATTCAGCATTTTTATATATGTGATCTAGGTTAGTACCATTAGTACCACTGTCCAATCCCATGATTTGATTCCAAATGGTACATCTACTTTGACATAGCATTAAAATCCACAAAAAGAGTCACCACTATTGCCCATAATTTGTTTTCATAAACTTAATATTTAAACACAAAATTAATAGATTTGGCCAGTAAAATATAAAATTAAGCAGGTTTTCACACTTTTATTTAACTTGTTTTGTATTTGTTTTGTTGCTTTACGTCTGAGTCTACACTTGTCAAAATGCCACATTGTTGGAAATCACATGTCACGGCTCAAATGTTCTAAAAATGTGAACACTAGATGCAAGCCCAAAAAGCAAAGACAAACAGCACAGACCCAGATCCCCTGCTCAGGGTCTTCCCTGTTTGTTATTCTGCCAAGCATTTTGCGAATTCCAGCCCTGATAGCCCACAATTTCTTTGAGAACAGAAAGTGAAAAGTGTTTGAAATTTTAGAACATTTACCGTAATTTCTGCCGTCTTCTTTTTCAGGTTTACAAAAGATTGTACAAGATTCAAAGATGAATTAGACACAATGAAATTTATTTGTAAAGATTTTTGGAATTCTGTTTTTAAGAAACAAGTGGATAATTTACGAACAAATCACCAGGTAATAATAAACCACGGGTTTCGATAAACAAAATTTTTCAGGGTAAAATTGTAAATATTTTCTTACCCATCAATTTTAACATATGTTTTGGGAGCAGTCTGTTCTGGGTCCATGCTGTTTGCTTCTATACTTAATTAGTCAGTAATTTTGGGCAATTACTTGCAGCAGACAACTTCAGCAGGTGACATTTTAAAATGCATTTTTTCTTGGTGCTTTAAGGGTTAATAATCCAATTGAAAAATTAGTTTTTGCGGGAAGCATGCCTACGGTTAGGGAGTTCAGCTTTACCAAAACAAATTGTTCTCCGTATTGACACCAACTAATTAGGTTACAGTAAATGTTCTAAAATTTCAAACACTTTCTCTTTCTGTTCTCAAATAAGATGTTGGTTATCAGGACTGAAATTCACAAATGCTTTCCCAATAGCAAACATTGAAGACCCTGATCAAGCAGTCTGGTCTGGGTCTGCACTGTTTGTCTAGGCTTTTTTGGCAGGCAAGTGTTCAAAATTTTAGAACAATTACCAATGCCCTTCTTATTGACAAATTTATTTGCTTATCTTTGAGAAGTGGTGTAACCACAATGTATACCCAACCCAGTAATACATTTTGAACCAAAATGGTACATATACCAAGAAATATTGATCTTGATCGGCACTTGGCCTGCTCATGTACAGGAGATAAATTTTGCACGTTTGAAACGTCATTATCAGGGGTAGAGAAATTTTCAAATCCCATTTGGTCCGAATGTCAGCCTAAAAAGCCTTTTACAACCCAGAATATCAGTCTAAAATGTCCCCACTCAACCTATATCTAATACGTTTTGAAAAATAATGCCATTTTATTGGTTGTGGTACTTGAATGATGATATGCAATAGCTCACCACCAGCCTCCTCCAGGTAAGATATTTCTGGTCCACTTTTCAAGGCTACTCACTTATGTAAGAAACTAATCAGTGAACTATATATGGAGATTCTGATGTCATCTCTTGATTGGAGTGGCATGTTGGGGGTAATTCTGAAGTGATTTTCTTATTTCTCAATCAAAATAATATGTTGTGGGTACTTATCCCTTTTTCATGCTGATGGATTATCACATACGTATTGATACAGTAAGTATGGAATTGTCCATTTTGTACTTTAATGTGTTGTTGGTCAAATTTTCTATAATGTTATGTATTTCTGTCACTGAAGATTTTTCTATTTAATATAGCAAACAGTGCAGACCCTGATGAAATGTCACCTTATGTGGCATTTCATCTGGGTCTTCACTGTTTGCCAAAGTACCTGTTTGCAGATATCAAAAACTGTTGCTTTTCTGCATCAATTACTGATTGTTTTATTTCAGGGAGTGTATGTGTTACAAGACAATAAATTCCGGTTCCTTACACAGATCTCAAATGGTAAACAGTTTATGGAAGCAGCACCCAAGGTGGGTTATAATTTGTGCCATGGCATGGGCTTTCTAACAATGTGGTATCAGGGCTTCCATTAACTTTCAAATCCAGGAAGTCCAGACTTCCTACCTTTGAAATTTGGAAGTCCCATTGAATTTTTTTGGAAGTCCCACTTTTTTCTGCGATACGGTCGCGGTATGGTGGATTGTCAAACTTGCTTTGAAAAATAAAAATATATATTTCAGAGATAATTCTTCTTTGTTCCTTACAATGCATTTTTACTTTTAATTGCTTATAATGCTACAGAGGGGATGTCTGGTATCTCCTGAATTGTCATGTAATCAGCCTAGATGGGGAAGAGAGAGCTGGTTACTTTGCTTTGCTTGTCTTCCTGGTGTCTTGTGGTTGTTGTGTGGCTCTTCCTCACGATGCCATGGGTTTGTCTGCAGTTTGTGATTGTGGTATTTTCTGATCACTATTTTTGATGCCAATGTTGTCTGGTCTTGGACTGCAGTATGGTCAGCTGAGCATGGGATTTTCATCAATATAGCTATAACCCGCACCATGCTGAGCCTGAGATAGATAGATTGATAGATAGATGGATAGATAGATAGATAGATTGATAGGTAGATAGATAGATAGATAGATAGATAGATAGATAGATAGATAGATAGATAGATAGATGGATGGATGGATGGATAGGAATTTGTTTGGGAGTGTTGTGTAGCAATTATCATTTTAAAAGCTTGTACTTGTTTGTGTAACAATTATTTTTTAAAAGCTTGTACTTGTACAGCTAAAAAGTTGCAACAACAAAAAACAACATGACATTCGTTTTTAATATATTGTATGTTCGTTGGTGTAGTGCCTGTGTAGAAGGAGCATTCAAGTACTTAATTATGGCATGCGCAGGCTCAACAAAACAATTACGATGCAGACGTGTAGAGTTTATAAATTTTATTCCACAGCGTGCAAAGTGTCACTTCGGCACTTTCTGTATTTCAAAGATTTCTCAACTGTCAAACATAACGGATACTGATTGGCCGTCTCGCTTTATTGCTCACTTGGTTGGATGTCCGTCTCGCGGGAATGGTTTCTAAGGCCGTTGTCAAGATGTTTTCACACCTGTTGGATGACTAGCTTTAATAATTACGCGTCCGACTGAAGCCTACATGTGACACTGGCTGTCAATAAAACTATCGAAATCAGTCAAGTGGGACGTCCTAGCGTGGTCAGTAAACAAAAGAAATGAGTTTCCAATACGAAGGCGGGACATAAACACGTAATCTGGTAAATGTGGGCGGGGTTTTTTCTGCAGACAGGACGTCTCAATATCTATCTTTGGCCGTACTAAGGAATTTTCAGAAGTCCGCGGTACATCTTTGATGTGTAATTTCGGCATATGCAGCCGATTTTGGACGTTATATACGGCGTACGCCCGCCTAGCGGAAGCCCTGGTGGTATATACAATCCGCAAAGCCACAGATCAACCTGCGCATATGCGCAGTTTGATCAGAGCATTTGCTGGTCGCTTGAATATTCTATGAGTGTTAAGCTACTGACTGAACATCATTTGGAGTTTCTAAGCTTAAAAGGAGGCTTCACAGGCTCGTCTGAGTCTCCACTTGTCAAAATGCCACATTGTTGGAAATCACATGTCGTGGCTCATTTTTGATTTTAGCTCAGTTAAGCATGAAATGGTCAAAGTGAGCTTTTGTTTACTCCATTTTAATTGTCCATTATCAACAAATTGCCTAACATGATAATGCTCAATCCATTGAGAAAAATTCACTCAAACTTCACAGGAAAGTAAAGGGACCAAAAGTTATTCCATAAAATTAATTTCCAAAGACTTTAATGCATTTACATGTTTACAAGAATCCTTTAATTTTGTGATATCTAGATTAATAACACTCACAGTAAAACCTGTCTTAAGGGGCTTCTCTTAAATAGACAAAACAAAGGTCTTAAAGACAGGTGGTAGCTTATTGCAGGTCGAAGGTATTGCAGAATGCTCCACTTGCAACACTTTTGACCTGCATTAAGCGATTATCGGTCTTGAAAACATATTTAGGGCAATTAGGGGACTTCTTTTGAGTTGTTGCTTTAGACATGTTTTACTATACATTCAAATCTTTGTAGAGCTAAATAATAGATGCATGCACTGTACAGAAACCCCTCAATTCATGCTTTTCAATTTTGCTTAAAACTCCTCGGCAGCTTATCACGACTAAATATTAGGGCTGACTTTCGATGCCAATTTTGACTATCACGGAAACCACTATCATGATACTATCACTATCATGGCATACTATCATTATACTATCACGATACTTTCAGGTTTTCTCAACAATGGTCCTTAAACATGGCTAAGAGTCTAAAGAATGGATTAGCTTATTGCAGGTCGAAGGTATTGCAGAATGCTCCACTTGCAACACTTTTGACCTGCATTAAGCAATTATCGGTCTTGAAAACATATTTAGGGCAATTAGGGGACTTCTTTTGAGTAGTTGCTTTAGACATGTTTTACTATACATGCAAATCTTTGTAGAGCTAAATAATAGATGCATGCACTGTACAGAAACCCCTCAATTCATGCTTTTCAATTTTGCTTAAAACTCCTCGGCAGCTTATCACAACTAAATATTAGGGCTGACTTTCGATGCCAATTTTGACTATCACGGAAACCACTATCATGATACTATCACTATCATGGCATACTATCATTATACTATCACGATACTTTCAGGTTTTCTCAACAATGAACCTTAAACATGGCTAAGAGTCTAAAGAATGGATTTTGAACAAAGCAGCTGGTAGTAGTTGTCTATATAATGTGTTTGATTTTAAATTGTCTATGTAGCAAGCAGTGTGAACACAGATTAGAGGAGCCTTCTTTAGGAGCCGTTGGATTTGGATCCAAACTGTTTAGTGATTGACATAAGCATTTACATGCAGCAGATGACTTCAGCAGACAACATTTTCGGATGCATCTTTTCTGTAACAGACAAAGAGTTAGAAGATCGATTAAATGAAAAATATTTTCATGTCAAATCTATTTTTCAGTATCTAGCTATGGGTTGTGGTATGATACGTGGAGCACTGGCTAATATAGGAGTGAATTCTGTTGTCACAGCTGAAGTTAGTGCTATGCCTGCTTGTAAGTTTAAAGTTTTATAATTGTGGGATACATTATTATTGTAGGGAGCGCAGTGGCTCAGTGGTAGAGTGCTTGACTCGAGACCGAAGGGCAGCGGGTTTGAGCCTCACCGGCGTCACTGCGTTGTGGTCCTTGAGCAAGACACATTTATCCTAGCTTAGTACTGGTTCAACCCAGGAAGACCCGTCCTGCACAACTGAAAGACTGTTGAGTGGACGTAAAGAATCAAATCAAACAAACAAACATTATAATTGTGGGATACTGTAAAACCTGTCTTAAGCGGCCACTCAAAAATAGACAAAACAAAGGACTTAAAGACAAATTGTAGCTTAATGAAGGTCGAAAGTATTGCAGAATGCTCTCTTGGAGCATTCTGCAATACTTTTGACCTGCATTAAGCAATAATCATTCTTGAGTCTTCTTTTTGAGTGACTGCTTAAGACAGGTTTTACTGTACTTATATTCAAAATTTTCATGAGGGGAGGTTTTTCATTGGGTATATGGTCTGAAATCAATTTTTACAGCATTTACAAAGGAATTATAGGAAATGGTCAAGTTTTATAGCATTTACATAAATTGGAATCATAGGAAAATTCTCATTTTCCTATAATTCCGTTGTAAACGCTGTAAAGCTTGATTTCTGACTATACATCCAACAATATACTCCCTAAATGAACATTTTGAATATGGTTTTTCCCATTTCTAATGCTCTTATGCCCTTGTTTATCGTATAACATCTTTGTTTTGTCTCAAATTGGAGCGTTACAAGCGGCATCTCATCCAATGAATGTGCCTTCTAAAATTGATCATCAAACTATATTGCAAGATATACTATTGCATATTTCGAATGTTATCTAATCAGACATCACATAACATTAGCGATTAGAATTCAAAATAATGACTGTTGTATCCTCTGCAACACTTCTCAGACCAATGGAATCTAAGCAAACAGTGCAGACCCTAATGAAATGCCACATTATGGGGCATTTCATCTGGATCTTCACTGTTTGCCAAAGTATGCATTTAGGGGTTTCCACTCTCCAAAGGGTTAATATCTCAGTGCCATTTGACTGATTCAAAATCAAGTGATTTATTTGTTTGGAATTTAATCTATGGATAAAAATTCATTGAATGCATTATCAGTACAAAGCAAATTGATATTAGTGACCTGTACCTGTTGTGAGGATAGGTTTCGCTAAGCCACATTAGTATTGCTCATTTTAGTATTGCATTAAATGGGCTGTGACATGAGAAAACCTGACTTTGTTGCATGCGAACATCAAAGGTGCAGACCAGCCTGCGTATCTGTAAAGGCTGATCATCATCTTTGTTATTCGCTATCTACAAAGTACAGTAGTCAAACTTCCTTCATGCAAAATTCCCTGTAGCTGAGTGTCAGTTTAAGCCTAACATGGTCGGAAACCCTGAAAACAGGTTTTTTCACCACAAGTCCCAAATATTCAAAATCCTATCAGTAGGTCCAGAATGTTTGGTGATCATAGTATTCAATTAAATAATATTATTAGTTTTAACTCTTTTTAGACCAGTGGAATTTTCCATAAAGCGGCATACAAATAAGTCAGGATGGTCCATTGTACATGTATGTATTGATGGGTTACAGGTTATAATTTCAAAAAAAATATTCTGAGTGAGTGAGTTTGTGTTCAATGTCCCATCAATAGCTAATGAATAAATGTCCATTGAGACCAGGTCACTACCTACAGTCTTATCTGTCAGACTGGAGTCGCTGGACCCCTGGGTACAAGGTGAAAGAAAGAAATTGTATTTCTATCTCTGAAGATCGATTTTATCTTAGCAAACAGTGCAGACCCTGATGAAATGCCCCATTATGGGGCATTCCATCTGGGTCTTCACTTTTTGTAGAAGATCCCGTTTTAAGGGTTTCCCATCTACAAAGGCTTAAAAGCAATATTCCATGTGTGCTGGACGCGAGAAAACCTGTCTTCAGAGGGTTGTGAACAACACAGGGGCAGTCCAGCCTGCGCATCTGCGCAGTCTGATCAGCCACTTTGTTTTTCGCTTTTTGGAAAGTATCACATCCAAACTTGCTACAAGCGAAATTTCAATTTTCTAGCTAGTCTCTGTAGCTGAGCAGGCTGGTTTGAATCTCACTTTGTCAAAAACCTCGAAGACAGGTTTTTGTCGCAATAAGTCCCATATAATATAATGCTTTTATTTATTTCAGGTAAATTTCAGATACAGATCCAAAGAACTTGAGAAACATTGATCCAGCTAATTTGGAACAGCGAAAAATGTGCAATACATGGGACCAGTCCACATACTATATGTGTTTATATCTTAATAATATGACCAAATTCTATACAGTGTTATTCACCAGTCGTTTGCAACAACAGGCCCCATTAGGCCTGGTAATGTGGGGCTTTGATTTATGTTACTGAGATCAAGTAAATATTGTCCTGCTGGCAGAATAAACTCGCCACTTCCAGATCGGTTCACTGGCTGTGTATAAAATATTGTAGTTCTTGATCAGTAGGCTTCATTTGAAGGCAGCTTATCGCAGGGATGAGAACAGTCAGCCATTCTCAATCAGGAAAATATGTCAGTTGACCCCAAAATGGAGAAAAGCAATTTTTCAATCACAAAATATCAATAGAAACCAGTCAGTTTATGCTTAATTTATATCTAAAATTGAGTTTAACGTCATTCAAAAATAAATTTCAGCAAAAACAATTGGCATTATATAAATCATATGCCAGTCCTCAATCAGGAAATCCTGATCAATCCAGAACTTCTCATGCCTGTTATCGGGTTTTACATTATATTTGATATATCTGGGTTTGGCAAAACAAGGGTCAGTCAAATTTCTTGTAAAGTTTAAGAAATCAGTTTATGAGTGTAAAACTTGTGAGGATCTAGAACTATTCTGGCATTTTAGAATGTGTTATCTATATCAATTTTGATTATTTATATGTAAATTATTGAATAAAATGGATTTAAATGTTAAAGGACACACTTCACTGCTTAATAGATACCCCTCACCCATCCCACCATAGTCTGGTCAATGAATAGGAGTGCTCTTAAAACAAAACCCATACAAACAGGTGTTGTTTTTAGACAGCAGATGTCCATCCCTCCAACAATAGACTCCTTTCACATTGTTACCTCCCTTAGCAATCGCTCTTCAATTGAAAAATCGATAAAGTCGTTTTGCAAATGAATGGGCACATTGCCATAACACATATTGTTCCTTAATAAGTCGATTTTTGGTCTTTAAAAGCTAGAATGGGATTGCTATATTGATGAAATAAGATAAAATCTTTGTTTTCATATATATTTTCTAAGTCTTGCGTATTATTTTCGCAATAATTAGTGTAAAATATACTTTGATATCAAGCTAAAATCGGCGCACAACTATTAATGCTCAAATGAAATCACGAATTCACCTGAACTATTTGTAATACATGCATGCCAACTAATATGCGAACATCGACAACTCAGACGAGCATGTGCAAATACACAGTAATCAGGGCATTCGCTGCTCGCACACACCTCGGACCCATTGTTTTGTCCGAGCGCGCACAAAGAAAAGCGGTAGACGGAAGCCCAGACAAAAATAGATCTAGCCCCACCAGATAAGCATGCACACTGCTGCATGCATGCTAACAGATAGACGTAGGAGCATGCTGCAAGCACAACAGACGGATCCAGGATTTCTGGAAAGGGGGTTCATATGTATAAAGGTGCGTGTGGGTGTGCTGATTTTATCTCTTTTTTCTTAAATATCCAATGAAAATAAAATAATTTGGTCTCACCGAGGCCAAATGATTTCATTTTATAGGATATTTAAAAACGAGAGGGAAGCGAACCCCCTCTGAATCCGCCTCTGCACAATGACTTTAAGCATATGCGATAAAAGCGATCTCATAAAACAGAAATGTCAGTACTGAGTAGGTATCTCCATTCATAGCCCCTTTATTCAATCATTTTTCGTACGTGTACACAACGTCCACTCACGCGCAGGCTCGCGAGAGCCTTCGCTGTTCACACACACACACACACACACACACACACAAACACACATGCAGTTGAAGACTCAGATATCACGACCAACTTTAATGAAAGCTATTTATCACCTCATAAATCACCCAGGCTTTGAACGCGTGCCGACCGGCGGACGTGTGTTAGATTTTATTGCTTTCATGCCCTGGGCATTACTAAAATTCACACATTGAAGAACCGGATGCATAGTACTTAGAATGGACATGACGCGAGAAAATCCGACTTCGGTGCATGTGAACAACAAAGGCACACGTCTGTCTTCTTAACCACGTAGTCTGATCAGCGACTTTACTAGCCGCTTGTTGGAAAGTATTTCTACTCTTGCTTCAAGCAAATTTCATTTTTCAAGCCAGTCTCTGTAATTGAGCAGACTAGTTTGAGTCTTTCTCAGTTAGAAACCCTGAAGACAGATTTTCTCGTGGGATGGCCAAAATGTGTTTTTACTGGACTCGAGTTTTAGCCCAAGAAAGGCCATGTTTAAACAAGTGTACGAAATGCAACCATAAGTCTTGGATAAACATGAACTTCACTGCTCGCATACTCAAAACATGGAATTGTAAAAATGGATGGAAACTATTGATATGATAAAATGTAAGTAATCTTATTTTAAATGCATGCAGATTTTTGCTTAAGAATGTGTAGAAATAGCTCGGACCCAGTATCCGAGATAAATAGTGAAAATGAACCTGTGGGCTTTGACTTGTAGGCACATTCTAAACTAGTTCATGAGATTTGTGCACTAATTTCATATGCGCATAATAATTTTCTAAACACACAAGCACAACTTTGACAGATTATTATATTTTTAAGCAATAGAAATAAAATGATTAAACATGAAACGATATTTTACGAAATAAATAGGCCTACACCAGCTCATTCGAAAAAAGTTAGTCTTGGATGCTTAGAAATCAGTTATTTTGATCTCAAATATTTCGTTTTATCTTAAGAATATTGGAATTAATCAGTTATTTGTTATATTTCTCATTTTATTTTTACTATAAGTCTAATCTGTATTTGCAAATTTATTTTTCTTTTCATCTTTTCCATATTCCATTGTGTAGCGTATAGGCAGCCGTATAAAGGTTGCCCCTTCGAGTGTAATCTCCAGGAGATAACGCGGAACGAGACAGTTTGGCGCATGCGCACTAACAATGTGAAAGGAGTCTATTGCTTTCAAACGTTGTGGGAACTGTTACTCTCAGATTAAATTGTTAATCATTATGTGTTAACCCTTAATGTGCCAATCACCACAAAAAGAGTCTGCTTTTCTCATATGCTGAAATGTTTAAGACGCCTCTATGGCAAACAGTGTGGACCCAGATCAGACTGCTCCTATAGGAGCAGTCTGTTCTGGGTCCACACTGTTTGCTTCTATAATTAATTCATCAGTAGTGTTAGGCAATTATTTGCAGCAGATGAATTCAGCAGACGACAATTTCAGATGCATTTTCTTCTTGGCTCATTAAGGGTTAAGAGGTGAAAGCTTTTTTTTAACCAACAGTAACTAAGTACAGTCTACTCAACACCTCGACCTCTAAGGGACTTGGTAAAATGTTTTGAGTTATCAGTAGTTGAGGTAACCAAATGATGAGGTATTAGCTATTATAGTAGGTTCTAAAGAATTCGAGTTTCAGTCATCTATTAAAAGATTGTTTTGGGGAGCTATAACATTAATGAATGGGCCCAAGAAGCAACTGTCATTAAGAAATAAATAAGAGAAAGAATAAAGTGTTTGCTTTTCAGCTCACCTGATCCACAGGCTCAAGGTTAGCTATTGTGATCATTGCATGTCCGTCATTTGTCTCCCATCATCATAATGAAATACTAGGGGGTTCAATATGTAATTGAAATGTATTCATAACTCAATCCACCAAGGCGTTAGGATTCTATATTATATGCCAAACAAAAGATCAAAGCATTGCCTTTCAAATGGTACATGCACCCTTATGTTATCTTTCAAACTTATTTAGTTACAGACTTTAAAAAAACGTGTACACATACACATTGTAAATATTTTCCTCTGGATTGCAAAGAAACATTTTAACAAAGGTAGGAAGGTATGCTATATTTTCTAAAACAAACATTTAACAAGCAAGAATTGTATATCCGTTGTTTTCTGACTCAATTCCCTTTTAACTGCTAAAACGCTGTCAACTTCTGACCAGTACTGATTTCTCCTGTGGCGGTTTTATTATGTAATCCCCTCTTAAATTGACATCATTTGAAGCAAGAGACGTAACATGGTTGTTGAAAATGTGCATTTTGGTTTTTGTGTCAGGAAAGGACAATTTTTATTGTATCGAAGTTAGCATACACAACGTGCATAGGCAGCAGACCAGTTAAACTGAAAACCAATATCTAATGGGTATCTCATCTGAGTGGTGTGCCATTTTCGTTTCCTACAATATTATAGTTTGAAATTGGCCAGCCAGATTATGTACATGTTAATATGTGTAAAAATGTTCAAAAAATGCATACCAATTTAAACATTGATGTAAAACGTTTTTTTTTCTGATGCCAGAGATGTTAGAGTGACAGTAAATAGATTCGTACAGTTTTGCAAGTAATCTAATTATAACTTTCTTATCTTTTTAACTAGCCTCTTCATCTGTCGTAGCCAAGAAAATACACATGTCTCGTTTATTATGCTGACCTAGTTTCGTTTTCAGCTTTTCCAGTTAGCTAGGGAGCTATCATTATTCAACTGGCTGGAAATTGGGAAAAATTGGACATAACAGTATTCAGAATCGTACACCTTATTATCTGGCTTTACACGCAAATCAGAGATGAAATAAAATAAAATATATAAAATTCAACCAATTTTACTCTAAACTGCTAGATTGTATGGTTATTTATTCGCTAGAAACTTGAAAGTAGCTGGCAACTTTTGTTTGTGGAATAGAATAGAACAGAATAACACTTTATCTTGTTGGGGACGTTGTTAGCTTATTTAGATGTTATTCTGTCGATTTTTATCTAAAGTGCATATGAGGCCCGCATCAAGTAGTCAACCAAATTGAAATAATGAGGACTCCCTCTAAGTTGTTGTTGTTGTTGTAAAGGGAAATAATCACTCTAGAATATCCGGAATGACAGCTGCGACCTGAGGTCAGCAGATCGATTAAAACTGTACCCAAATAAGCAAAGGGGCAGAAATGTAAGTACCTGAAATACAAAATAGGCTTATTTTCTTACCATCTGGTGCGTAAATAAGCTTTGTATTGGTTGTGGATTCTGAATATGTACACAAACGATTTACGATTCAGCACAATGTCTGTTTCGGTGGCCCAAAAAAAGTCGTCTGCAAAGCTCTGGCACTGCCAAGCAAGGGCGAATCGGCACTGAAAATGATTGACAGAAATGCGTGATTGATTGCTGGTGTAATCAATGAGCTTTTAATTTGCATACTAAAGGCAGCAGAGGGCTAGAACTGCTGAGTGTACAAATCTGTCTACTGTACGAATCTATATACTGTCACTCTATTCTTTTAAGTGATCTTCTTAATTCAAATGACGTAATAAGAGGTACTTTAAGAGTGAGAAAAACTGTGAAAATTTAAAAAAACGGTTGTTTTACTTGCAAACAAACACCATAGCAACCAAGCTATTTTCGTATACACTTTTGCTATGTAATTGTTCATGCAAAAATGACTATTACAACTGAATGCCAGAGGAAGTGGCACCAAGGAGGATTTTAAACAAAATGGCAGCCTCATTATTTTGTAGAATATAAAGCAATATCAAAGATTTTTGCAGTTAGTAATCAACGATATATAGATATTCACCACACAAAGAAACATACTGAAACTAGCCTTAGTTCATATAGTATTCTGTCTTTGAAAACAATGTTTCATTTTATAATGCAGTGTTTTTCAGTACCCTATCTTGAAAGCGGCTTGTGTGAATTAGGAGAGAAACTGGACAGCTGCAGTCTTACATATGCATAGTGAAGAAGCAGACATTTTTATGAAAGTAATTAAAATGCTTGCAAATATAATGCTTTTGGATTTAATGTCCTGTTTTCATTACATATTTAACCCCCCTCGTAGATTCTCTGTTCAACTTAAGGTCACATGTTTTATATTTAAGTTTATCAAGAGAAATCATTAAAAGATCTTCTTGTCAAAAATCTTAAGCCTTAGAGATTTGATATTTTGTATGTAGCATCACCTATCATTACTCTACCATGGTTGTTAAAATTGTGGCCAAACTTGGCACCAACCTGGGGGATCACATATTTAACGTTGACTTGCATACTGGCAACATAAAATGTCTTGTCTGAAAGAACAAGACTTAGAGCCTTGATACTTTCTATGTAATATCACATAGGTGGCCTCTTTTTAATTTGTTCAAATTATGGCTTTTGGGGCCAACCCAAGGGTTACCAGGGGTGTGGCCCATTTCCAAATGAGGCCTATATAGAAGACATTTTAAACAAGACTCACATGAGCGATATAAGCTCACTTGACCCTCTTGTATTGGCATCTCTTTCAACTGTGTTTTAATTTGAGCCGCGGCACGAGATTTCCAACAATGAGGTATGTGCGACCAACAAAGGCTCAGACCAGCCTGCACATACGCGCAGTCTGATCAGAGCCTTTGCCAGTTGCATGAATATTCTGAGTGTTATGCTACTGATCAAACATCATTTGGAGTTTCTAAGCTTAAAAAGAGGCTGCACATGCTTGTCTAAGTCTACACTTGTCAAAATGCCACATTGTTGGAAATCACATGTCTCAGCTCATTTTTTCTAACAAATACAAGTTTAAACATGTTTAACATGACTTGCTGGAAAATAACCAAAGCACCGTCTATGGAACTTGTTCCTTTTGTAGCCAAATGCATAGTCAGTCTCATTTGGAGGAAACATTTGTCTTAAATGTTGACCTGAAATATACAGTTATAGAGAATACTAGGTGAGTGTCTTTTGATATCAAGTTTATCAGGCAAGGCTTTGAGAACGCTTGTTGACATTCCGAGGCTTGCAGAGGGATTCAACAAGCGTTTTCAAAGCCGAGCCTGGTAAACTTGATATCAAAAGACGCAAACCTCCTATTCTATTTATCAGTTTACCCAGTGTTTCACTCCTCAAACTAGCGATCATGACGTAATTTTTGATTTTGTGTTGATTCAGCGTCATTAGCGACGACGTAATTCAAAAAGTGAAACATCATCATGACCTGATAAAGGCACATGCCGTGAGATAGATAACGTTTATCAGACAACGTGCAACAATGCAGTTAATATGGGAGGAAACTGATAAAAGGCATTATCTATCATTCATGACTAAATGATGTATAAATATATTCTCTAGAGTGTCTGTGTATGAAGAAGACTGTGGCCTCTTTTAAAGATATGTTCTCATTTTGAAAAAACAGAAAACAGTTTTCTGTAAGGTAAATATAATGGTTTTGAGGTTATGTCAATCTCTCAATGTGAGTTCAAGAGTCCTTGATGAGATGGATGACAGTTGTCTTGGGTAAAGGGAGAAGCCACTGATTAAGAAGTGTAGCTCATAGTTATGTTTTTTTGTGTTTTTCTTTTGGGAGGCATTTGGGGAATCAGAAGTGATACAGCTCTACTCTTTGTAAATATTTGTTTTCATACAAAAGAGTCAATACTCAAACCTATAAGCTTTGGATCTCGAGTCAAACTCTCATCCATTGAGCCACTGCATTTCCATGTATAAGTATGTTTTTATTATTTGCGAGCGCAACTATGAAATATTCCAATGGAAATATTCTAACATGACAATAACCTTTTTAATGCTCTATAGACTTGAACTTGATGCAATATTTATGGTTTGAACCTTCATACATTCCATTCTAAAATATGAGCCGCGGCATGAGTTTTCCAACAATGTGGCATTTTGACAAGTGTAGATTCATACAAGCCTGTGCAGCCTCCTTTGAAGCTTAGAACTCCCAATGATGTACAGACAATAGCTTAACAGTCATAATATTCAAGTGACTTGCAAATGCTTTGATCAGACTGCGCATATGTGCAGGCTGATCTGAGGCTTTGCTGGTCACACATACCACATTGTTGGAAATCTCATGCACTGGCTGAAATATGTACGCCAATAATAAAGGTTTCACGCAGGGAGAGGTATATATTTAGGTTTGTCTGGGCTTGTGCTGACCCTTTTCTTATAAAGACTGCCTTATGTCTTGTGTAAAAGATCTAACTACTGTATCCCAGTTATCAACTCTTAAATCTTCATGGTATTAAACTTGCATTGGATGGGTGCTAGAGAAAGTTCTGACAAATAAGGGCTAATTAAAAGTAGCATCACTATGTCGCCTATTACACATTAACTATCAAAATAAACCAATATATTAACAAGCTCATGTAATTTTGCAAGGTATATCAACAGGAAAACATAAAAAAACAGATGAATTCTTCAAACGTGTCCCTGTTCAAAATTAGGAACTACTAAAAAGGGAAAGATTTTGCTAATGGAATGAGCAAATTCCTTTCTTTAAGGGCAACCCCTAACACAATATTTCCACATCAGTGGATCCACCTGAATGCTTGTATTTTCTTTTGTGTTAATGCTGTTCTGTGGCTCTTCCTCATGGTGCCGTGGGTTGGTCTGCAGTGTGTAATTGTGGTATTTTCTGATCAAAAACACTTTTAGAGTGAATGATGGGGTGCTACATGTGCGCCTATATATCTGTAATTGTATAGGTCACACATAATAAATCAGACAAGTATCTTATGCTCGCCAGAGCTTTAACCGCTTGAACATGCAACAAATGTAAGTGAGCTTTACCCTTACCTGATTTTAATGATATTTCTCTATCATTTCGCTTTTCATACTCTCTAGTGACCTCCACCTTGAAACCATAGCCTTTATTTGCCTTCAAATCACTTTGACTCACAGATTCTCCCTCTAAAGCAAACATAAGAAAGCATCTTCTGTAACATTTGACCTTGGTCGTCTGCAGTTGATCAATGTCTTCAGAGCCGAGGAAGGGAGAGCTTACACAGGATAGGCAGCAATCAAAAACATTAATACTATCAACACAGTGTTAGAAATAATAGTCTGCCGCCTATAATTTCTACGATGACTCCTGATGGCATTTTTTGTTAATGCTCGGCATCCAGGCTAGAATTATTCCTTGGACTATTACAAACAATATAGGGGTGGATGTCAAGCGTAATTTTTCGTTTTAAGATCACAGTGAGGTCAAAGGTCAAGTAAGTGCAATTATGCAGAAATAATGACATATAAATACAGCAACTTCTTTTTTTCGTTACAAAATGCTAACAATATGAATAAAAACCAATGCAAATGAACATAGAATAGCATCGATGCATGCCACAGCCTCTAAATTGACATTTTTCAGAAAAAATGCTATCTTTTTGCTTATAAACGTTCAGCCTTTACGAATTAAAGAACAATATAGTCTGCGGGCAAACTTAGCTTATCTTGCACCACCAGGGCATTTTTCATGGGTGCCAAAGTGTTAATCAGGATCCCCTTAATGCGAAACAAAGTTCTCCTAAAAAACCTGTCTGGGATATGTGAAAATGCATGGTTTCCATGGCAACCACTGAAGTGATTCTAGATAATGGGGATGTGCCTTAAAAATTGCTTATATCTCAGCTGCTATTTATCCTAGACCACTAAACATGGTATCAAATCAAACCTTAGACATCTGCCCTTCATCCATTGTCGCATATGCAAATTATCTACTTTGCACATTCATGAATATTTATGAAAATATTAAAACATGTGATACAATAATGGGGGCTTACCTAAAAATCAATAATATCAACTAGTAGCAGATACTTACCATGGACGACTATAATTGGTACCAAATAAGTTTAGACCTAGGCCTTTCATTCCATGGTCAAGATATGCACAATAGCTTATTTGCATAATTTGTATATCTATGAATATTAATAAAGGTACTAAATATAAGGGAAAATCATTAAAAACAAAATTAAGCTGATTTCATGGTTGCCATATTATCATTGTTGCATGTTGTTATGTCATCGGTGATACAATTTGACAAGTCCATTTTTCCAATGGTCCAATATGAAAATGGTCTCATAAGCATATTGATAAATGTATATGTAAACTTACAAATAAATGCGTAAAATTATTTAAAAAAAACTAAACACCTGGGGGAGGGAGTGGGGATGATTGGTAGACCAAGTGCGGATCCAGAGGGGGGGACAGGGGGTCCGGACCCCCCTGGAAAATCACGTTATATGGGTTTCTATAGGGAATAAGCAATTGGACCCCCCCCCCTGGAAAAAGTTGGACCCCCACTGGAAAATGTTGGACCCCCTCTGGAACCTCGAAAAATGATAGATTTCTTTGAAATTGAACATTTGACTGCTGTAAAATAAGCTGAGGACTAAAAAAAAAAAAACGTTGTCAGAGCTTTTTTTGTCAGACTGACCTGGACCCCCCTCCCGATCCGGCATGTAGACATACCTTGCAACCACTGGAAGGACATTTTCTCACTTAGTTGGGCCACAGGAAGATATTGTCCTAGAATTAAACCCATTTAGATTATATGAAATTTCATAGTTTCCATGGCAACCCTCATGGCTTCAGAAGAATGAGGGTGTTTGGGGTCTGCTAATGAACAATTTGGCGCTCGTAAAAATTGTCCTGGGTAGGGGTAGCAGGGGCGTGTAAGGTACGTTAAATTGGCCCCAGGTAATACTATACACGTAAATGTGAGGAAACATGGCCCTGTAGGGTTGATATGTAACTTTATTCACATCTATCAGTTCAGGGTAAGATTACTTTTACCATACACCTAGCTTCTAACAGGTGCCCATATGTTTATAATTTGAGACACCTAATTGCAGGTTACCTAAGTCTCTACAGGCGGGCTGTGGAAATTCCGTTCATTCAGCATATTCAATTGCATAAGGACATCTTGGGAGTCCTACAGGATAGGCACGTCCCACTGCATCGCACGCGCATTGCATCATGCAGATCTGATTAGTTTAAAACATTTACATTTGGCAGAGCTACAAAAACAGCTGACAATCTTGCTTTTAACCCCAAAAGTAAGTGAGTTTGATCAGGAAATACCACAAACATCAGATCAACCCATGGCACCGTGAGGAAGAGCCACAGAACAATGACAGTCACAAGACACCAGGGAGACAAATAAAGTAAAGCCACTAGCTCTCTCTTCCTCGTCAAGATGATTGCAAAACTAGAAACATGTAAGTAATGCATTACAAAACAAGGACAAAACACAGAGTCCCCACAAACAATGGGGGCAACACATTAAACAATGAATCAACAACAACAGAGCCAGCGCCAATTGTAAGTTTCCATCCACCTGTGCTGTTCCAACATCCATTTAGGCATTATTAGCATTCAGCCAATACTCGTAATCAACTCTCAAACAGTGCAAATCAAAGGCATCTTTTGTAGGTGGTCCAACCCTTTTTTCGCCTTGGAGAAAAGATTGAATTGTATCAAATCAATATATACATATTCTGTTTCAACGTAGTTGCCATGCAGGCAAAACAAACTCATATCTTTTACATGATCACTGTAGCAGGTACTGCTTCCAACGTATTTTATTTTGCTGATGCCAGAGAAAAATGAGCTTGTATCACAAACTGTCTGGCCATGAAAACCAAGTATGTTCTCTGGTTTATCAGTACCTAGTTTTATATCAGTATCTAGTTTCGATAAAATAATTTACACTGGATATCCCTTTTTGCTGCTTTAACGTTTCTGACATCATCCATACCTCATATTTTGTACAACCAAGGTGGTAAAGAAGAAGTAGCACATTACACAATACTTATCCAAAAGACAATTACTTGTTTCTACTTTTTCTGTATTGCATCTTTGGCATTCAAAACCAAACGTGTTTCTGCCTATTCATGATAAGTTTACTACTGTTTCCTGAAAGACACCTCGAGCAACAACTTAACCGTTACCTGCCAATGATTCAGCTTTTTGTAAAAGTTCCACTGACAAATATATTGCAAGATCTGCATTGTTGTTATCTAGGTAATTGAACTTCAGGGCCCTGAATAAGTTTCTGATTGATCTCCTTTTGACTGTTCATTTAGTGCATGTAGACAATGTAATCAACTGCTGTCCTAAGTGCCGATCATATGTGACATAATTTGTGTTGTAGTGTGTCCAAAATGTTTGAAAACAGATGCCACAAAGGCATCTGCGTAATCTCCAAAAGTGCAACAACCTTGTAGTTTCCCACAGGACTGGATATTGGCATGATCATCAATTAAAAAAGATGGATTTGAGAATATTAGACAGAGTTTGGGATTTCAACTAGACACTTTGTCCTATTTTGTTCACCCACCCAATGGCTTGGTCAGGTGGAACTTAGTTAAACAGATTTTTGCTGCGTTTGATGACAAACTTTTTGCGGTTTGGCACTCTATATATTATTTCTTGATAGCCCTCTTGGTTCTCCCTGAAACCCTCCAAAATATCAATGCTCTCAAAATGAAGACTAAGAAACAAGAAAAGTCTCTCAGGAATGATCCTTTCAACGTTCTCGGTTGATTTCTTGCCAAAGATCAGTGTGACCAACTGTCTTCTTCAGATCAGCCCTAGTTTTTAATTTTGATGACAGCTTGAACCAGTTCTTGTAACAGACGTACTTATACAAGTTGAATATAACTTGGATATAACTTGGATATCGTGCGACAGTCTGCATGCCTGGTTGTAAACTCAATCACGATTTAAAAATATGGTTCCTCTTCAATTGCAGGATGATGGGTCAGGCCTCAGAATCAATGACGGCTCTGACGTAAAGTTTTAATTGCCTGGTGCTTGGCTGTAGCGGGGCCCACCTAGGCTCAACTTGAGGTTTTCTTTATCTCTGACTATCTGTGAGTCGTGAGCCCTTTTCTTTGTTTCATCATGGTATGTTAATTTAATTATATTGTTTCTCTAGGAATCCTCCATGCGAGCTTAGGTTTTTTGTGCTTAAACAACAGCAGAATCTAGGACAAAGATTTGGTACCAGTAAAATGCATTTAAGTCCTCTCCCCAGTGGCTTTGGCTGCTGTCGGTTCTAAGGCGGTGACTCTGTTGTTGTTGTTTCCTTGTTGATTGTTACTCCCATTGCGTGATTCTGTAATTGTTCTACGTTTTGTTGTGCGTTACTTTGTGTCCATTCTACTGTGCTATCATCTTGATGGGGAAGAGAAAGCTGGTTGCTTTGTTTTTTTTTGTATTCCTGGTGTCTCGTGATTGTTGTTTAGCTCTTCTTTACGATGCTAAGGGTGTGATTGTGGTATTTCCTGATCATACCAACTATTTTTAAATCGTTTTGTCTATGTGTAATTTTAGGGGAACATTCTGAAGAAAATGTCTCTGAAGAGACAAAGAGTTCCTTCTTTGAGGCGTTTGTTAATGTTTTGGGAATGACGTAGACGGATTAATCAATCAGATACGTAAATAGTGGGCCTTTAAATTGAAAGAGCATCTACAATTAGCGACCAAGATGCATTCGTACATCATCAATGAATGATTGTCGTCTTGATAAGTATCTCTGTGGTATTTCACGTTCGGGGTGTCTTCCATAACTTGCTGCTACACGTACTATTCCCAGACAACACATATCAAACACATGCAAAGTTTACACCATCCCCCCCCCCATTATATGTGTTTTTGTCACAGTAAAACATCATTCAAATGTATTGAAGACCGTATTACCAATCAAATAACACAATATTTCGCTCTGAGAGGTCTATGACTAAGGCATGACTGAAAATATCCTTGACAAAAGACTTTGCAGATAAAAATATACTCCAAAATCATCGTTTTTTTCTGTGAAAGGTCCATTTTTCTATCCCATAATAGCTATTACATTCCACAAACTATTATTTTCAACATTTCTATATGTGACGTTTTAGTTTTCAGCATATTAAACATAATTAGAATGATTTAGATAGCATATATATCAATATAAAACACCCTAATAGCGATTCTAATACAAAAATGCACCGATTTGACCTTTGACCTTGCTGTGACCTTAATTCGAAGTTTCAGACTCGGCATCCACCCTGTGGCACTTTGTCATATCCCAAAGAATAATTCTAGCATGGATACAGAGCATTAACAAAAAATGCCATCAAAACCATTTTCTAGGGGCCTTAGAAATTATAGGCGGCAGACTATAAGTCATTGCCAGCTTGTCCATCACGGGTTGAATTTGCTGGGGGCAAGCTGAAGGTCTCAGAAGGTTGCCCCCTGGACAATCTGAAATTCCAGAAAACAATTTGTTTATCTAACGTCTTTCTTAAAGTCTTGCAAGTTCAGTACAAATTAATAGATGTTGCTATGCTGCCAGCTTTGCCTAAGAATATGAACCTTTAGAAGTTCAGGTCTAGGTCAAACAGAGCAGACCCATATCAGACCTACTAGTCTAATTAGGGTCTGCATATTTTTAGCCATATCTTTACATGCTAAAACAAAACTGTTTGATTACAGCAATTTTTCACGTCTGATAGCTTTAAGGAAGAGCGTAAGATTCTTGGTCAGAAGGTCGCAGGTTTGATCTTCACCTGGTGCGGGTTGTTGTGTCATTGAGCAAGGCACTTCATCCCAGTTGCTTAGTACTGGTTAAACCCAGGAAGCCATTCCAAAATTACTGAAAAATTGTTGACCAGGATGTAAAGCCTCAAACAAACAAATGTTTCATGTATCAGCATTTTAGGAATTTTATGAATGAATCGTGTAGGGCAAGTTAAAATTGTGGGGGGGGGACTAGTTGCATTTGTCTTGAGGTTGCCTGCCGGACAAGTTGAGTTCTGTCAACAGTCTGGCGATAAATGGCAACCAAAAGTCTGTTTCTTATGATTTTGATCCCTGTTCGTCGATTGTCACGAGTGTTTTTGATTGCTGCCTACACTGTGTGAAGCTGGTTGTTTTACTATAACCCTTATAGCGCCAATCACGACTGCAGCAGGTGACATATTTTGCGACATCTTTCCTAGTTTTCAACAAAAATAAGGTATGATATTTCATGAGAATCGTCTGCCAGCAAAATATAATTCTCATATGTACTTGTAAACCACATAAAGAATAGTATTGACCCTTGTGGTATGAGTTTAAACTTAAAAAGCAACCTAACGCCACCATATACATTCAAGTGCTTGTCATACATTATGCAAATTGATAAGCAATAACTGAAATATATTCAACAATATATTTTCAGTATTGTTTTTCAGTAATATTGTTAGCCACAAATTGGGTCTTTTAAATGTTATACATAAGGCTTTGATGTAAGTAACTATATACCACTGAGTAATGTAATGTTAATTCAGAAATTTTTGCAAGAATTTTATTTTCGCAAATAGCCTTCAAAGACATATTTGCAACTTTAAAAATATCGACTGCAGCCAGATTTACCTGCATCAGTAAACAGCATATTGATTTAGCGAGGGTTTTATTTTCATGAAACCAACACACTCACCAAAATTTCTGATATTACTGTAAAGCTCTGCTCTGAAATGACTTGTGTGTCTTAATGTGACTGATCCTTATGTTTGTTGGTTTGGTTTGATTCTCTAGGTGGCAGTTAACATTTTAGTCACATCAGGACAGGTCTTTCTGAGTTTAACCAGTACAAAGGATAAAATGTCCTGCTCAAGGACACAATGCAATGCCTCTGGTGAGGCTTGAACCCACAAACCCTTGATCCCTGATCCTTATGTAATAAGATTTACTACTTTATTAAATTGTGATGGCTCAATGTATGGAGGGACAGAATTAGATTAACTGATATAAGCCTAGTGTCCTTTATATGGGACTTAGGCAAACAGTGCAGAACCAGATCAGACACAACATTATCATCGGCTGTTCAGGGTTCTCGTTGTTTGCTTACAGGATGATCTATTAAAATGAAAAATGAAAACTAACATCCAACAAACATAAATGGCTTAAATGAGTTAAGTTCTATGGTTTTGGGTAAATAAAGTAACAAGGGAATACATGTGGCAACTGGGTATTTTCAGATGTATAGATGTACATACCTTGCAGTTCACGCAACCATCCATTACTGACTGATGTTCTGAAACCAAATTTATGTGGAAAGTTGATGATATAGTGACTCTTGTCACTGTCACACAGCTTGGAATAATCAAATTGTATCTCTTCCACCGAGTCAGTGTCTGAACCAAACACTGATGGGCAACTTCGTTCTGAATTCATAAAGAAAAATATATGTCAAAGTTGAAAAGTAAGAAATGGAGCAAAGATCAGGAATCGACACATCAAGCACCACACCTGACCCAGGATATCGATGGGCAAGTGAAAACTTCACAATTTGACATCACAAACGAGGGCCAAGAGGTCAGCACTTTCCCAGCTGGTGACCACAAGGCATCAATAAACAGACCCACACGAAAGCATAACAAAAACAAGGCAGAAATAACATAAATGATCCACAAAAGAAGCACCACCTTGGAATGGTTAGTAAAATATTTTTTGGACCAGTTCAAGGGCGTGCCAACCTCACCCTTAGTTCAGGTGTGGATCAAGACACATAGATGTTTGATTTGCATGAAAGACCCCTAACCTATCAATGCATCACCTCCTAGAACATATAAATCAAGATATAAAAAGGAGATTAAGCAAATATAAGGACTCAACAGTAAATACATCTGAACACTGGAGCAAAAGAAATCCAACAGTAAAGCCGGGTGGGCCTGACAACAGCCAAAGCACCAGGTCCATACAATCTTATCAATAGATAAGTCGTTAAGTGGGAACTGTCATAGAGTTTAAATTCTGACCCACCAGCATGCAGTTACAGAGGAAAGCAAAATTCCCAAACATGATTGGGTTGACCACCAAGCATGCAGTTTGTTGCAATTTATAAATGTTATTGCCAATCTTTTTATAATGGGAAATTATTTTCAATGAACTGCGCTGAAAAATTGTTAGAGCCAACAATCTTCTTTAATTTATACACCAAGTCACCATAGAATTCAGGTTCCAAAAGTCCTTGGTGCAAGAGCTTGTACTACCAGGGCACAGTACATTTCACATAACAATGTTGTTTTATAGTGAGCAATCGACATTTGGACTAGAAGTCTTCTTAGCCTGCGCTGACACAATTTAGTTCTTGTGTTAATGATATATCGAATATAAGTCATGAAAAACTGTCACAAACAGTAGTAATTTGAAAAGGAAATAAAATAGCAGGACAGGGGGCTCAATTTCATTTATAACCCTAGGGTAGCCCCTACAGATGTGTGTATCTATTCAGAACTCCAGATAAGAGGGGGTAAAGGGCATTTCAGCATTGATTTTTTGGAAATCAGCATTGAAAATCAAATTGAAGGGTGAAAATACCCTTTGAAGTTTGAGGTTTCAGTGCTGATATTCAATTTATGTGGTGATATTTTTTATTCTTAGTAAGAATAAAACTAATTAATATACACCAATTGTATGAATCTTGGATGTTTTCCTAAAACGCAACATGTATTTGATGCAAAAGACTTTTCTTTAAAATATGTTTAAGCAAATATTGGGTCTTTTTTCAAGGCTTTGCATTTTCTGCAATTTGATATTTTAAATATGGACTAAAATACTCATTAAATTAAAAAGTAGGGAGTGAAATAACCATTTGTCCAAATTCTTATCTAGACCACTGTCTATTGTGCAGATGGCAAAAACAGAGAACCAGCATCTTAGAACAGACAGTAGCCACTAAGGAATTCTTAGGTGTAGCCAAAACGTACCTGTGATCACTGAAATCTGACTTCCGGCTCTCTTGAGTGGAGTTCCTGTGCATGCATTCTGTAACAAAAAAAACAAGTCTTACAGTCAATATGGGATATAGCTCAGAGCTTATGTGATACACAGAGGATCTAACATGAGTGCCCATGTTTTATTGAATTTATTAAACGAGTTGGGGAAAAGAGATAAAATGCGAGGCTTATCGAGCATTTTATCCCTTTTTCGCAACGAGTTTAATAAATTAAATAATACAAGAGTAGGAATGTTAGATTCTATTTATCATATGACTAATACTTTGAAATCTGATTTCTGGCGTAAAACGTTACAATTTTGTCATTATGTACGCAACGTTGTTGTGGACGTCATAACGTTTCCCCTAAATCTATAAACCACTAGTGGTTTATCGATTTTATTGCATGGCGTTATTTCACTTCCAGACGCGACGTCATATAATAAGTTATGATTAATCATAGACAATGGCAACCTTTGTTAGACTTACACGGGCGAACAGGTATAAGCTGTCCTTTCTTATGTTGCTAAAATATGGTGATATTTGTCTAATAAAAGTGACTTCAACAATAGAAATACGTGTGACTACTAAGCTACATAATCAAGGATATCAATAACATAAACTATAAAAACTATATATTTTCTAAATTCTATTGCAGAGAATTAATTTTAATTTGAACACACCTCGCCTATATAACCAATGCTAAAAATAGTGTTATATGAAACATTAGTCACAATTTTGAAGGCCATTTGAAATTTTTATGGGCAATTTGGAAAAAAGATGGGCCAAAGAAACCTTAATATCCACTTTACAGCAAAATGGACACCATATTTGAATAGCTTATGGATGGGGTTCAGCTAGAAATGAAATCAGAAATACTCTATCACTCATAGTTATCACATAAAATAGTTTGGGCCCATCCCAGAAATATCCCTGTTGCTTGTTCTTTGTTTGTTGCTGCTTCCAATGTTATTGGAAATTTCGGGTTTTGACCTGGTTTTGTGGTGTGTTACTGTAAGGTGTGATTCTGTGTTTTTTATCGAATACTTTCGATTAGGTGTTTATTTTCACAAGTTTGCCACGAAGGCAAACAACAATTAAGCGTGTTACGGCAGTAAAATATATTTATTAAATATCAAAATATGTTTCAAAGCAGCTCATCAATTTCAAACCAGTGAAAACTTTTGTTTTCCATGTAATATGCGCATCCCTGATTCTAAGTCTTATACTTGGTACCATTTCGATATAAATTATGAGTAAATACATTGCTTCTTTTCAAAAAGTAAAAGTACTGAAATATTAAGGAAAGAATTATCTATCAATCACAACTGTTTTGAAGGTCTCTTTCAGAGCATCATCATGCACAAAATTTGCATGAAAACACCTTTATTGCTATTGGAAAGTTTAATTTTGTGTGTTGAGATCCATGCATCCCCTCTTAAACACAAGATGCACCAGGTACAACTAAAACTTTGAATGCCTAAAATTAATTTGTATTGGCCAGTGCTTTGCTTGCAATTCCATCACTACTTGTTTCATATGGAACTTGTTAAATTAATTGGATTCCTGTAAGTTCCCATTTTGATAGCATTGTTGACTATGGTCTGTGATCATTGCATATCCACCATTTAAAGTACCAGTACCATTCTGTGATATATGGAAAAATGTCTATGAGCTGAAATACAAAACATTACATTTTCCAGGCCAATATCTTCTTCCAGTTCAGGTGAGCCTAAAGTCATAACCAGTTGATCTGTCTCCAAGTCTAAGGCTACTCGAAGTTTGGCTTTCTCTATATCCTGCATCGCCATAACACTGTAATCAGCATTCTTCATTATGCTCTTTCTTAAAAACAAAGAAAATTGTTCTGTTTTACATCTAACACATTGAAATAAAATCTTAACACAAACATAAAGATATAGGCCGCGTCTGAACTGTTCAATTATTGTACATTGGAACAGATTAAATGGCAGATACTCTGTCTTCATCTTATTGTGTATATAATTCACAACTTAATCATTTTGTCAGAGTTTGTTCCATATTTATTTTATGACTAACAATAGAAATAAATGTTTGATTTCTAGTTACTTAAGCAATGCTAATGATATAAAGATAAACTTTAAAAATACTTTTTCTAAACAATATCAAAACATTAAGTGATTTTAAATACAATGTTGGCTTGAAAGCACCTCTGCATAATGGCAAACCAGTGGTTTGATTTTTTAAGTTCAAATGAGCCGTGGTAAAGTATACTTGGTATGATCCATTCAGAAGGGTATAATCTTAGTTTATAAAAATAATCTATAACATTGACATGTTATATTGGTGAATCCAGAGGGGGTTTAGGGGGTTCGCTTGAATCCCCACCCCATTTAGATATCCCATGAAAATGAAAAAATTTGGTCTCACAGAGACCAAAATATTCCATTTTCATGGGAAATGTAAGAAAAATGAGATAAAATTAGCAAATTAGCCCCCTAAACACCGGAACCCTCTTTCCAGAAATCTTGGATTCTTCCCTATATTATATGACAGTTATGGTTCACCAATTTTATTTGCATGTGCATTGTAGCAGGGCTTTTTCCAACAATTTGGGAAAAGGCCCCTGGTCAAAATTGGGGGAAAATGGTCGACTTAAAGGCCGTTTTACATATACACCGAATCTGAACCAAAACCGAACCGAAACTGTAACGGCCACTGAATTGCATAATTTCGTTTTTGGTAGACCTTTCACACATGAACCGAATCCTTGGACGATAAATAAAAAAATGCTTGTACAATTTGGACTATTTTCCCTCTCAGATAGCAAAAATACCTTTACAATACAAATCGTTCCGTGTTACTGCCTTAAGTTCGTGGTCTTTGTAGTCGCTCTGGGTCTTGCCCCACAAAAGTTTGTAGTCTGTAGCATTGTGCTTGTAAAATAATCGCACAATTGTCTCGCTGGACAATCCATCAATGCCTTCATAAGAACTAAGTTATAAACAACACACGTGGCTGTTGTATGTTCAGATTAAATTAAAACCACCTGTCGTATTTGCTGAAATTCGGCCAACGAAACCGAAAAAATAAAATCCAATTTGTGCATGTTTTTGGTTTGGTGTTCAGTTTTGTTTGGTTTCGGTTTTGGCAAATATGTAAAAGCACTCATAGGTGTTAAGGCATTTTAATATTTTGGTTCAGTTTTGGTGTATATGTGAAATGGCCTTGACAACGAAATTGGGAGAAATTGACGACATAGAACATAACAAGGGTATCAAAATATATCCTCAAAATCAAGTTATTTTAGATTGTATAATGCCAGCCATACCACTTAAGTACAAGTGTTTAAGTATCGTTCTGATATGGGTCATTATTTCTCATAAGTAGTACCGCTCTCTAAAAATGTAGAAAAAAATAATACTTTTTTTACTTTTTTATTGGAAAAAAACAGACATGGTATTGGGAAAAAGGTGGCTATTTTCGATTGGGAATGGGGCCGAGATTCGGCTCCTAGAGAAGGGCATAAAATGCCCTGTGTAGTAGTCATCAGCTTGCAATTATTCTTTCTTGTCTGTAAACTATACTCGAGCCAAATGAAAATCGTGGTAAGCTGGACTTGCTAGGTACTTACGTAGACTCTTGGACACTTGAGATGCACTTTTTCCATTTTTCTACAATATTCACCAATTTCTGGTCTACTTGCAACTGCCAGATGAGACGAATTTCATGGGAGGCCTAAAATTGAGGAAACAGTTAATACTTTTTCATAAACATATAATCATTTAAAAGCGCACAATACAAAGGTAAATGGCTGTTGGTTTGATCTCTGTTGGTTTGAACAGGAAACATCCAGAAATGACCAAAAAAGTTTGACTGGCATGTAAAGCAACAGCTTAAACAAACAAAAAAGGTAAACAGATTATTATTTTTAATAATTTATCCTGATATACGCTATTTAATAATGGTTTTGCTAAGTTTCCATGTGTTTTTATTTCAAATGAGCCAGCTTAGTCTTGAACTCTTAGTATGTTCTGAATAAGCCACAATCAATAGTTCTAACAATTCAGCGCACTTGTGTTATATCACCAGAGTCATTGCCACTGGCATGCAGTGGCATACATATAATATGAACGTTGATGAATTTTGAGACCAAAACTTGACATCAATCACCATTTTTAAAATAGCTGTGTTTGCTCATCAAAAGAGTGGAAAACACACATACAAATTATTTCTAAAGGATCCGTTTTTCCAGTTTATTTAGAACCATTTTTTCATAGGCTTTTTAGAATGATGTCCAGAAACATTTAGTCAATGGCTTTGCAAATGGGCAAACACCTGAGATATTGGTAATTATTGCATATTCGCAAAAAAAACCTCCTTGAAACAACCATGTTGACTTAGCCAGCAAAGACAGACTTCAATGTTTTGTCTGGGCTGTCATTATACTAAAAATGTGTGTGCCAGAAGCAAAGGTTCATATGTTTTGGTTGAGAAGTAAGAAAAATAATTTTCAGTTATGCACTATTATCTAGAGGCCTGCAGTCTTGGAGACTTCTCTGCTTGCTGATGCGATAAGTACCAAAATCTCATGTGCTGGCATTTTTTTTTTCAGAGTTCAAAAAGCGTTATCTTATCGTAAAATGCACTACATTGGTCGAATTTAATATGATGGATTCGAGATATATAAAGGATTTTCTTTTGGTACGATTTTTAGGCTATTAATTGACCTGATTTGAGGTACCTGAATGAGATGTGCCCTTGCAGAAAGTTCTTGAAGTTGACAGTAATCAAACAGTCGCTTGGCTATGTCAACGGATGCTCTCATCTTGCTCATTTTACCATCTATAGTGTGGTAGTTTGGTCGATAGGCTGCTTCATGGGCACTCAGTGAACCCAACTTGGAGTCATACTTCTGTAATAATAGCATTTGCTCCATAACATGACAAGCCAACAAAATGAGTGTTCACCCATCTTTGTTTCTTTAATACGAGGGCCATTCAATAAGTAACAGCCTACCCTACTTCTGATCGAGATAGGTCGCTTTTTTCTTTTATAAAACTAATCTCTAGTAAGATAATCTTCTACCGTATGTTTGAAAAAAATATTATCTAATAATTTAACAAAAATAAAGCCACCATTGAAAGTGTGCTAAATTGACTTGGAAATATGCAACACTACTATGTTAAAGAGTCATTTTTAAAAGACAACTTGCAATTTTTCACTTGTAACTAAATTATAATTGAAGCCAATAGAATAGATTTTCTTTTTTTGAAAATGAGAATAAGTTTCTATGCTTTTGAAAAAAATATCACAGTGTTCAAAATTAATATTTATATTTTCCCTTAGAAGAAATGGAAATTTCATTTGTGAAAATTTGAGAATTAAAACATTTTACCCCTTTCTATTTTGACCAAAATGTATTTATAATTATATTTGGATATTAATTGATATATTACATAAATAGTTGTTAAAAGTTTTACCTTCTGAGAGTTTTCAACATGTCTGAAAAGCGTTATGGTCCAGTTTCCTTAACCATGGGTCATTTAAGTTAGTATTGTGATTTATCAAATTATGCAATATTGTTGTTATTATGCGACCATGTAGGCTACAAATTTTTCAGTTACATTTATATATCACACATGCTCACATCATTTAACATACTATAGATAATTACCAGATAGTAAAATTTACGTAACAACCAAATTCGACGAAAATAAATCATTTGAGTCACTGGCCATGCTTGTAGACGCGATAAATTACCAACTTATCAACAAATACTGTTTAAATTTTGTATATATGTCTAAATATGGTGACCAAACATACTTTGAAAATCTTGAATGTGTCAGTCAGTTAGAAATAGGTCAGGCCGGTTACTGATTGAATCAACCTGGTCTGTAAGCCTGAGACCGCTCTGACAATAAGGAGTTTTCACCGGAAGCCACTTTAACAGCATGAAAAGTGCAGAGGACAAGAAATAATGTCAGGAGTGCATTATGATGTCACAATGACATCACTACCTGTTTAAGCGCCATCTGGTGGTGAAACATCATCAGAAGAAAGGGATATAACTTTGCTTTAGCCACGCACAAAATCAGGTTTCAACACTTTATATACGCATTATAGCAATTTGAAAAAAAGTCCACGTTTGTAGACACCCTGTATATGTTACACATTCCGGACGGGGAATAACAAAGTTGATGATCAGACTGTGCAGATAGGCTCGTCTGCACCTTTGTTTTTCACATGCAGCAAAATCAGAACTTCTCACATCGATGTCCATATGATAATTTTATTTTTAAAATAGTGAGTATAATCAGGAAATACCACGGTCACAAACTGCAGACAAACTTGTGGCATCGTGAGGAAGAGTCACACAACAATCACAAGACACCAGGAAGACAAATAAAGCAACGCAACCAGCTCTATCTTCCCCATCGAGATGATTGCAAAACTATAATGGATACAAAGTAATGCAAAACAAAACATAGAACAATGAATCCCACAATGGCAGTAACAATAAACAACGAATCAACTTAAATGCATTTTACTGGTACCAAATCTTCGCCCTGGATTCTGCTGTTGTTGAAGCACAAAAATGTTTAGCTCGCATGGAGGATTCCTAACTATTGCAATGTATCATCACAGAGAAACAATTTAATCAAATTAATGCACTATGATGAAACAGAGTGAAAGGGCTCATAACTCACAGGTGGTCAGAGCTAAAGGAAACCTCAAGTTGAGCCACGGTGGGCCTGTAATGGTAGACCACTGGCCAAACCCACTGAAACAGATGTTTAGGTCAATATCATACCATAGCGTTTTATATTTATGATTTACATAATATGAACACGCTGAAGCTTTGCTATATAATATGCTGTACCTGTTTCGCTTTCCTTGTCTCCTTTAATTTTATCTCATAAGTCTTTAAGGCGTTCTTGTATTTTGGCAGGATAGACGTGTATGAGATGCTATCCACAGAAGCTATTTTCTCCCTGAATATACAGAAACTGTTATTATATGCATATATATATATTCACACGGTAGGTCACTGTTTATGAGTACTTTAAAATTATTAGCTCACCTGGACCAAAGCATGAATGCAGCATCGTTGTTGTCCACCTTACTCCTACAATTTTAAACACTATTATCTTCTAAACCAGTTGGTCAAGCTTTCTCAAATACTAAGGGTAGCATTGTTGGGTTAGGGGATTGAGTGCATTGAGTTAGAGACAGGTCCGATAAAACGTGTTAATCATGACAACGAAATGTCTAAAAGACTTTAAATGGAGAAAATATTGTCCTGGGCCTTACGTCTTAAGTTTTTAATCAGAGTTCCTTCAAATTTACATGTATCCATGACATGCATACAATCTCTGTCTTGGGCTAGGTCTGATTATTCCTTTTAGATATACTAGCCCATCCGGAAATTTTCCCATAAACGTATGATGGGGAAAATGTTTCAAGGCATAAAAACATACATACATTATTCGGTTATTGTGTTGGTGTGGCGCGGTCCCTGCGCACGAGGCATATATAGCACACACTGCACACCCAGTTTTATGCACCCACTTTGGCTTCCAAAAAGGAATTCGGGCTGTATCCTGCCCTTATCTTACGCCTATCTGCGTTAAGTAAAAGTTAAGGCATAAAAACTTTACTTCTTATCGAAACTTGATATTATCTGATGATAACAGTGATATGTATGAAATCTCGATTAAGTTAAAAATTTGGCAAAATTATGTAATTAGTCTTAGAGCTACTTGCCCACGAGTATTAAAAATCTCATATTTGGCATTGTCCCAGGCAGGGCCGATTTATTTTATATTGTAACTCTATGAAACTTACATGACAGCCATAACATCTCGATCAAATTCGAATATGGGCAAGATAAAACCACAAACTACAGATTTATTTGTCCTTGGGTGCTGAAAATACCATATCTGGCCTTGTCCTAGGCATAGCTGATTTATATCTTTTTAAACTTACAGATAATAAGGACATCCATTAAACACCCAGGTAAACCGCATGTCCAAATCTCGGAGGGTGTTGGCTACCGGAGGTAAACAAAGGATTTTTTGGCTGCACATGGTCTGCTTTGAGATGGTTTATATCATAATGAACCACATTAAGGAATAAAATCAACATATAAGCCGTAAGTATATAGAATGACAAGAATTCTGAAAGCAATGCATGTTTTGAACTGAATCTGTTTGAATTTAAATCGCATTTGAATTCGGAAATGCGGTGATTTGAACGACTATTTCGAATTCATCAGTTAATATTTATATGTATTATTCTATTTTTTCTTGATTCATAACTACCGCTGCAATGTTTAACCTCTCTTTGGAATGTATCAGTCCAATATAATTCAAACAGACGTGCACAACACTTATTTATTTGCAATTTTATGACGATGGTGTCATGTTTATGGATAGCGTTCCATTCGGAGGTAAGTCCTCTGAACATTTTGCTAACCATCAAAACGATAGCAACGTAAGCGATTTTCAAAATTTGAAGTTTTAATAGCAGTTTTGGACATGACACTTACAAGCCATGCAGGAGAATGATATAGAATGGTAGCGGCACAAGCAATTAGTGTCAAAGGTTGATATAAGTCCAGCAATGATCAAACCACTAGCCTTTTTTCATTGAAAAATTCACATTCGCCGTTTGAAAAGTCGCCCTGTATCCTACAGACATGGATCAAAAGTATTTAACAGATCCCGAGTTCTTATCATTCAATATAGAAGCAACATGTTTGCTGCTCTTGTCCCCAAGAAACTTTCAATATGAAATGGAAACGGATAAATACAGACCCTATCCATCCATGATCTCAATGTTTACCTCCGATAGCCAACATCCTCCGAGATCTAGACATGCGGTTCACCTGGGTGTTAAATCTTGATCGTTCAAATTCAGGTAAGATAGGACTGATGATAATAGAGTTATCTGCCCTTGACTGTTAAAAAGCCATATTTGACCTTGTCCCAGGCGTAGCCTACTTAATTATAACTGTAACTATGAACCTGCAGATATGAACAGGGCAGTCATTATAGCGTAAACAAACTTGAGTTAAGGCATGACCCATTGCCCAAATGGTCATGACATGACATCTTAAAAATAGATTCTCGACCTTTTTCCAAGCCCTCTGTAGGATAATGAGCTAAGATTGTATGTGACTCATTTTGTCATAAGGTATGTTCAGATTTGTTAAATCCGGGTGCCTTTTAATTACCAAATTATTCGTATTGTTCGTACTTTGTGTTTTCTGGGAAAGGTTTTGTTGCATCTGATACTTACGTCTTCAAGTCTTCACTGAGTTTCTCATACAGTTTACCAGTTTCCAGAGCCAAACTGACTCGTGTTGAGGACACATCTAAATCTTTCTGCCACAAGGAAACCTGCATACTTTCTGTAAAAATGTAATATTTATAAATAGATAAAATGATTGTAGGTGTCCATTTGTCACATACATACATACATACATACATACATACATACATACATACATACGTATGGAGTACATTGACTTAGTGGTAGAGTGTTAGACTTGAGACCAAATAGACGCTGGTTCGAGACTCACCGGAGGCACTGTGTTGTGTCCGTGAGCAAAGTAAGAAAGGCAGCAAGGATCAAGACAATTTATGCTCTGCTTAGTACTTGATATATCCAGAATTGAGGAAAATAGAAAATCATCTCGACATGACTGGAAAATAATTGAATGGCACACACACACACACACACACACACACACACACACACACACACACACACACACACACACACACACACACACACACACACACACAGTTAACTGATGTCTAATATCTTCATCGTGAATTTCGTTATAAGTGATAAGATCTCTGAAAACAAAATAAATGCAATAGAAGATGGAAAAAATACAAATACAGCACTGGTCCCCATGAAATCCGCTATGTTTAGCTATTATTACAGAGCAGTTTTTTTCTACAACCCATGATGATTGAATTTAAAATAAACTCTAAAGCATGCTTCTAAAGTATATTTCTACCTTAAAAATTCTCTTTGAATGTCATTACTCCTTGAAAAAAGTAACTGTCTGTTTCAAAATAACGTATAACGTCCAGTCATGCTTAAACTCCAGAAAAATGTCGAAATACCCCTCATGATTGTTAAAACGATGATTTACACATTTATTATATAAGTCACAATGACACGACAATGTCACAAAGTGATGTTTGGTTGGTCATAGACATGGTAGATGCTCAATTTCAACCGCAGCAAATCAAAAGTTTGTAAGACTTTGGTACTAGGCCAAATAAAAAAATGTGTTTTGGGTAACGGGTCTGAAAATTTTAGGTAGGGTCGTCACACATATTTCTTTTACTTATTTTTTAGTCTGGTGAAAAACATAATTTTATGAATTTTGAAATGCATTTCGTTTTTTAGTCTGGAAAAAATATAGTTTTAGGCAAAAAATCAGAAAACCTGAACAAATTCTAGGTTTTACCAGTAAATTTAGGTAGGGTAGGGTTACCCTAAACACAGATATTTTTTATTTGGCCCTATCTCACGTGCGCAAAAGACTTCATTAAACAGCATGCTGACGTATCCTGTGGGTCTAGCGGTCTAAATTTTGGTCTGAGTCTACCCTGGGAAAATCAGTATACATAATTTGCGCAGGCTATATTCGTTGCTCGAAAATGCTATAATTATCAAAGTCTCGTGTGCTTCCCCAAATATTCTTTTTCATGAGAGAGAGAGAGAGAGAGAGAGAGAGAGAGGGAGAGAGAGAGAAAAAAAGAGAGAGACCTAGACTCATGCAATCCTGCTTAAGGTCCATGTTCTTGTAGCTTCCACACCAATCACTTAGTCGACGGTGGTAATCAAGTTCAAGGTTTGCCCGCTCTTCAGCTTTCTTCGCCCAGAAGTTGCCATTGCAGACCCTATAATAAGGAATGAGAACTTATTCAGTTCAATAACCATAAACAGTATTTTCATAAAATAGTACTCTAAATAGGAATATACATTTTATTGAATTTTAAGCCTATTAAATCTAGTTGATATATATTTTCACACGTTTTGATGCATTAAAAAGCAAAACGGAAAACAAAAATCAAAATTGAAACCCAAGACGTCTTTTAAAAAAACTTTTAAGTAGGGTATATAAACAATATAGGGAAAACAATCTCTTTTCCAAAAGTCTGTTTAGAATCTACATTTGCCAACACAAAGACACTTTTACTGGTCAGGTTTTCTACCCTATGCATACTTTAAACGTTCATTCACGTGCTTAATTTTATGTAATGAAATCTGATATCCACTTATATATACAATAGTTTTTCGTTACATTTCACAGTCAATCTTTGAGTTCCAGGCATAACGCTAGAGAACAACTGTTCTCGAACAGCACAGTCATCGCGTTGTGGTTGCAGTCGACGAGTGCACAAAATCGTGTAACTAGCTGTTGAAAAGGGTAATATTTTGGTCAATATTTCATTTCTGGAAATATTCATCGCAAATAAGTGTCACTTATACACGGGTGGGCATCAGCGGAACTACCGCGAAATCGCGTAAACGTAAATTTGTTCCTTCGTCACATCCGGCACGTTTCGCGCTAGTGGCATCGTTACTAAAAAGCAAAACCAAGGTAGGTACTCTCGCTTGTTTTGACTTTTTGTAAAAGAATGAGCTAACTATGTAAAAATCCGACAATGCTATTCCATGTAGATATGATTTACCTTGCTAAACAGGCCAAACACCACGCTAGAGAACCTCTGTACTCGAACTTCGCAGTCGTCGCGTGGTGGTCACAGTCGACGAGTGGAAAAAATGGCGTGTTTATGTGCACCTTGCTGTTGAAAAGGGTAATAGATGTCTTAATATTTTACTTCTGAGAGTATTTTTGGCTGATAATTGTCAGTAATATATCCAGCTTTGTATCTGCGTAACAATACGTGTGTGTGTTAAGCGATAGTCAATACAACGCCTTATTTATACAAAGAATGTGATTTTTCTCCAAAAAAAGGATGAAAGAATTTTTTTGTTTATATTCTGAAATTTATGCTTACTTTAGATAAAACGCAAAATACCATGGCTTTAATGTGCAAAAGTTTGAAATCTGTGGGTATAGCATTTTGAAAGTTATTCAAGTATTTAATACTGTACGCACAGTTCTCCATATCGGGTGTTCTGGCCCAATGATCAGGTGCTCCTGTACACAGTCGTCTGGATTAGATAAAAGAGAACTGTACGCATATGTCGCGGGTTGCCCATGCTATATTTGAGCCAGCACATGTGTTTTGGGGTACGTGTTGCATTTTCGACCAACGAAAACCCAGGCAAGCCTGTGTAGACTCGCATTAGCCTTTGTTACTAATATACACAAAGTATGGATGAAGATAAAGACTCGAAACAAAATTTGGACCCCTAATCCAACTAGATGCGTCGAAAGTCTTTAACTGACCAACGCAACGACATCTTAGCAGGTGGCATGCCCCCATTAACAAATTCAGACGTGTTCAATCTTCCAATCAAACCCATGGCCAGCGGATTTAACTCGTTGCATGCTGGGATATTTTCTATCATTTTAAATTTGTCATCTGCTGATTTTACCTGATCTGGGTCCAAACTGTTTACTAAGGTTATCAGCAGGCGGCACTTGTATATAAAGAGTGTGATCAGGCGCCCTTATCAACTAGCTCCCCGGGCAGTCCAAAATCTTTTTCATGGTATTGACCAATTCGCGCCGGTTCGACACGGGGGTGACAAGTCAAGAGCTCTTCAAAATTGTAGGTATACTTTCCAGTATCTCACTTCTGGAAAACGGAACAAACCTTAGATAGTCCACGTGTCAACTAAATCAAAATGGTAAATTTGTTGGCATTCCATTGCTTATTTACAGCCACAAAGCGATCACGGTCCACAAGGGGGGGGGGGGGGGGGTACTCTGATACTGTTTGATACATGCGTAGGCTCGGAGCATTTTGGGGGGTTTAAATTTTTGAGTTACATTATTTTTGGGGGTTTCAGAAATATTAATATTTTGGGGGTATGAAGATTTTGTGGATAATTTTGGGGGTCACGACAAAATTGGACTAGTTTTAGGTGTCTCTTCTATGTATTTAAAGGTCTTTTTTAAGGTAAATGTACAGAATGAGAATAGTTTTGCGTGGCAAAAATTTCAAATATTTTTTGGGGTGCTTGATATTCCCGATATATTTGGCGGCAAACGGTATGAAGAAAAGGTGAGAGTACCCCCCCCCCCCCACCCACACACACACACACTCACCCTGGGTCACAGTCTATGATGAGAAGTTGCAAGCTAGGTGATCTGTGATGGCGGATTGAGATTATTTCTCGCGATTTTATAGAGGATGCTACTTGTTAGGTTTATCTCACAATAGTTTTCAACCCCGCAAGGCCAAGCTACCCACACCATAATCTAATAAATACACGCAGAACCGGTTTCATCCCCAAAATGTTACATGGCAATGTATCAGCGGATGGACAACGCCAAATATCTCCCCAAAATTTTCGGAGGATAAGATAAACACGAATATTTAACAATGAACTTTAAAACGCATTACACATTTTCCTTTTTCAGTATAAATGGGTTAGCACACTGAAGCTATATTTAATGCATGCATGTATAGCTCTCTAATGAGAATAGGCCTGTATTTGGGATAATAATTGCATCTTCATACCTGTTTTGAGTATGCGAGCAGCGATTGCTCGGATACACAGGCTCGCATGAGCCTCGGCTTTTCGTCCAGAATCTCCTGTGCTGCCTTAGTTCCAGAAGAATTTGTAATTAGCCTGTGAATACTTAGTAAGCACGTGAAATCGGGCCACTATCGGCGCGCAAGCAAAACGCCATCCGAACGGCGTTTCGCTGGCGGGCCGATAGTGGCCCGAGATTGGATACTGGCTGGGCATATAATCTGCCAAGGTCGACCGTTAAATAGTTTTACTGTCAGTAGAGCGGCAAACAGTATTGACCCAGATCAGACGGAGTGTACACTGTTTGCAAAAAAGATATTGCAAAGGACAAAACAGACAAGTTTTATTGTGATTAGCGTTCTTTCGGCCTTAGAGATTTTGTTTATTTCCAAAATGTAATGCTTTTCTCTGAAAAGTGCGCAGACCCTGATGAAAAGTCGTATTATGCTTGCGGCAATTCATCGTGTCCTTCACTGTTTGCCAAAGTGCCTCTTAAAAATTAGGAGAAAGTACAAAGGGTAAACTTGCAAGTGGTCGTAAGTTACATCATACCCAACACGTATCACCGTGTTCCAAATATAGAAACGTTTTTGTCTTTAACGCTTTGCATGCTGAGTAACTATTTTTTTGTCCTGAACTTTTCTTAAACTTAGCGACCTTTCCCCTCCGGGTCCTGCCAGACGTTTTGCTGAGCCTGATCTGGGTCTAAACTGTTTGTATGATCAATCTCAGACATTTTCATTTTAAAATGCTTCCAGAAACACACTATTAACGTTTTGCATGCTGATTCTATTTTGAGCATAATATTTTGTCATCATAACCAGATTATAGCTATATCGAGCCAACAGGCCATCACGGGCCACTATCAGTCCGCCAGCGAAACGCCACTTGCCTGATTTCTAATATAATAGGTGCTTACTGGGTACAGGCTCGAACAGTTTGGATCCAGATCAGGCTCCAAGTTTTGTCAAAAATAGTAAGTAAGTATGATCAGAAATTACCACAATCACAAACCGAAGACAAACCCATGGCACTGCGAGGAAGAGCCACACAACCATCGCGAGACACCAGGAAGACAAACTAAGCAAAGCAACCAGCTCTCTCTTCCCCATCATGATGATTGCAAAACAAGAATGGACATAAAGCCTGGTCTCAAAGCCCCCGGAGCAATCTGATACCAAAATCGACTCTTCCCCGCTAGTGTCAAATAGTTTGATCCAGATCGGGTTGACATTTCAAGCTTTCTTCCAACCATCCGTTTATTCGCAGATCGGCCATTAATTGGCCTCTTTTTTATTCTACGTGGTAAGCATATGGCTAAATAAGACATCCACATAATGGAGTCCCTCCCGGGGATTTTTGGGAAAGAAGGGAAATGACATTTATTCCAGGGGAACAGGGAACAAAGGTCACATTTTGAGTGGAACAGGGTACAAAGGCAATATTGGGGATCATGGAACATAAGAAAACAATATTCGATTCTTGGGGAACAGGGAAACAAGCCTATTTATTTCAGGGGAACAAGGGAACGGTTATTCCCCAAGGAGGATCTCATAAGCGTTCCAATTTTCAAACCATCCACCAGTTTGTTTGTCTGTTCATCCGTCTGCCAACACGTCATATTAAATGGTGTCTCTGAAGCACTGGCAGCTGTGAACGTCAAAACATGCATATTAATTGTCTTTTAACATACACTGTAATTTGTGATCCCATACCATGATCAACACCACATTTGAAGTAGAGTATGCAGCAGAGATAAATGAAGCGTCATTGTTGTCCTGGGCAAACTCCCCGAGCACGCACAATGCCATAAATCGGACGTTTCATTGAATTTTGTGATTTTGTAATGCGCATATATCATTTTTTTATGAAATCCGTAAAATTTTAACCTTGATCTACGTATCACTCGCCAGTGACCCTGGTTATTTTATGCACTAATATGCATGTATTGCCCAACAGTGATAAATTAAGCAGCAAATCTGGCAATGGTTATAAGAGAGTGTGACACAGCTTGTTTTATGTATTGGCATTGCTTTGAAATTGTTGCCGAGACGTTTGGCATCGCTGGAGACAAATAAACAGCAGTTCAATCGCTCTGGCTTTGTAAAAACCGCTCGTGCTCCCATCGACTGCGTTCAGATACAGCTTGACGAATGCGTACAAATGAAATATTTAGGCACTCGACATATGGGACAGTACACTTGACTACTCAAAATTTGCGTACAGAAGAAAAATGGCTTGCCACTTCGCAAATAGTAAACAGAAACATTTCAAACTTTCTTGTCCTCCACTTATACGTATTCTTCATTATTTGATGACATAACATGATAATTGATGACTTAAATAGCACATTTATTAGTCATTGAACACATTTCAGGCACATAAAATCCAATTGACAAGCCAGAAACTGACTGGTACTCTGCTGGTTTCAAAATTTAAATGCTCTTATTGGGCCAGAATGGACTTCAGTACCTAAGCAATAATTCCAAATGAAAAAAATATCGTGAAAATTAAAAGCTGTAAAGTACTGGCTCATAGAATGGATCACAGTAAACCAAAATAGTATATTTTGTGCACCCGACGACTGCGAACACCACGCGATGACTGCGCTGTTCGAGTACAGAGGTTCTCTAGCGTGAAACACGATGTTGAAAAAAGCTTTGCTTTGAGATGAGAGCCGTAACCAAATCAAACCCAGAACGGGATTTCTTGAGTTTTATGTCAAAACGAAGAAAGTATGCTGGTGTTTTACCAGTTTTAGCTCAAAACAAGAGCATTTTACACATGGCCTGTGCATGGCAACCCTTATTGGTCTTTCGGACGTAAAAAATCGAACCGATCATGTTCTGTGAAGGAATAAATGCCAAAGTTTTCAGGCGCAGCATCGCCTTCGCCATAGCGATAGTTGTAACGTCACACTCTAGCTCCTTCGAGTATACCATATCAGTACATGCAGTGCATGCAGGCGCGGAGAGAAATGTGTGTAATATCGTAGTATCATCGCTACTGAAACACCCCAAACTTCCGCCAATCCATCTCAAACGCTACGTTACAACTAGTTCCGCTGATGCCCACCCGTGTTATAAATCCGGCTGAGTATCTGCTTAACAAATTTGTGCGGGTTGAGTGATAGTCGCTACAGCGCCAGAGGTATCCTCAAAATGTGATTTTTTCCTGAAAAGAGGATGAAAGAAATTTTTGCTTTTGTTCTGGAATTTATGCTTACTTTCGCTAAAAAGCAAAATAACAGTACTTCATTGAGAAAAAAAGTTCGAATCTGAGGCTGGAGCATTTTGAAAGTTATTCAATCTTACTGTACGAATAGTTCTGTATATCAGGTGTTCTGGCACCGTGGTCGGGTCGTTGGCTGCAACATATTGATTTTATTTAGACACTCGACTACTGGGCCAGAACACTTGATATACAGAACTATTCGTACAGTATGAAAAGCTTAAATAACTTTCAAAATGCTTTGTCTTTAGATTTCAAACTTTGTGCACATTAAAGGACTGGTATTTTGCTTTTTATCGAATAAACATACATTCCAGATTCGGTTCAATAGCCAAATTTTTTGCACAACTCTGGCGTTGTAGGGACTATCACTCAACCCACAAAAAAATTGATTACATAAGCAGATACACAGTTGGATTTATAAGTGATACTAATTTGCGATGAATATTTCCAGAAGTAAATTATTGACCAAAATATTACCTATTAACAGCTAGGTACACTATTTTGTAAACCACCACGCGATGACTGCATTGTTCGAGTACAGTGTTTCTCTAGCGTTGGCATAGCTCTCTCATAAACACGTTTAGCTTTTCCACCAAAATGGAGCTCCAGGAGATATCTGACCTTGTTACTTTACTTTTCAGATAGCGAATAACAAAGGCACTGATCAGACTGCGCGGATGCACAGGCTGGTCTGCACCTTTGATGTTCGCAAGCAACAAAGTCAGGGTTTCTCACGTCGATATCCATAGCCTATGAGGCTATGATGTTGTATCCCAGGCTTCCTGGACTGCGCCTGGCTACGCGCTTGAAAACATAACAGGGCCCCCAGGGGTTTTGGGGATCTGGGGAGAATGGCTATTTATTTTCAGGGAGCTGGGGAGCACTGGTTATTATTTTAGGGGAGCTAGGGAGTAAGCTCATAATTTTGGGGATTTAGGGAGCCTTGCCAAAATGCAAAAAAATTAAGGAAAGGCCTCCATTTTGTTTGATTTTTTTTTAAATTTCTTCTGCTTCTGGGGGGTTAGCCCCCCAGATCCCCCCTTGTATATTCTAAGTGTATTTATTTCCGTACTACCATGCACATCTAGATTGATCTTAATTTTCTTGTGGATTTTTTTCCTTAAAATTGTTGATTTTTAGGTACATAATAAGATACTTTGGGACGCCCCTAGATTGCACCAGATCACACCATTTTTGTCAAAAAAATTTCGGGGGGAGCATGCTCCGGACCCCCCCCCCCCGTTCCCCTAGCAACAGTGTGTGTACACAATGTTACGGGGCCACCTACACACCTGCTATGTTATTATATTTTTTTTTAGGTAATTAGCCCTTTTTAAAGGATTTTTTGAAGAATGCTTATCATATATATACTTTACTTGATTTAACTGAAGTTAAACAAACGTATAGGCACTAATAGCAATTGTACAAAATACTTTTAATAGTTAAATGCTTTCAAGAAAGTGTCAAGAAAAATCTAGTTTAAACTGTTGAAAAAAATCAGCCCCTGTTCCCAAAAACCCCAAACCGAATGGTATGTTTCTAAACCTCCAAGCCTAATCTACCAGGTACAGCGACAGGATGGCCTCATACTTTGAGCCAAATATAATGCATTTCATTGAAATTAATTATATGTCATGCATTCCATGGCTTTTATATGTCATGCATTCCATGGCAAAGACTTGTCCTTACATGTATAAGACAAAATATTAAGTTATTATCAAGTCATGCGCTCTTATATAGCTTCATAGTTTTTAAGTACGTGATTTTAATCCTTCTGAAAGATAAATACATTTTATGGAGAATTGGCTTATATTTTTGGGGATTTGGGGAGATGAACTATTTGTTAGGGATTTGGGGAGCGGAGGCAAATACTTTTAGGGAGAAAAGAAAATTATTTGCAGGGAGACGGGGAGATCAATGCATTATTTTCAGGGATCAATGGAGCACAGACCCCCCTGGGGGGGGGGGGGGGGGGGGGCTCATAACATAAATCGAACAACATGCACTTAATTAACTTACCGTTTTTCGACATTTTCTGCCTCTTTGTAGTCAAAAACTTTAAAATCCGTCATCGTTCCAAGTCTAGTTTACTATATGACGTCATGTACGGAAAACGGTGACGTCATTAATGTTAAAAAACGTCACGTTACACGCGGCGCACATAGAGTATGACACTGTACATAGGCATACGTGACATTTCTGTCACTGATTCCAAATCGTTGACGAAGTGATAAAAAGACTTAGCGCTAAAAAGGTTACGCACATCAAAGGGAGACTACTAGCTAAAGCAGTAATTATCATCAATTTCGTACCTTTTTAAAATGCGAACTTTTGTTAAAGAAAAGAATTTGCTCACAGAGGGAGCGAATTCATTCCTTTAAGAGCAGTTCCTTATGGCATGGAAAATAAGGTGGCCTCCCTTGAATCATACTATTTTATTACGCACGTGCGTAACTGCGCAATGGGAGCTACGCCAATGACTGCGCAGTGCCAATATCCACTGTACGTAAAGAATGCTTGTATATTGTATGTTATAGTAAGTTTGTCGTCTATGGCATGTGTATATTGGTTTTGATGATTAGCCTACATGTAAGAAGAATGACTGAAGAGAAGCGGAGACTTTGGTGCAAGATAACCACTTTCGTGAGTGACTTGGCTTTTTTCTTTGAACAGCTGTTTTCATAACCATTACAAGTTAAAGCCATTTCGCTTTAAACTTTAAATAATAACGGTTACCATAGATCTAGTTTCATTTTAAAAGTTTGGTTCCAGAATTTTAATATTTTCTCGAGAGGAATGTCTCAAATCCATTTCGGGTTGGAGGCTCAATTCATCAATCGTGCTTTTGCATGCATTCTGTGTTATAGGATAGAAGTATACTAGGCCTACTTTAGTTTTAATTTTATGAACCAACCATAAGAAAGTAGGCCTATTACCCAGTAACACGAGCTGCTAACATTTATTCAAACAAAAATGAACCGCGACAAGTGATTTCCAACAATATGGCATTTTGACAAGTCTCTAGACTCATACGAATCTGTGCAGTCTCCTTTTAAGCTAAAAAAAACTCCAAATGATGTTCATTCAGTAGCTTAACACTCATAGAATATTCAAGCAACTGGCAAAGGCTCTGGTCAGACTGCGTGTATGCGCAGGCTGATCTGAGGCTTTGCTGGTCGCACAAACGAGGGTTAGTCAAAAATAACTGAGCCCTACCTTATAACATTTAATTCAAGTAAAATGGACATATATTTAAATGATATTTTATCGCAGTTATATGTCATCTATTCAATATCCTAATTTATATCTGTTGGTAGGCTTAATATACTGGTTGCAAGGCAACCGAAAATGACCTGTCGAACGGATGCGTTCACGCTGAAATACATAAATATCTAAGCATTGCCATAGAAACGATAATGCCAATATAATGCTGCATTCACTGTCGTTTGATACCTATTAAATGTACCTACTCAGTGCTACAGATAAGAAAACAAATGACCCTAAATTAGAGATGCTGTGGTAGTTTGATTGTAGAATTTAGCAAATTTTTACGTGCCTCAAGTCCTATAATTTACCCCACCCACATTCATATTAACACAATTTTAATAGAAATAATAAAATAATAGCCTAATAATGCTTTTGCAGTACTGCACACACAAACAAACAGTAAATGATTCTGTTTCCATGGCAACACAATCCTCATATATTTGAAAATTAGTGAAATTTTGACTTATTTTGTTGCTAGGCAACGCATGCAATCAGTGTTCACCTAAACATTTACGAACCAAGTATAATGACAATATGACATATGTTATTCAAATAAATGTCAAATATGTCTTTCACAAAAACTATCAAGCCCAAAACCTTTTTTAAGACATACTGTATATTCCTGGTGGCGGAAATCATGAACGCATCTGACTGACGATCTTTAGTTGCCTAGCAACCATAAAACGAAGCTTCACCAGGGTAATTATTTTGGGTCAAAACGTTTATGACATGTTATATTTATAAAAGATAATCACATTTCTTATCTACAATGTGAGGCTAAGATATGATGAGGTAGGGCTCAGTTATTTTTGACTAACCCTCGTACCACATTTTCAAAAGATTTTTCTATGTCTCTTCCTCAAAATGATGATTGACTCTTAAATGGGATAATGGCACTGTTTAATTGAAATACATCCAGCATTCTAAACATTAATCGGCCAATTGAAGTTTGTTTAACCAATTAATCCTTAATATCCACTTCACAGCATAATTAAACTCAGATTTGATTAGCATATATATGGGGCATATCCATTTTTTTTAAAAAATATTTCTCACAAACTGGTTTGAGTCCATCCTAGAATTATCATTACAGAATATGCAATCAATTGAGCTAGCAGTTCAAGTGTAGCCTTGCAGATTCGCATGTGTATCAACTTGCCCCAATCACCAGCCTTCAGCTGCAACTTTCCAATGCTGGTGCTGTTTTAAAACTGTCATAAGCACACAACTAGCATGCCTGTACTGTCATATATAAACTAGTCGACTTGACTGCCCATAACTTGGTAGAAGTCCACTAGGTGATGCTGAACCAAATATCAAGGCTCTAGGCATTGTGGTTTCAGACAAGAAGATTTTTTTTTCATGTTAGCCCTATATAAGCCTATGTAAAACATGTGACCCCTGGGACGGAGCCATATTTTGTCCCAGGGGCATAATTTAAACACACTTGGTAGAGGTCCATTAGTTGATGCTACATACCAAATATCAAGGCCTTGTTGTTTCAGACAAGACGATTTTTAAAGTTTTCATCTCGAAAATCTATGTTCAGCCTGTGCGACCTAGATATGCAACAGACTGGAAGCATTTGACCAATTATTAAAGAGGGCTATATAAGGATAATTCCTGCCAAGTTCGGTCAAATCCAGCCAGTAGTTTAGGAGATGTCCTTTGAAGCAAAATTTTGTTGACGACGCACGACGGACATCAAACGTTCACAATAGCCAGCATGAGCCAATGGCTCAGGTGGGTGAGCTAAAAACTAATATACAAATATTTAAAAGTACTAAATGCGTAACCAAACCTACTGGACAGAAAATCTAAATTACTAGACAGGCTATCAAAACTACTTAATGTAAAGCTTAAATTACTAGACAGATAATCAAACTACTAATTAGATAGTCAAAATTACAAAACAGATAACCAAAACAACTGGACAGATGATCAAAACTACTAGACAGGCAATCAAAAGTACTAAATATAGGATTTGTATGGCTGTGTCCCAATAAACAAAAACTACAGGACAGGCAATAAAAACTACCAAATGTATAACCAAATCTACTGGACAGATACAATTAATCAAAACTACTACATATGCTATCAAAACTACTAAGCTTAAACTAATAGTCTGTTTTGCTGCAGACATTACACAAAATATGGTTTACCCTCTTGTTCTTTTGTTAAACTTTCAGGTTTGACGCTATATCCGGGAAGAAGAGATGCTTATGGACGCATCAAACTGCGACGACCCCCTTTACCCAACAAACATGCGTAGCAAAAAAAAATATGCAGGGTCAGTCATCGGGTCATTAAACACAGGTTATCCTGGAGCAACAGACGCAGCATGCCACAACAACTTGATGCAGAAATCAACAGATAGTACTGGATTAAAGACAGATATCCATATCACGCTAAAGAACCACTGTACTCGAAAAATGCAGTCATCACGGGTTGGGTGCAGTCAACGAGGGCACATATATACTGTTATGGTGTACCTGGCTGTTAAAGAAGGTAATGTTTATCTTAATATTTTAATTTTGAAAGTATTCTTCATTGATTGTTGTCACTTATATATCCAGCTTTATATTTGCTTAACAAGAGTCATGTGGGTTAAGCGATAGTCGATGCAGAACCTGAATTATGCAAAAAAGTGTTGTGTTTTTCATGAAAGAATGTTAAAAGGCAACATTGCATACGAAATTTATCATATCGATAGCTTTGTTTTTTGGTAATTAAGCAGTCAAAATTGGATTCTATCGTTGAAGTCACTTACATTTGAACACACTCTTGCAAAACGAACAAGCTGCGAAAATATACACCATAAGAAGAGGATCAAGGAACATCTTCATCCAGGAATGGGTAATTAACTATTATAAAATTAAAATCATCTTGTTCATCATAACTTTTAGATGAAGCCATGCCATTAGTTAAGGAAAAGTCCAAGTCTTAAAAGGGCTTCAGTATCAAAAGAATTACTTTATTTAACTGAAGTGGGATATACCTTACTTACATTTTATTCTTCAAATAAAAATCTATATTAAGTAAGTCATTTAGATATCTTGATCTTAATAACATCAGCTTGATAACTGTCACAGAGAGACAACACGAAGTCTCTCTCATAAAAACACACAAAAACAAGAGAAGCACAATTAGAACCTGTTGGAATACCTACCATTTATCTATACAATTTAGAGCATAATATGATAAGTATATTGTCCATAAGATAATGGAGAGAGTCACAAACTTTCTGACATGACTGTAAATTATATCATTTTGTTTGTTCAGATGTGAAAAAATCGTGTTTCTCTTTACAAGCCAAATAAAGAGAGCCCTCTCTATCAAAAGTGTGTTCAATTAATTCAGTACGTTTTCGCTGATTAGATTATGATGCAACGTAGTATAGCGAGTAGAGAAAATTATATGTAGACGCACTCAGATGCTAGAAAACCTTTCGATTGTTAATCATTAAGAACCCTCTCCTGGATTTTTAACAAACCAGATAGAGTTTTACCTTTCCTCTAATAAACTTTTTCACAACATGGGTTTTAATCGTAGTAAGGCAAGAGGTTAAATGTATAGGCAGCGAAGTAGTAGCACACAAACTAGAATTTGCAATGAAACATGATTTATATGGTATTCTAACACACCTCGCCTATAGAGCCAACGGTAACAAACTGTGATATATCGCACAATAATTCACTGCTAAAGTGTGTGATAGCTGACGTCACTAGAAAATGACGTCACTCATGGCGTTAGACGGTGTAACGTCGTTTTTACGCTTGAAAGACGTTACAATTACATGTAAAGGTATGCGACGCAGTCTAAGAATTGGCGGGAGTTCTTCAGTGCAATGGCGGAAAGTTGGAAGAAGCTGAAGACTTCGAATGTGTTTTCGTCGTTTACTGTATGTTAGAATCGAAATAGATCAGCTCCAGTGCGTGAATTGTTGAGTAATAATTCACTGTTTGTCGGTCAGTTGTATGATGATAAATCACTCGCCCTGCGCGCTCGTGATTTGATCTTCTTTACAACTGACCTCCAAACAGTGAATTATTACTCAACAATTCACTGCTGGAGCTGATCTATTTCTTAATTTTATAACGTTTAGGTAACCAATATAAGGCAGGAAGCTGGTCATGATTCTTATCAACAAACATATCAAACTTAGCAGCCATATGACATAGATGCATATCAGGGACATACCTCTCATCAAGCTAATTATGCTCATAGGTTTTAGCAGAGCTAAGTTCTTGCTTAAGGATATTGACATAGCACATTCTTCAAACAATCACAACATTTAAGCAGCCTTATCTGCAGGCCCTAACACAAACGTCCGATCAAATTCCTGGCCAAATGTTTATAAGTAAATTTAGGTTAATGTGCAAAATATAAATAGTTGCAATAAAATTAAATTATTTTATCAATATTCAAAATATTTAGTTTCCTAGTATTCAAAGCATTAGATTTAACTTCCTCTCGCTTGCACCAGCATTTACAAAATTCTTGTAAGGTGCCAGAAATTTCTTTGCGACATTTGGTAAAGTTTATTGGCGATGGAAATCTGTATTTAAGGTTTTTACAGATTGACGGAATTCTAGGATCAGTAATAATTTTCAACTCCACTGTAACTATATGAACAGCAGATTAATAGCAATATTTAGAGTCCTGACAGTCTCAAGAGTCAGGAGTAGTAGTTTCAATATAAAGTTCAGTTACTATTTTGGAAAAATTATGTATATTTTTAAGGTACTCAATAACGACCCTTATCACACATTTGGGACACTATTTGCCGCCATAACCCAAAGTCTGCATATGCGATAAGCTCTTTCCTGCCAACTGGTTATCAGTCTGTTGATAACCAGAAGTCATGCATTTTGAATGGAGAGAAGTTATCATGCCGACACGAGACGTTGCTAGATGATGTCAGATGTTAAAGCTCTCGTGCTGATAGATGGGGTCGTGGGTTGTTACTTCGGGGGGAGTACTGGTAATTGTTTTAGGGGAGCTGGGGAGCAAGCTCTTATTTTGGGGATTTAGGGAGTCTTGCTTAAAAGAAAATAATACATTTTAAAAAAGCTCACCTTAAAGGAGAAGCCTCCATTTCGTTTGATTTTTTTAAAATTTCTTTGGCTTCTGGGGGTTATCACCCCCACCCCACCCACCACCAGATCCCCTTGTCATTTGTAAATATAGTTACTTTCCTACTAACATGCACATCGTGATTCATACTGGAGAAAAAATATGGCATATATATGTTGTTGTTGATGTATTATCCTTAAAATTGTTGATTTTTAGGTTCATAATAACGTACTTTGGAACACTCAGAATGCACCATTTTGATAATTTTTTCGAGGGAGCATGCCCCTGAACCCCCCTAGCACGAGTGTTAATCCCCATTGCTGTTATGTGACTGTCAGTGGTCTGTGTCTCTTCCTCATGGTACCATATGTTGGTATGTGATTGTTAACATTATCTAGTCATACTCACTTGCTTTCTGATGGTATTCCTGATTTATTTTTTTTTGGTAGAAAAGGCTAATCGTATCATAGAAACAGCATTCAAAATTATCCAGCATGCAAGCAGTTAAGAAGAATGTAATGGATTAGATGTCTAAGAACTGTATCTTTTTAAAAAAAGAGGATCTTACACGAGTGCTCATGTTGTATTGAATTTATTAAATGAGTTGAGGAAAAACAGATAAAATGTGAGGCTTGCTGCGCATTTTCTCTTTTTCGCAACGAGTTTAATAAATTCAGTAATACAGGAGCAGGAATGTCAGATTCTATTTTATCAAAGCTAGGGCATTGAAATTACTTAAAATCATATTTTTGACATTAAAACATCAAGTTTGTCATCTTTTACGCAACGTTATAATGAACGTCATAACGTAATGTTACTAAATCTGTAAACCACTTGTGGTTTATTGATTTTATTGCATGGAGCTATATCACTCCCACACTCGAAGTCATGTGATAAATGTGTGCTCGCTATATTGTAGATTTTCCTGTATTGCTGTCCCATGTCAGATATTGCACTTACAATCATCTGCTTTAGCTTTTAGAATCTGTGTCAATATTCTTGGTCGATTTCAGCTTCATACAAAATTGTTCAGTGGAGTTTGCTTACCCACAACACATGTTTACATGAAATTAATAAGATACCAGTCTCTGCAAATTAAATCCAACAAATTTACATTTTGTTTTGTTTGTTTGATTTGATTCTTTACCTCGCATCAAAAATCTTTCAGATAAACAGGGACGGGTCTTCCTGGGTTGAACCAGTACTAAGCTAGGATAAATGTGTTGCTTCAGGACCACAACGCAGTGACACCAATGAGGCTTGAACCCGCGGCCTCTCGGTCTCGAGTCAAGCACTCTACCACTGAGCCACTGCGCTCCCTATCATACAAAATTGTTCAGTGGAGTTTGCTTACCCACAACACATGTTTACATAAAGTAATAAGATACAAGTCTCTGCAAATTAAACCCAACGAACATTTGTACCCACAAAAGTCTAGATAAAAAGTCATTTACCAAGTATTACCAAGAAATGCCACAATCACACATAGCAGACCGACCCATGGCACTGTGAGCAATGGCGTAGCCAGAACACTGAAAAAATTACCCACATCAAAAGGAGACTACTGTATCAAGCAGTGATTCTCTACAATTACGTCCCTTTTAAAAATGGGAACTTCTCTTAAAGGAAAGAATTTGCTCCCAGAGGGAGCGAATTCTTTCCTTTAAGAGCAGTTCCTAAAGGTATGGAAAATCACTTTTACCACATTAGGTGAGCTCCCTTGAGTGTTACTATTTTTATTACTAACGTACGTATACTGCATAATGGTAGCTACGCCAATGGTGAGGAAGAGACACAGGACACCAACTGGTCTGTGCATTCACATAGTCTGACCAGTCTTCCCAGGTCTCATGTCAGAAACTTGGAACCCAAAAAAGTTTACCTGATGAGAAACAAAGACTGTGATCATACTGGGTTGATTACCAGACTGATCTGATTTTTGGCTGCAGATACATATCATTGTGTTGCTTTTGAGATGCGTTGACTCGTACAGTATGTAATCAATTACAGTAAAACCTGTCATAAGCGGCCACTCAAAAAGAAGACCAAAATTGGTTTACAAGACCAATAATCGCTTGATGCAGGTCAAAAGTATTGCAGAATGCTCTCTTGGAGCATTCTGCAATACTTTCGACCTTCATTAAGCTACCATTTGCCATTTAGACCTTTGTTTTGTCTTTTTGTTTGAGTAACTGCTTAAAGCAGATTTTACTGTAACTCTTTTGCATGCTGGTTAATTTTGCATTTTCTGTTGTCATCTGTAGACTTTTTTCAAAATTCTCTTTTTCAAAACAATCTTTTGGGAACACTATAAGAGTGTCAAAACGATTGATCCAGATCAGGTTCGACGTTCTGTCTGTCGTCATCAGAGAACAAACTGTTTGGAAATGTTAACCGCAGACGACAAGTGGCCACTAGCAAGGAAAGAGGTATAACAAGTCTGCCAGTCTTAAATAAAATGTTGCAAAAACAACTTTTAATGAGTATAAAAATGTCAAATGTATAAAAACTAATACTATGATAATAAACTAGTAATGTTTCCAGGCACTATATCCTTGCAAATATGAATATTCCATCCAACACAATCAGTTGATATTAACCCATTTAAAAGACTAAGTCTGCAACTATGAACATTTTTCGAAAAAAAAAATTTCTTTGAAATCATTTGTAAAAGCAGAATTAAGTAAAGTTTTCACAATAAATCTGTTCACTATAGCTGAAAACTGCATGGAAAAGTGAATTATCTTATAAAAACAGGTGTTTTTTTTCTCTTTTGGTAATTATTTGCGTCCTCCAATAATTATAGACAATCAAGTTTTACCATAAATGCTGTTGTTTTGATACTGATAATTTGTAAACATTTACGAAATTGGTAAAATGTATACCTGAATTTTAGTTTTTTAATGTGTTCTTGAAAAATAGAAACATTATTTCAAAAGTTAAAAGATCAAAAGTTACAGATTATGCAGCTTTAAGCCAAACTGATACATTTAGATAAACAAAACATTTCAGCATACATTGTAAATATTTTCTAACCCATTATTTTTAGCATACGATTTGAGTGATCAAAAGAACCGTTTCTTTCGAGTACCCATGACATATATTTTGGCTGAGAAATAAGAAAATTATTTTTCTGCTACACACTCTTAACTAAAGGCCTGCAAACTCATCAATTCGTTCAGTCATTTTCCATTTTAAGGGATGTTGGGTGGTATTTTTAATTTTTATTCAAATTTTAGTAGAATATTCTGTAAGTAAGCAGTAACAACCCTGATTAGATGCCGCTTCTAAGAAGCGACATCTCATCTGGGTCTGTACTGTTTCCATATGTCCCTCAAAAAGCATATGGTTAATACTGTCATTGACTAGAATATCAAAGCTACAAAAATGGCAAACCATCTATTATCAAAATGAAATGTCGTTTAGTCTTATTTTTTTAAAAACTGCAATATTCCAATCAATAATCATAATACTGTTAATTCAGATATTTTGCGAGGGTTTCATTTTTGCAAAACAGATGCGAAGTTTCCCGAAACTAAAACCCTACCAAAATGGCAAAAGCAATCTGCCAGATACTGATGAAGGCAAATCATGCTTCAGTCAAGAATTTTTAACCCAATAAATATGTCTTTTAATGCTATTCGACAGTTTTTTTAAATTTAGCAAATAAATGATTGCTTGTATCAAATGCAAAATGCTAAAATTTAATGGGTATAGTGCCTTTAACCCTTTACTCCATATGCTATTTTAGATCACGACATCATTTTCTATTTTTAGACAAGATGGAAAAAATTCAAGAAAAAAGCAAGTTCAGTTTTGAATACTTTTGAAAATATTATGAAAATGCTCCAAAAGAGCAAATACTCCATTTTCCATAATTTTCAAATACATAATATTTCAAAGGCGTCAAAAGGCATTATTATGGAGTAAAGGGTTAATTTTTCTCTTATCACATACATGTATATAGATCTGTAACAATAACTATAACGAAAAGCTTCTTCTAAACATCCTGAATTCCAGAAATAATCAGCCTTAATAAAATAAACATTCTATTTGCGCTGTCTTGCTAATATTTACATTTGGTGCTTTCTTCCCTTAGACAAACTTTTATCCAACAACTGTCTGCATTTGTCTATGAAAAGATTTGCATCTGTCTTCACGTGCCAATAAAGAGATTTGAGAAAGTGAAAATATAAAAAATATTTTATTTTTCAACCCTCATGATGTGATGAAGACAGTGGGCAGAGCTAAAATTCAAATGCTAGCTCTGTCCACTGTCTTCATCACATCTCACTGGAAGGCATGCGGCTTTATGCAGCTTGCAATGCTCTGATTTTAGATTTTACAGTAAACACGCACAGAAGTGCGTTAGAAAGGGGATAACCATATTTAAAATGTACATTTGAGATGGTACATGTATATCTACTTACATTTGGTAAGAAATCAGGGTTAACAGCTCTGCTCACCAGTTGCTGTAAAACTAAAATTCCTACCTTATATCCGTTGATATACCGCCCACATTGAATTTTATGAATACTGTTTTCCTGAAATAGTCCAGCTCAGAACAAAATAACATGATTTATGCATTTGACTTATAAACAAGCAGCACTTCATACGGTCAAAGATACGTTTAGCCCATTGACAATATGAATGTGTACACAGGCCGTTATATTTATATATTGTTTAGGGAACTGCCTTTTGTATTACAGCATCTCCTTTTATTGTATACAACAAGAGAGAGCCCTATGACCCTAGATCGCTCACCTGAATCCTGGCACATGAGTAGATGATGTATTGGCCTGTGGCTAAAGAGATATGCTTTAAAGATATTTCTATTGTTATCTCTGGTAGCCATGTTGTGCCGCCAAGCTGAACGTTCTGAACAATTTTGGTAGAGGGCATCATAAGGAACATTTCTGTGAAATTATTTTGGATTTGGACATGTGGTTCAGGAGGAGATGTCATTTAAAGATATTTCTTATCAAGAGCTCTGGTTGCCCCTTTTTCGTCGTTTAAAGATATTCAGATATTTCTTATCTAGAGCTCTGGGTGCCCTTTTGTTCAGTGGAGCAGGAACATTACTGCAATTTTGGTAAAGGGCATTATGAGATACAATTCTTTTGTTTGTTTGTTTGTTTGTTTGATTCTTTACGTCCCATCAACAATCTTTCAGTTATAAAGGGACGGGTCTTCCTGGGTTGAACCAGTACTAAGCTAGGATAAATGTGTCTTGCTCAAGGACCACAACGCAGTTACGCCGGTGAGGCTCGAACCCGCGGCCCTTAGGTCTCGAGTCAAGCACTCTACCACTGAGCCACTGCGCTCCCACAATTCTTTTAAATTGATTTGAATTTGGACAAGTGGTTAAGGAGATGTCATTTTAAGATATTTCTATCTAGAGTTCTGGAGGCCCTTTTGTTCGACAGAGCGGAACCATTTATCCAAATTTGGTAAAGGGTATGAAGAGGAACAAGTTTGTGAATTTATTTTATAGTTGGACCAGTGGTTCAGGAGATGTCGTTTAAAGAAATAGTTTAGTGAAGACCGACAAACAACGGACAAAGACCAATCACAAGAGCTAACATTGAGCCTTCGGCTCAGGTGAGCTAACAACAGTAAAATCAATAATGAGAGAAAAGAGAATTTACATCAAAGATAAACTATGCAAAACTATGACTAAAATACATGTTATTCATGTCAAAGGGGGAAAAACTCAGGGTGACTAATACCTATGGAAGCATTTTAGCGCTGAAGAAATCAAATCTGTATGTATATAATGTTGTGTTTTGCATTTGACTTAAACCAGGACTTTAGTTAAAAGTGCTTATCGAAAAACTAATTTTCTTATTTCTCAACCAAAACATATGTTGTGGGTACTCAAAAGAACTATCTCAATGAGACAATTTTTTTCAGCACCAAAAACAAATGTTAAAACTGATGGTTAAGAAAATATTTACAACTTTAGGGTGAATTTTTTTTTTTGTTTATCTAAACCTGTGCTTAAACTATCATTCTTTCAACGCTATGGTAAAATCATAATTGAACTTACTAAAAAATGCAAGTAATAAAACTTCCCATACATCTTAATCTGTTAACAGATCGATGGCCATCCTAGACGTGTACTTTCTTCCATACAGAACAGGATTGCTTTAAGATAACAATGAAATTATACAACTTCGTCCAATAACTTGTCACGGGGTGGTCATTGATCTGCGAAAAACAGGAGTTAGTAAGATCAATCATATACACCCTTAAAAGCCATGGTGTTTTTATACTGTTTTTAAAGTAAGAAAAAGAGCAAAGATTATGAATCGAAACAATCAAGCACAACAGCTGATCCAGGCTACCGCTGGGAAAGTGACAGCTTCACAATTAGACATCACAAACGAGAGCCAAGAGGTCAGCCCTTTCCCAGGAGGTGACCACAATACATCAATAAACAGACGTGCATGAAAGCATAACAAAAACAAGACAGAAATAACATAAATGATCTACAAAAGAAGCACCATCTTATTAACACCTAACACTTTCATCTTTATTTCATCTCGCTGATCTGTAGGGTAGTAATAAGCAAGCTTCTACGATTATATTATTTGTTGCAATGTACTATGTACTCAATCTCTGCATTGGTCTTGGTTATTATTGATGTACTTTAGCTAAAAATAAATAAATAATCTGTACCCCAATTATTCCAAATATGCTATAATTCAAATCTTAATTGGGATACATTCAATCAAAGAATTATGGTTTATTTATAAACTATTTTCTTAATTTCCTATAAAAATATGGTTAGATGTTTCCAACGCTTAAAATATATTTTAATAGGAAATATTATAAATAATCATTCTTGGGTTTATACCAGGGGCATTTGGAAAGTTCTTAGCATGGTTTTTTTTATCTCAGTAACTGATTTACAAACCCTATCATGTTTGGTGTCATTTTAAACACTATCTTTCCTCTATGTATTGTCACAGATTTCATTAGGATATTATAATGCAGACACGAAAAATATTATTGTGAATACATGTACTGTTTGTATACTGGAAAACGCAAACTTTCATCGGAAAATATAACATTTTACCTTTTGAAAAGTGGGCAGTACATTAACAATAGCTCATGAAATTAGATAATTTTGTTCGATTTGGTAGGTCACAATCTGGTACAGTTATTATACAATTGATGACCGAGTTGGATGTTTCTAATAACTAAATACTAGACCAGCAATACCAAAACCGTCTAGAAAGCAAAGCAATGCATTAAATTTTTCACTAAAAATCACATGTCACAATGCACATATTTTTAAAATACATAATCGACAGTAGTTTAACAATGTCGTGCTTTGGTAACTTTGTCAAGCACACTTTATTCTCTTTGTATTGAAACCAAACGAATTTTTTTATATGGAACGAAGGGAAGATAACTCTTATAATCTTCCCATGGGGCAGAGTAAGTTTAGCTATGTGTTGATGTTCTGGTTCTTTTCAATTGAATATGGTGGCAAACAAAAAAGTATAAACATCTTGAGAGTAGAAATCAATCAATTTTGTGATGGTTAACGAGATACCATGAGAAGTTCTTATGCCATCGACAAAATATGAGGGATTAAGTTACCCCACCCACTTCTTGAAAAGTATGGGTAGTGTTAATATGGATAATTTTCTTAAATACAGAACTAAACAAGCCACATTTTTGCGCGACAAAATGATTTGTATGCATTATTCGCTACAAATAAAGCAAAACATATACTCAATAGGCATTTTTCATGCTCCTGTAGTGACACAATTTATAGTAAAAGTATAAAGAAAAATCACAAAAAGTCCCCATTTTTCGAAAGTTGACCTTTCTCTATTAGTCAACATTTTACAAATGTAAAGGTGTAAGTCATGCAAGCAGTGATCGCATAGTATATTTTTATAAAAATTAAGTTGGCACCAAATCTTAATTTGTCAAACCATGATCGTAAATAAGGTCCCCAATTTTCTTCGTTTTTATTTAAAATATTCAGCTTAAAATTCAGCCATTTTATAAAACCTACTCATTTTGAGCATGCGGTGCACGTGCACGCCAAGTCCTTTTTTGATAAAAAATAAAATCATCAAGTAGCTGTTGAATTCTAGTTTCCAAAAATGTATTATTTGATCACATTTTATCAACATGATGCCATGCTAAGAACTTTCCAAATGACCCTCGTATATTATTTAATGACAAACCCCATTAAATTAAAGTTACTTAAAGCTCAAAGTAAGAAATCCAGTCCTAAACTGGACTGTAGATAGTTCTATGAACACATTTCATCTTTCTATCCATACAGTTGTTTATCATATGATGGGAGTGAAACAATGCCATGCAATAAAATCGATAAACCACTGGTGGTTTATAGATTTTCGGGAAACGTTATGACGTCCATAACAACGTTGCATACATAATGACAAAATTATAACGTTTTTGCGGCAGAAATGAGATTTCGAAGTAATCTTAATGTCATATGATAAATAGAATCTAACATTCGTGCTCTTGTATTATTGAATTTATTAAACTTGTTGCGAAAAAGAGATAAAATGCGAGGCAAGCCTCGCATTTTATCTCTTTGCCCCCAACTTGTTCAATAAATTCAATAAAACATGAGCACTCATTTAAGATCCTCTATATAATCAATGTCAAGCTCTATTTACACTTCCATAAGAAGGTGGTTCATCTAGGAGGGGCTGGTTCTCCGTCTCCTCAGCGAATGGATTTGAATTGTGTACAAACGGATTTGTATCATCAGTAAATGGACTTGTATTGTTAGAAAATGGGTTAGTATCATCCAAAAATGAATCTGTATCACCCACAAATGGGTTTGTATCTTCTGTCTGCGATATTTGTGACTGTACATGGATATAATTAGCACCTTTCCTTACTTCTGGAGCACTGCAAGTAACAAATGAAATAAATATATATACTTACTAAAAAAAAGCAGTACATATATAAGAAAAAAAATACCCTCTTTTAAAAACACTATAGATCAAAATCCGCTGGCTTCTGATCGGCTGATCAGGATAAATACTGTTTTCATTTACAAGATAAATCCACATTTTATCATGGGCGGATTCGGAGGAGGGGGCAGGAGTCTGGACCGGCCCCTTGAAAATCACAAGGGGCTATAAGTTTCCTTAGAAATTCTGATACAGACACCCCTTGAGAAGCAATTGGACCCATTGTGTTTAATTGATTCTCAAGGGAGGTCTGTGCGGTCCTCTATGAAATATGCTGACTAAAAACCGTCGTCACGACCCCCATTTATGTAGCTTTCTGGATCCGCACATGTTTATAAATAGCAAACAAACTATATTGAACATTTGTAGAATATGCTGTATATATTGTTATTGTTTTTTAGATGATATAAGATCTTAATAGAGAATAGCGCTGATTGGTTCACTTAATTGTCACAATTGTTCTTTATTTAAAATAAGACATGTAGGCAATTATTGGTTCATATAAATAAGACATGTAGGCAATTATTGGTTCAAAACATAACCTTCTGATGCCATAACCCATGCAAATATCGTTTTATAGTGGCATTGTCAAAGTGGGGTAGTTTGTGTCACATCTTATCCATTTCCCTTTGCCTAGATTGCAGAACTTTTCAAACATACCAATTTGAGATACAGTAAAACCTGTCATAAGCGGCCACTCAAAAAGAACACCAAAAATTGGGGAGCATTCTGCAATACTTTCGACCTTCAATAAGCTACCATTTTTCATTAAGACCTTTATTTTGTCTCTTTTTAATTGGCTGCTTAAAACAGGTTTTACTGTACATGTATTACTTGCATAAGGAACTAGAATTATTGCTGAGGCCAACTAAAATACTAACCCCTTGAGGGCCTTAGCGCTTGATATGAATAGTTGTTTAACTTTAACTGAGCTGTTGAGACTGGTAATGCAACTTAGGCCTACTTCGAACCGAACTATAGTTCCTACTTAAGTTCTTACGTAATAGATGTACACGCAAGTTTACACCTGAGCGGCTACAGTTGCAACTTTAGTCGGTTGGCAAGTAAACAAATATGGCCGAAGTTCTTCCAGATCTGTATGCTCCCTTTCAACTCTTCATCAAAGACAAAAATGGTGTGTATATACTGTATAGCCTGCTCTAATTAACAATAATAATTTAATATATTATGCTCAGTTTTCAATTGGAACCGCAGAAAAAGCACAGAAAGCGTTTATTTTGTAAAAGGCTACTGACAGATCTGGTAACTGACCTCTAGTCGCCATCCTGCTAGAGAAGGGACCAGACTAGCTGCTAGAGTAACAGTGCTCCTATCAACTGTTGATATCTAGTAGGTACGTGAAGTCACTAAAGTAGCAACAATTGATGTTCGAATCAAACTATAGTTAGGCCAAATAAAAAAAAGAATAGATTCTCAGACACAGCCTCATCTGGTTCTGGTTGAAAAGCCCCGCATTATGTCTTTTTATTAAAAAAAATGAAATAATGAGTGCATTTCCAGTTCAAACGGTAATGATCCCGCAGTTTTTGATTTTACTGACTCTGGCGTTGTCCATTGTGGGTATATTTGTTTCTTTTTGACATCCATTGCCACCATTGCAGCGGTATATGTCAGATTTTCCACTGTTATTGTAAGCTATTGAGCTGAAACCCTGTAAGTTTATAATTTCTGTGGGGAAATCTAAGCTGTTTGATGTGCAGATGCTTTCCTTATCCACTATTTCGCCTGACATGATTGAGATAGAAGGGGAAAATAAGTTTGATTCAAAGTGGACCTTAGTTGTAGGTCCAGGACTCCTGTGCAAACAAGAATTTTTTTCAGGTTCACTAAATATACCATACTTTAACTCTCAACAAAAAGACACAAATGGCACTTCAGGCGCTTATTTTAAAAACTACGAATATTGGTATGTGCATTTGTTGTTAGGATACAACAAAAACAGTTTTACTCCTGACGTGATTCCTTCTTCATTTAGTCTGAGCCATTACCCTCAGAAACACAACGAACGAAGAAAACATAGCAAGAAATGGTACAATTGATTTGATGTGGGTAAGCATGCAAACAAATTACTATTTCCTAACAACAAGCTCCGGGGTGGGAGGGGGGTAACTACCTATATATGACATAGTACGGATGTATGGCACAAATAGCCTCCTTTTTCAGCGCTGCCAGGTATACGATAAGCCCCCCCCCTTTTCTAAGAAATAGTATATGACTGACCCAGTTTTTCATCTTTGTTATATTTATGGTCCCATTTTCTGACATCACTGTTTGAAAAAACTCATATTTTTTGCTCAGATATTCAACTTAGAAACCAAAATTGTAATATTTATTTGTAAACTTTGTTTACATACAGCAAAGAGGGTTTATAAAAATCAAAGAACGGTATATGAATATGTAAACATTTTGTTCAATCAAGTATATGAATAGGTCATTTTTTTCTAAGACCAGGTATATGATTGGGGTAGGTTTCAAAAACCTGGGCCGCACACCCGTACCAAAATTACCCTCAAGTTACCGCCCCAAGACAACAAGTCTTCCATTCTAGCTAAGAATTGCTTACCCTGTATCATATATATAAACTGCAGGAATCATGATGCATAGCGCTGCAATGCTTAACCAAGTGGTAAGATAAGCATGTGGATGCCACTTCACTGGGTCCTCATCAAAAAGTGTAAAGAATATAAATACAACAGGTGTCTGAATCGTCTGAAATCATAGGAAAAATGAGCCACAACATGTGATTTCCAACAATGTGGCATTTTGACAAGTGTAGACTCAGACGAGCCTGTGCAGCCTACTTTTGAGCTTAGAAACTCCAAATGATGCTCAGTCAGTAGCTTAAAGCTGCATAGTCTGTAACTTTTGATCTTTTAATTTTTGGAATAATGTTTCTATTTTTCAAGAACCCAGTAAAAAAACTACAATTCAGGTATACATTTTACCAATTTCGTAAATCTTTACAAATTATCAGTATCGAAACAACAGCATTTATGTTAAAATTGACTGTCTATAATTATTGGAGGGACGCAAATAATTACCAACAAGAGAAAACACACCTGTTTTTATAAGATAATTCACTTTTCCATGCAGTTTTCAACTATAGTTAACAGATTTATTGTGAAAACTTAACTTAATTCTGCTTTTACAAGTGATTTAAAAAGAAAAGAAAAAATTTCGAAAAATGTTCATAGTTGCAGACTTAGTCTCTTTAACAGGCATATAATATTTAAGCAACTAGCAAAGGCTCTGGTCAGTCTGCGCGTATGCGTAGGTAGGGTCTGAGCCTTTGCTGATGGCACATACCACATTGTTGGAAATCTCATGTCAAGGCTCGAATGGCATTATAACCCTTTTCAGATGAATGGAATTTTCCATAAAGCTACATGCAATAGAATCAGGCTGGTCTATAGTATATATCGAGGGGTAAAGGTTATAATTTCCAAAAAAAATGTATTTTTTCTCTGAAGATCGATTTTGTCTCTTGCAAACAGTGCAGACCCTGATGAAATGCCCCATAAAGTGGCATTTTATCTAAGTCTTCACTGTTTGCCAAAGTACCCATTTAAGGATTTTCCTTCCTCAAAAGTTTAACAGCTTCGATCTTGACATTAATAAATCCTAACTCTAATAAATACAAAGAACTGGAAATCTGCAACCAACACGTTTGGCCCCCACCTTAAATGGTAAACAGACCAAACAAAACATCTGTACAACAAACAGTATGAAATACTGATTGCCCTCTATCCACTTGAACATCAAGTTTCATAGATCTAGCAGTGTTTTACTTTTATCTATTGTGGGATCCATATTTCAAAAGGTTTGTTACCACAGGTGCTGTAGTTTTTGCTTGATTGACAAATGCCAACCATGTGTAAAATATACTGATAATAAAGTTTCAGCTATCAAAGCAAACACTATCTTAAACATTGTGCATACACTATCATAAACATTTTGCATAATGTACATTATTATTGCTTACATATACTTTTTTTTAAGTAAAGGTAGGATTCAGATTGTGTGTACGAACAAGGTAAAGAGGTAAATCTGAAATCTCTGTACAATAGCTACTAAGGTGGTTAGAATTGTGTCATCTAATGGAGTTTAAACACATAAATCATTCCTGTTGTGTGTATCATCTAGCCATATTAAGTAAAAACTGAATATATACCATTAAGCAACACTGATTTATCGAAGTTATTAACAAATCCTCTAGCCACTTAAGTACTTATGGATGTGTATGGAGTGATAGTGGATGGCAGACTGGATAGAAAAAAATATCTATTTTTTCCTTCTGGAGAGTCTAAACAAATCCCTGATTAAAAAATTTAAATGTCATCAGTGATAAAGCTTTTAGATAGGACTAAAATTTACTATTGTTTTAATTCAAAGGGAGATAATTTCAATGTGAACGAACTTTAAGATGCTGCAAAAAAACTAGGCATGCGCCAGAGACACAATGTCTGGCAGTATTTTTATGGGTAATTGATGGCCCTTAAAATAGGGTGTTCGAATCTTATGTTTTTATAGGATTTTGTAAGGTAAGGCTGAGTTTCTGCTTTTAATAAAAGCAAAGATAACTCAAATGAATATTTATTATCCTAAGTTGTTTTTTGTGAATTAGGTTAGGGTGGGTACCAGGAGCTCATTGCAATATTTTATTTGGTTAATATCAAAAACAGCAAAGATATATTCAGAAGTGAAAAGTGTAAAGTCACTTTTGGTTTTAAGTATATTTGTGGATAGGTATGGACGGACAATGGATGGCAGACTGGATAGAAAAAAAATCTATTGATCCTTCTGGAGAGACTGATATATGAGTAATAAATCCTAGAACCTAGTTAATTATATTCATCAACACTAAACGATATTTAATGGTGTTGAGCAGGTTTACATAAAATGACATTAATATACGATTTAAAATGCATGATACTGTGAATTCAGAAATTTTCGTGAGTGTTTTATTTTTGTGAAACTTCACAGCTGTGAAGTTTCACAAAAATTAAACTCTCACGAAATGGTAAAATCACTCATTTATTGATGTTGGTAAATCATGCTCCAGTTGTGATTGTTTTACTTTTTCGCAAATATGTCTTTTAACTCTATTCGCGAAAATAAATTTCCCACCAAAGTTTCTGATTTTACTACAGTAGTGTACCATCAGCAATTTTAAAACACAATGAAAAAGAAAACAAAAGAAAAAAAACCATAGGAAAAAACATAGGAAAAAACATATGGATACCATATGTCCCGTTAAGCAAAACTTTTAGTGTAAAATTGTGTTTTGCCCCTGATAAAGTAGTTTGTACTTGCGTTTTATCTTTGATAAGGCCAAATAAAAAAGTACCTGTGTTTAAGGTAACCTGACCCTACCTAAATTTGCTGGTGAAACCAAGAATTTTTTTCAGGTTTTCTGAAAAAATATGATTTTATGCATTTTGAAAGGCAAAATGCCTTTCAAAATGCATAATTTTTTTTCAGGAAAAAATAATTAAAAAATTATACATTACCTAAAATGTTCAGACCAGTTACCAGAAACACTTATTCTTTTATTTGGGCTCAACTGATACAGCAAAAATGATGCTGTTTTCACATCTAATAATCTGGTTAAATACATACTTTGATGATTGCAAGGTAGTTTGCCCCTTCCAAGTATCGCAAGAAGTATGTTGTAGAGACTCTCATAACCACCAAACACACTGTGCACAGTACGGCTATCACAATAACAGGAGCATTACAATCTGTGGCCTGGCCAAAGTAACAACGAATGTTGAACCAGAATCTAGTGCAAAAACAATAGTGAATAAAATGTTAGACAGTCTGCAGTTTTAAAATTAAACACTACATGGAAGACCCAATGGGATGATATGCGAACGTGTCCTGGGCAGTCTAATCAGAGTCTGCATTGTTCACTTTAAGTAGGACTGAAATCTTGAATACCCGTTGGGTGCAGGTCAGAAACTGACCAGTCTCGAAAAATTTCAACTTTTTCTGCATCTGACCTAGATACACATCATTTTTATTGGTTTTGTCTTTCTGTGGCTAAAATGTACCCGTTTTAAAATGCAATAGTACGTTTCACTGTAAATGTAGCCTGTATGAACCATACATTATTCCATTTAAAAAGACTTCCATACAGGACATGAAAATCTCACCCAAAACAAGATAACTGACAAGCCTCATTCTGGTTATGATTTCTACATATTCAGTAGGATAAGTTTGCCATACATGGCTAATATAGATGAAACATTTAAACCACTATGGCTCTGAAATAAATTGTTTTCTTTTTCAAAATTACTATAGAGATTTCTACTCATTATTTGTGCAATAGGGTCCTCAATTTTCCTAGATGCCGAACATCAATATTCTTAAGACTTACTTCATATTCAAAAGTTCGATAATAAGGGAGAATTATTCTATTTTTGAAGAATTATCATATGCCTATGTAAATGCATAAAGGGCAGGATAAACATTCATTGCTTTCTTATTGTATAAAATCACCTGCATCATCATTACTTTCTGTTTCTTTGTAGGGACTATATGGAATATAGCTTGGTCTTAGCTTACCACCTGATTCCATTTACCTCATATTTCCTCATACCTCACACACAACTCACCCTGATACCTGCTGGTGAGTTGAATTGTGTTTTTACTCAGCTTTTCAATTTTACCCTTTGTGTTTTAATGTATTCTACGTTATGGTTTGATATGATCAGCTTCGGATTGCCTTTATTATTTATAGAGGGGTCACTTGTTATGATTTTCCAATATAATCCAGCACGTAATACTCATTTGAGGGTGTATGACGTATAAAGAGATAGATGGATATTATTCTACTTCATTCTCTAAAGATCGTTTGTTGTCTTCACTAAAAGAGTAGACCCTGGTTAAATGCTGCATTTCGCCTGGTTTTCACTATTAGCCAAAGACACATTTAGAAGTTTATCTTGATGCTTTACGTCCCAATCAACAATTTTTCAGTCATGCCAGGACTTTTTCCTATCTTCCTGGTGACACCGGTGACTCCAATACATCTTGAAATAGAAACGCTTCAAGCTCTACCAACTGAGCCACTGCACTCCACATCCCTTTAGCATTTACCAGCAGGCCCCCAGATAAGAGTGTGTTTCCGAAATTTATTTTCTTATTTCTCAACCAAAACATATGTTGTGGGAACTCAAAAGAACCGTCTGAGGCTCTCAATGAGACGGTTCTTTTGAGCACAAAAACACATGTTTAAACTGATGGATAAGAAAATAATCTCACTTTTCAGCTGACATTTTTTTGATTAACTGGTCCTATGTACCTATGCAAAGGGCTAAAGTAGTAGTTCAGCCTTGCGCAGGCAATCTGATAAAAAAATTGCCAGAATCAAATAAATTAACTGACTGACACACTGCTGATAATGAAAACAATGTGTACATAGTAAGACTTGACAGGATACTAACGACACTGAATACATATTATACAAAAATCATTTACTAATTAATGGAACAAAACCACCAACAGTTATAGTAAAATCAATATTAAAAACACATAGTAGAATAGCCAGTTAGCATTTAAAAGTGGGCCATTATCAGCCCATCAGTGATACTCCATTCAGATGGCGATTCACTGGTGGGTTAATGTTGGCCTGATGCTGTATGTTTATACCTTCATTATTTACTTCATGCGTGGATCCAAAAGGTTTTGTCCGAGACGGTTAAACTCTGACTTTTTTTAAGTTAATGAGAGAAGAGGGTATCCAAATACCACTAAAACGGGCTATTACTAGGCCACCAGAGAAACGGCGCTTCACTTGCGGGCGGATGATGGCCAAACATTGAATGCTGGCTTGGTAGCCTTGTGATTTTCAGGGGATCAAGCCCAGTATTGCTCAGAAACCATCAAGTTTTTTTCTCAGGGTGTGGGGTGTCCTGACCCCCTGCCGCCCCTCTGGATCCGGGCATGTACTTACACTTTGCCAAAATCAACAATCCCCTGAGTCATTCCAAATCCTGGTATTATATCGGTCCAGAAGAGACAGACAAGAGTAATAAGGCTACACAGATAGGACCAGAAAAGAACAAACGGTATGTTGATATCAGTACTGTCATGGACTTGTTCTTGATCTGCATTCTGAACAGCCTTTTCAAAAGATGTTGAAACAATAGCCAAAGGAATCTGAAATTAAATCACAACATGAGCCAGCACATGAGAACTTAGTGCTTCTTGTCAAGCAAATAACACTTGGGTGAGCCTGCACAACTGTGCAGACTCACCAGAGCATTTGCTGGTTGTATGCACAATGTTTAAATGTATATTAACCCTTAAAGCGCCATCTATAATTTGCAGCAGAAGACAGTTAAAATTTTGCCGCTTTTTCAAAAATAACAAATAAGGCATGATATTTCATGAGAATCGTCTGCTGGCAGACGATTCTCAAGAAATATCATGCCTTATTTTTGTTGAAAACTAGGAAAGTTATTGCAAATTGGTCGCCTGCTGTAGCTGTGACTGGTGCTTTAAGGGTTAAGACTTTGGCTAAAATGTAGACATCTAGTACAAATAGATACGCCATTATGTGTGCTTAAATTATTTCGTACATATGTGCACCAAAATCTCCTGTACTGGTCCAAATATTTACCCGTTTACTGGCATAGTCAAGTAGTTACCTGTCGTTATGCTATGGAAGCAAAATGTGCAAGATGTACATACTCATATCAGACTGCAGCCTGTGAAGAAATATAAAAAAAATATGTTGTACAAGACAAATTAAGCTGCAGTAATCATCAGAAAACAAGAAAAAAAGAAACTGGTTAAGCCCTCCAGTAAAATAATTTTCCTGACCGTTCCTAGGCGGTACTTCTTTTGTGGATCATTTGTGTTATTTATGTGTTGTGTTTGTCATGCTTTCGTGTCTGTTCATTGCTGCCTTGTGGTCACCTGCTGGGAAAGGGCTGACCTCTTGGCTCTCGTTTGTCATGTTTAATTGTGTTTTGACACTTTTTCATGTGATATCCTGGGTCAGGTGTTGTACTTGATTGTATCGGTCCCTGATCTTTGCCACCTTTCTTACTTTAAAATAGTTTTTTTTCTGTTGAAAACAAGCGCAGTTGGTCTCCGCAACAGGGCATAAAGAAAAAGAAGCGAAATAAAGCAAAAATATCTGGCTTATTATGGTAACATGATCCTACCTCATTTATCAGGTAAAGCCACTTATTTTATATAGTTTTAACTTTTAATCCATTAAAACATAGAAAACCTTGGGAATTTTAGCTATGAAAGAATTCAACTCATACAGGAAACAGTCTCATGCAATTTTCTTGGAAAGTTGCATTAAGGTTGGTTCAGGTATGGTACTTGATTGTATCAATTCCTGATCTTTGCACCCTTACTTACTTTACTTTTGGAAAATCGCATAAAGTATCTGAAGCATGAAGATTTTTTAACCCTTTACTCCATGATAGCGCCTTTTGGCACCTTTGAAATACTATATAATTGAAAATGTCATAGAAAATGGAGCGCTCCAAACGCTCCATTTTCCATGATATTTTCAAGAGTATTCAAAACTTTTTACTTAATTTTTTCTTGATTTTTTTCAATGTTGTCTTAAATAGAAAATTATGTCATGATCTAAAAATAGCCTATGGAGTAAATGGTTAAGCTATAGGGTAAATTTGCATAAACCATAAAAATACATTAACCAACTGCATTTAATTAAGCGTCATATTAAACAATGTACCTACGTAACCAAGAAAGAAGCAAAGCGGCCACAGAACACCACCCACACCTTCAGCTCCCCCAGTAGCTTGTCTTGAAGCATCAGTCTGAAGATCTGGGAATATGTCAGGAATGAGAGCTGTAAATTCTGCTACAAGAACCAGACCTGCACACATCAACTTCCTACACGTTGGTCTTCGCCTCAACATAAGGTATCTACACGGAAAATGTAACATACATATTTTTTACAATAAAAAATAATGAGCATATTTGAATGTGTTGCTGGTTTCAGTAATATAATTTATTATGGCTTGTAGAACAGTTCATACTAGTAATTAATGCAAGATGTTTTCGCACTGAGCATAGCTTTAAATATTGAATGTTGTAACTAGAGCACTCCTTTAAGATGAATACCTTGCCAACAGCACCAAATTCAAAATGTCTAAGTCCAAGCACATAAAGTTCATGAATAGACAAAATATGTCTAGCAAACCTTCAACCTTAATCAGGTATCATTGTGATTCATTGAGCATGAAAATGAGTAGTTTGTGACACAAATTGGGGTGTACAACTTCTAAAATCTCTCAATCAATTACTAGGCATGCCATGGAAAGGTTTGATACGCCAAATGTGTCATAACATTTGCAGCGAATCCTGTGTATGGTTTATAATGACTTCTGTATTCCAGTTTGGCTATGTGAATGAAGTCTTTGGACTTTGGCTGTCCTTCTTTTATACATGTCTAGAAAAAGGATAGATGACTCAAAACAAATATTTAAACCTTTAAAATAGCTTATGGCACTATCACATTTGACATCAAATGCATCAGAAATCTACCCATTGGATACGGATGTCCGTACACATTGCACTTCCAATGATGCATTTATGTATAGCCTACAAGATATAGTCTATATATGAGCATATATGAATGATTAAAATAACCAATGTATCCAGGCGCCTTATAATGGAACAGTCTGTGAGGTTTTATAACATAATTCTAAACAGAAGACAATGAATCACAATGTGGTCCAGAGAAGGGGAGGTGATTAAAAGACCAGCTAACGAGAGGGACCTTTCTTGTTTGCAACAGATTGTCACCTCATGCTGCAACTACGTGTGAAGTTACGAGCCATAAATAATTCCAAACGGTACATGTGATATGGCTCAGATACAGGTTTCAGACTATGGAACCAAGTCGAAGAGAGGGTTTTCTTGTTTGGGACACATGTCATAACATGCCGCACCTGTGAAGTTTAACTGGTAATTGTGACATGGCCAAAAAACGGATTCCGAACAATTACAACGGGTAGGATGAACACTATATGCACTTCTACTATTTCATTGAGTTAATATGTGGTGTTGATATATATTCTCTAAAGTTTAAATCTGATTTCAAAGGCGAGTCTATACGTAGTTGTTTTTTTTTTGTTATTGTTAAGGAATGGTACAAAGGAAGGCAAAGATCAGGAATCAATACAATCAAATACCACACTCGACCCAGGACACCATATTGGAAAGTGACAAAAGTACAAGAAAACATCATATACAAGAGAGCCAAGAGGTCAGCCCTTTCCCAACAGGTGACCACAAGGCTGCAAGGAACAGACAAGACAGCATGGCAGACATGAAACAAAAATAACAAAGGATCCACAAAAGAAGTACCGCCTTGGAACGTTCAGTAAAAATAATTCACTGGGGGGCCTAAACATATTTGACGGAGCCAACCTCACCCTTATTTCTGATGTGGCTCAAGACAAATAGATGTTTGGTTGCATGAAAGAGCCCTAACTTACCGATGTATCATCTAGTAAATACAAATCGATATTACTAAAAAGATTAAACAAAGATAAGGACTCAACAGCATATATACAACTGATACTAAGATAAAAGAATCCAGCAGTTAAACCCTGGTGGGCCCAACCACGGACACAAAATCAGGCCCTATTCCTTGCATCTATGGGTGTATTTAAGTTGGAACCGTCATAGAATCTGAGGCCTTACCCGCCGGGATGCAATTAAAACGTGCAAACAAACCTCATCTTAAGGACATATGCTACTAAATACTTCCCATATTGAAATATTTTCAATACTTTGCATACAGTTTGTTTTATGCATGGGCTATCCATTTATGAAATGAAAAGGATATGTCACCGTGCTTATTTTTTCAGAATCTCGTATTGAAGTTTACAGCATTTGACCAATTTTCTAGAAATATAAAATAAAAACACTTGTCCTAATTATCGAGCTAAAACGGTTGTTATCTTCAGCCAGCTTCTTTCTTTTAACTTAAATTACTGCCAATGACCTCAAACTTTTAAGAAAATGTGCATGTTTACTTGTTATCCCATGCTGTGACAAGATACTGCATGATATATTTTGGCAATTCGTCGAAAAATGGAATTTGCTTTTAGAATAAATCATGTATTAAAAAATCTGATATTGAAAATCTTGAAAATTTATTTTTAATTCATGAACTATTATAATACCTTTCAGAAAAAATAATAAAAATCTGGGGTCACCGAACTAATTCTCTTTCTAGAGGGCCAAATTTAACCCCACCCCATAGGTTTCATGCGTAATTCAATATAAAAAGTTCGGGGATGACCATTTCGGTCGTTTAGATGATGCCATTTTACTAGTATATGAAGTAATTCAGCATTAAAATGTTAAAAAAGAAAGAAAAAACACACTGAAAATATGTGCGCATCCGGGAATCGATCCTGGTCCTCTGTCTTTGTAGCCAGACACGCTAACCACTAGGCCACGAGGTCAGGTCGTGCGCCGCTCGAAATAACCATACAAATAGTATAGACTCTGCCACTATCGTATTCGTAACCAGGGTTAGTTTAAACTTTTATTTCATTTTTGTATAACAACATGTGTACATATAATGCAGTAAGTTCACATACAGATCATTTCGAAATACAAAAAAGGGATTCAGAAGAAAGTCTATTGACTTTTGTAAATCTGTTTCCCAGCTATTCAATATTAGAAATACAATAAACGTATGACTTGAATTGACATTAGTATGTATAAAGAATACAGCAAAAACTCGATAATTCCAATTGGAATTAACCAGGTTTAGCTGTATATATTATAATGTAAAAACTGCTGTTTAATACAAAGTATGAATTTTGACTTTTGAAAAGAAAAATGAATATTTTACAAATTACAGTTATCCTTGTTGTCTCCACGGGGTTTGGAGATGATCAGGGTTATTGTGTACGTCGTTTGATTTCGACTGAGCTACATTTATCTGTCTTTAGTGCTGCAACGATCAGTTCTGAAAAGATATCAATAGATATTTCGAACACACTTTAATTAGTTATTTTGTGAAGAAAATGTCGGAACACCGATATGACATAAGAATATCGGAAGCTGTGTTGATCCGAATCCGTTAAGGGTCGAAAGACAGGACCCAGACAACTTTCTCCGTTTGCAGACGCGGGAAAGGTGCGCATTGGAAATAGCCGCATATGTCTTTAAACCCGAATAAATACGGTTTACAAGGAAAGGAAGGATTATCATAATATTACCTGACAACAAAAGTGACTGGAACATAAAAGTTAGCTGCAATAGACTGAAGATAAGGAGCTGTTCTACATCCACTGGATGCATAGACAAAAAAGACAGCAGCTAGAGTATCTGACACACCTATCAACACAAACTGCGACTTAGGATACGCCTTCTCTCGTTCAGTAATCTGTCCAGGACAACAACACCAGGAGACCATCACTATGATGCCAAATAGAGCAGTAAATAATGCGCTTACAATAAACACAGTTGCATATGCATCGATATGGTATTCAGTTGAGTAATTGCCACATGTGTTGCTGGTTCCATTCTGATCTAAAGCGTTAAGCCACAACGGTGTGAGAATGGAGGATCCAGCATTAGATACGATACTGATGACAATCAGAACTAAGGCTAAAGTTCTTGAGACTGTTCTATCTGGTGGTACAGGGTCCATGGCGTCGGTTAACCACTGTGGCCTTGTATTAAAGAAGCCATTCTAATGTCTGTTACCACTGACCAATAGTACGAAGACCTGAAAAAGTTAAAATAAATAATATTAATCTTTTCCGCCCAGTCATGCTCTCTCTTCTGCCTATGTTCCTGGGAAGCCTATTTACCCAGATTCTGTCTTATTTCTACATGATCACCATTGGACACCATGCCTTTCGTTTAGAGTGTGTAACAGGAAAATAATTTTCTTATTTCTAAACTAAAGCAGCACCCACAACGTATGCTAAAAATTATGGGTAAGAAAATATTAACAATTTAAAGCAGAAAATGTTTGTTAACCTAAACCTATTGACCGTCACCATCCATATGATAATGGTACTTATTGCACCTTTGAGTGATATTCGAATGTTTCAAATCAGATATCCCACAATGCACATAATGCACATGCATGCTGGTGTAATAAGGCAGTTATTGTATGGCTGTGCGCATGTACGGGAGATAATCCACTCGCTAAAGCTCGTGGATTATCTTCCCGTACATAGGCACAAACCATACTATAACTTACACTTTTTAAACACCTTATGAGACTAGTCATTTATGATGCTTGGGATGCGTTATAGTTGCTATAATAGATAGTTGTATTTAAAAATCATTAAGTATATTCTCTTGCCTTCTATGTAGCAAAATATACTGCTCAACAAAAGTTTAGCACGGATTTTAATTTAATGTCCCACTTTGAACGAACACGAAACATTTATTTTAAAGTAATCAACATGCATGGGGATCTTGCAATTAATGTTTTTTCGTGTCCGCCAGACAAAATGTAATCTGGTTAGGCGTCAGTGAATTGGCGTTAAATTTGATGTCATGGGCATGCAAAGAATAAATGTCTACATCAGAAATTAGAACTTTTGAATCTAGAGTGAAGCAAAAGGTTCTCAATGATGAAAAACGTTGAAAACGTCGAAGTTTAATACCCGTTTATGCCGCGTTTTACTGTTCCATTATGACGCTAAAATGGCATTTTCTACTTTTTCCACTTTTTTGACTTTACAGCTAACTTAATCAAGAAAGCAAGAAATACTTTTGATGCTTGAATGGCACAAGCACCTGGAACATTTCTGTTAGTTGGCCATTTGAAAACGTCTTCTTTAGATAGCGTTACCGCCAACATTTAACCTCAACTTCAGATTAACGTCACTTTTTATGAATTAAATAGATAGATAGATATTCTTTATTTCCTCCACATAGGAGAGTACAAATTTTGCTTCAAATGATCAATGGAGATGACCCTTATCTGTTTTTCAAAATGGCCGATTCGACCAAGCTGGAAAACAAGACTTTATAAACCGATGCTGTATCAGTTTTGTATTGCGAATAATGGAGTTGAAACGCGTTTTTGACCCCTCTCTTGTTTAAAGCAACGAACGAGGCAATGGAAATCCAATTAAAGTGAACCAATTGCTTTCTTCAACTGTACCACATATCAAACCATCATTTCAGCAGATATTTATATCATTAAACCATTTGCTTAAATAAAAAAAATATTTTTTATTAACCTGTGCCTCGGACCCAGTAACAAATAATCTTATTAGATGCAGCCGATTGGTAAAGTTTTATCTATGTTTCTTTTAAAGCAACAATGTATATGGACTGTTTATACTCGTACCAAGGGTACTAAGTCCACTTCGTTCCTTACGCAAGGAACGAAGTGGACTTAGTACCCTTAGCTTGCGAAGATGACTCGTAGTATACTTCAATATCACGTTTTCACTGATATGTCATTCATACATTGACAAAATTTATGTGAAAATAACTTATTTATGGTCCTGTAAAGTGTTGATGGAGAGTTTTCATATTAAGTACAAGTGTAGATTACAACTTAAGTTTTTATATCACTGATATAACCTGGAATCAAAGGCCAAGGTCACACATACTTAAAAACCTGTGTTTGGCTGATCGAAGATGTCCATATTCAATGGCGCAGCCATAACGCTGAAAAAGTTACGCACATCAAATGGAGACTATTGCATCAAGCAGTGATTCTCGTCAATTGCGTCCCTTTTTAAAATGGGAACTTCTCTTAGGGGAAATAATTTTGCTCCCAGAGGGAGCAAATTCTTTCCTTCAAGAGGCTCATTTCCTTATGGTATGGAATATCACTTTTACCACATAAGGTGATCTCCATTGAATGTTACTATTTTATTACGCACGTGCATAACTGCGTAATGGGGGCTACGCCACTGATATTTTGCACAAGGATTGCATATCGTGTGTAGATTATAACACGGATATGACCTTGGAGTCAATGGTTTATGTCAAATATACTTAATATCTATCTTACAGCTTGTAACACAAACTCCTCTTTCATTTTTTGATGGAGAGTGTTTATATTTAATAGTGATTGATGCTTGGTATCTGATATGGCTTTGGAGTTACAGTCAACAGTCACATATATACTCAGCGTCAGTGAAAAGTTACCAGTATCTAACTTTCGATAGTTTGGGAAATATATAATACAGCTCTATGGCTACTTTTACCATATGCTTCTGGTCAACGACGGACTAGTTTGGCGAGATAAAACAGTTCCACTAGCCCTGGAACTATAGTGCACGTGATACACGTGCATTTTATGTTTTTCGCAGTTTTTAAGAATAATCATTTGAAATCATCCTTTTCAGAAGACAACATGCCAGTGCATGCCCGAGACGTTTTTCTTGAAAAGGTCACCAAAATGGTTCGAATTATCCCATTAAAAATATGTGAATCAAAATTTAAGGTGGCACCGAAACTTTGCATTTACTCCCGTCAAGGAATGAGTATAGGCTAATGCATTCCCATGTGATGGGTGCCGTTTTCCATATTGGTGATGCAAGGGCTTCTATGCCATAAAATCGAGTGCTGAAGTATCCGCAGCTCTTCGTTCAAAATGAACTAAATATTGTCCTATGTTAAGTGTATGGGACTTATTGGTAACTTTTCAGTGACGCTGAGTATACTTAAAACCAATGCAAATTCCTTTTTCATTTTTAACCTATCGTGTGTGTTCGTATTTGGCCATAATAATTGCTCACGGGGTGTAAACAAGATCACTGCTAAAACCCTGTAGTCATATGTCAAGATCAAATATACTTTTTCTTTTTCTTTGTGGGCTCCTCTTCTCCTTTCATCCACTCCTTTTTTATTGCCTCTCCTTGTTTGTTTTTGATCAAATATACTTAAAATCTGTCTTAAGGTTCGTTATGGCAAACCCTCTTTCATTTTTCTTAATGGTGTTCTTATTTGGCACAACAAATGCCTATGATGTGTAGATGACAAGGAAGATTTCAAATAACCAATATGATATTGGAATCAAAGGTCAAGGACAAATTTACTTACAATCTGTTATATCGGCCGTAACCTGGACTCTCTTCTTTCATTTTGACCAAGGGTGTTCATACATGGCGCAATGCCTGCCTGTGGTGTGCAGGTTACAACACAGGTTTCTGATCACCCATATGACCTTGGAGTCTAGGGTCAAGGTCAAATATATTTAAAGTCAGTTTGAGGCTTGTAACGCGAACCCCTATTTATTATTTGACTGAGGGTGTTCATATTTAGCATACGCATTGTGTATGGTGTGTGGATCACGATGAAGGTTACAGATCAAGTCTGTATATATGACCTTGCAGATAAAGGTCAAGGGGTCAAATAATTTAGAATATGTCTTACGTCTCATAGCAAGAACTCATCTTGTACTGTTAACAGAGGACTTGGGTGATTCATATTTTGTAAAACGATTGTCAATATGACCTTTGTGTCACTCAAAGGTCATATTGACAATCGTTGTACAAAATATGAATCAGTCAAATGTTAAGGTCAAATGTATATGGGCCAGGATATGATATAAGGCACCTTATGGTCACGATATTCAAAGTCTGGCTAATGTTACATCTGCAAAGTACTACGTCTTAGAAGCATTTCCTGAAACTGTGGAGTAATTCTCTTCAATATTGACAAATAAACACATGTTATAAATTGCTTAAGTAATCAGGTTAGGAACATGGCGGCAAAAGCGAAGTTGACCCTATTATGAGATCAGAGTAGTCGTATCTTTTGTGTGCTCTGCAATTATATAGTCTTTACATGTGACTGTCACCTTTGTAATAATGTAAATGAAATGAAAATATAAGATTTTCTATTTTCTATGTTGTATAACAGGTATTCATATTGACCCGATCTTCAGTGCTTGCTCATTGAGGTGTCATGGCCTTATTGTTTCCATGGAAACCCCCTCATACAAAATTGTAAATATAATTAGAAACTTTCGCTATGTTGAATGATGGCATCAATCTTTAGGAACATTTTCGTGGTAATATAAAAAAACTTGTAAAATTTTGTTGTTTTAGGTGTTTTTTAAATGTCTCTTACATAATAATTGTTGTATGCCTTAAGGTCCCTTTTCTCAGATTGTGCTCTGTTGTACCGGTACAAATACAGCTACTGGGTTTGAGTAGCTCTATTCGAAGAAGAACAGACATTGCTACGAATAAAGCTGCCGCTAAACAACATGTAACATGTGCAAGATATAGTTTACTGCTAATGGGGAATGCTGTAACCAAGGCAACATCGTCCCATATAATAGAGGGTCTGGATGGGGGGTGTTCTGGTATTCACTATTCATTAAAAATTTAGCCCATTATTCATCTCATTAAAATTTTGGATTATTCATTAAAATGAGACCAATTATTCATTAAAAGCAAAAAAGGTGGCAAAGAAATCTGATTATTCACTATTCATTGTTAAATGGTTCCAGTCATCTTTGTCTGGTCGTCAACAACTTGTTGATGTTGCCGGAACTTTTTCTTCATGTGAAAATATAACATGTGGTGTTCCTCAAGGGTCAATACTTGGACCTTTGTTGTTTTTAATCTATGTGATGATATGTCTGGTGTTATTGGTAATAAACTTCTCCTTTATGCAGATGACTCTGCAATATTGGTAGCAGATAAGGATATATCTACTGTTGAAAATGCTCTTCAAACAGATCTCCAGATAGTTAGTGAGTGGCTGATTGATAACAAATTCTCATTGCATTTGGGTAAAACTGAGTCTATTTTATTTGGCTCTAAATCAAGGCTCAGATCACAGTCAAACTTAAATATTGAATGCAAAGGGAGTAAAATTGAGCCCAAAGATAAAGTCAAATACCTTGGAGCTATTTGGATCAAACCTTGTCAGGGGAAAGCATGGTAAATTCTATTTTGCAGAGAGCTAACGCCAGACTTAAGTTTTTATACCGGAAACAGAAATTTTTAAATTTTCATACAAAAAAAACTTTTAGTCATGTCCCTAGTAAAATGCCATTTCGATTACGCCTGTTCCTTCTGGTATATGGGAATTTCAAAATTGCTAAAAAACAGACTTCAAGTTACACAAAATAAGATTATCAGGTTCGTTCTTAAAATGGATCCAAGGTCTCATGTAGGTGTTAATGAATTCAAGTCCATTGGCTGGTTGCCAGTTTCACGTAGGGTTGATCAGATCATTTTAAACCATGTTTTTAAAATCAAAACCGGGCAGTCGGCCCAGTATATGGCTGAAAATTTTATACAAGCAAGTTCTTTACATTCTTATGGCACTAGGTTTAGGGAAAATGGGAACTTCTCCATTCCTAAAGTGAAAAGTTTTGGCAAGAAATCTTTTGTTTACAATGGATGCATCTTGTGGAATGAACTGCCTAGTCATATGAAAGAAAAACTAAGCATTTATGATTTTAAAATGACTGTTAAAAAGCATTTCTTAGAATTACTTCAAGAATAGTTTTGTCTTACATTCTATATGTGAATTTCCCATTTTGTCAATTTACTATTTATTAGGTTTTTTTTTGAAATCTTAAGATTTAAGGGCATTAGTAGTCTACTGGTTTGTCTTATTATCATTATTATTATTAATTTTTAATGAACATGTGCTAGAATTTTACTTCCTGAATCAATTTTACGCTTCGCGCCTCACTATGACTTGCAATTTAAACCTAAGGACCGCGATGGAAATAAGAGAAATCACTTTCTCTTTTTTGTGTTATCCTTGGTACTGATTAGCAAACCATGATCTCTTAAATGTGACTTTTAAATGTATATGTTTTAGCATGTATATTTGTTATCACATTGTTGTTGTAACATGTATTGTTGATCTTTTATACCGAAATAAATCAATTAATCAATCATTATTTTTTTCTTCAATTCATTAAAAAAAAATAGGATTATTCATTAATTTTTAGGCCCTCATTATTCACTATTCATTATTTTTTGGCTCATTATTCACTATTCATTATAAAAAAGGGACATTATTCACTAATCATTATACCCCATCCAGACCCTCATAATAGCTGCTATGAAGTTAGGCTAGAGATAGTGTTAGGATCGGTAATCCAGGATTGCCTAGCAAGGATAGCTATATTTGGAGAAAAATACAACTACAGTCCGCTAGGATAGCTTTATTCGTACGAACACAGCTATGCAGTACAGTAAAGCCTGTCTTAAACAGCCACTCAAAAAGAAGACCAAAATTGGGTTTCAAGACTGATGATTGCTTAATGTAGGTCAAAAGTATTGCAGATTGCTCCAAGAGAGCATTCTGCAATACTTTCGACCTTCATTAAGCTACTATTTGTCTTAAAGACCTTTGTATTGTCTATTTTTGAGTAGCCGTTTAAGACAGGTTTTACTGTAGCTGTATTACAGCTTATATTGGAAGGTAGCCGTATTCGGTACAACAGTGCTCATATAAAACCAGTCTGTTTAGCTTCAAATGCCAACCCCTCTTACTTTTTATGTCAGATTTTCATATTTGACAATGCTTGCCTGAGGCGTGTAAATGACAAGAAATTATTTATGTGTCAGGTATGTCGCTTGAGTCAAAGGTCGAGGTCAAAATAATACAATTCTGGTTGTTTGCCTTATAATGCAAAAGTCTCTTACATGCTTTGATGTAGGAGGTCCATAATTTGTACACTGATTGCGTAAGGTGTGTAGATGTCCACAATGGTTTGATTTTTGATAAAAGGTCAAGGGCAAAATGCGTAAACCTACATTTCTAGTAGATGTAGAGGGTTCGTAATTAGGACACTGATTGTCTATTTGGGGAAAACTTAAATTTGAAGCATTTTCTACGAGGAGCATCTTATATTTGTTAAGTAAAATACATAAGTTTATCTTTTAAATGTGTCTGAAAGCTAGACAGAGAATGTGCATTTTTGACATGAGTAGGAAGTGAATTCCAGTATTTCGGTGCTGGAACTGAGAATGATTTATCGTACAAAGAGGTAGAGAAGAGGTTGAAGAGGTTTCTTAAACATTTCAGCCAATGACAAAAGAGGGCAAAATTTGTTGTGTTGTGATTGCCGTTTTAAGGGTTAATCGGCAAATTTTGATGTGGCAAATATAATTAGATAGGGCCTTTTAGCTTTTAGTTATCCTTATTTATTTTCATTTACATTTCTGTCAGAACTGTACAGTTCAAGGCTACTTGGACTATTTTTGAACAGTAGTCTAAGACCTTGAACAGTTCATATGAAAAGAGTGTTGTCATTTAATGACCTAGCTTGAACCAAAATTTCACTGTTCTAGAACAAATCTCACACAAACCTAGAACAGTCCTCTTTTGGTTCTAGAACAAATTCTTACACAATTCAAGAACAATTGTTCAAGAACAGTGCATTTTTCTGAGATTTGAATCTGTTGTTGAACAGTTCAAGAACTAGACAATTCCCAAAAAGTTCTCATTGAGACAGTACTTTTGAGTACCCACAACATATGTTTTGGTTGAGAAATAAGAAAATTAAATTTTCATTACACCCTCTTAACTTAAGTCCTGATAAACTGTAGAAAGCAATTTTAAGGAAAGTATATTACATCTTGGCATGTTTGACTCCACTGATATGAAAATTATTTTCAATGACTTACAGGATATAACATAAAATTAAGCTAATCGCAAATGAATCTCTAAAGAAAAATGTGTGATCAGTTCACAAGATCATGAAATACATGTAGTTCAATTCCAATCCTTTCCATTCCATTCATGAGCAGATCCAGAGGGGGGATAGGGGTCTGGACCCCCCCCCCAACAAGTTATATGCATTTCTATAGAAATAAGCATTGGACCCCCCCCCCCCACCCCTGGAAAAAGTTGGACCCCCCCCCCCTGATAAATGTTGGACCCCCTCTGGATCCTTGGAAAAGTATAATTTTCTCTGTAATTAAACCACTGGACCCCCTCTGTAAACTATAAAATAAGTTGAGGACTAAAATACAATAACGTCCAGGCTGTTTTCTGGCCGTTGGGCCTGGACCCCCCCCTGTCAAAAATTCCTGAATCCGCACATGCCATTCAATGTTTTACGGAATGCTGTCTGAACAGAACCGAAATAAACTAAACGATAATGCTATAAATGACGAAAAAGACACGGGAATGGCTGCAGAAATGCATATTAGCACACTTATGTACCCAAAGCTCGCTGTATGTTGTTTTTCTTAGATTGGGTATCTGATTTTTGCTTGGAAAGGGTCTCAATCATGTCAGGGAAAGGGCAGAGGCTTGGGGGCAGGGGTTCTGTGATCCGATTAGCAATCCCCTATAGTGCTGACATTTTGATATTGATGGTACCCCCGATGGCACCCTCCACCCCGCCTCCACACACACTGCATAAGAAAGAGAGAGTATGATAGGAAAGTTAGAAGTATATGTCGTAGAGCGAAAATATTTTACTTGCCCCAGCCGGGAATCGAACCCAGGTCGCTGGATCTACAGGCAAACACTCTACCACTTCGCTGTAAAAGCCGGCTTCTACAGCAAGGCAGTAGAAGTGTATTACATACCTAGACCCTGTGACATACACCCCCTCCAATTTGAAATTCGTCCCTGAATTTCTTGGTACAGGAATCACTTGAAATGAGACCAAGGGAGATATTTATGCACAGAACTGTCATAGGATGGGTTATTTACGGTGGGCGCCATTGTCGTAGAGCGAAAATATTTTACTTGCCCCAGCCGGGAATCGAACCCAGGTCGCTGGATCTACAGGCAAACACTCTACCACGTCGCTGTAAAAGCCGGCTTCTACCGCAAGGCAGCAGAAGTGTATTACATACCTAGACCCTGTGACATATATTTGATAGAAAGTCAGAAAAAGGGTATTATTGGCCAATGCATTTCCCCTCTTATCTTATATCCTCAACCAAACTGGCTTCCCTGAGGTTACCAGCGCCCAGGGGCACACAAAGTCCCCAGCAGCATAGCTTGAGGGTATCACAAGATGGTTTCTTATGTCCAACAGACGAATAACGAACTTGGCGATCAAAATTCTTTTTTAACCAGTATCAAGTTAGGTAAAAGAGGTAGAATCTATACGATCTTCCGTCCGAAAAAAAAGGTAAAATCGAGAAATAGTTTACACGGCTATAAAGAACGGTTTTTTCTTGCGTGTTTTGGAAATTTTGTTAGCAATGTCATGGGCGGATTAATATATTATATGTTCGACAGGCCACAATGTTACCTCTTCACTTGTAGTGGAAAACGGGGTTACGTGTACTCAAAACAAACCCCGGAACAAACTCGAAAATCGAAAACGAAAGTAGAAATCTGTGGAATTTGGTGTGGTGAAATTCGCGTAATGACATTATTTATCGCACATTGTCGACAGTAAAGCGCCAATAATATACGTTTTCGAACCACGCACAGAATGCCACTCAAAAGACATCTGATAGTGAATAACTAATATATGCAACGACAGCTTAGCATGTGACATAGGCCTATATAGTCCCACAAACAAAAATCGCACGTGTTAAATCTCCCACATTTAATACGAGGTTTTTTTTACTTCTAATTATGGATGGATGCATACCTGTTTATCTTTTCGCATGCTGGGTTATTGTTTGTGCTTTTTGTCGTCTGCTGTTTTTTGTTGTTGTTTATTTCTTCAAAATCATCTTTTTCGAAAAATGATTTCAGGAAAACTATCACAGTATCACACAGCTAGTTTGGATCCTGATCAGGCCCGACATGAAAGTAGGCGAGTTTTCGAAAAGGTGAATTGTTTTACCTCTTAAGTTTTCCAGAGTCATCCGTGGTTTCGTTTTCTGTATGAAAACTAATAGTTATAATACTTATGTCTTCGATGTAAGATTATTAAAAGCTCGGCAAAGAACTCAATTTTAATGATAGCGTAAAGTAAGAACTATAACAAACAAGAGAAATATGCAGTAAGTAAATATATAAGGACAGAGGTAAGCAATAGCAGTGTTGCTATACAAACCATCAGGTATGTTAAATGGGTGAGACTCGTGAGTTTCAGTAACAGAGGGAGGACGAAAACATGTTATGGCTACAGTTGTATGTATACGTGATATCGTGCAGACGTTTTTGGCTGCAGTTTAGACTTTCAAAGATGGCGGACGTGAGACAGCAAATCGTGAGTACACTTTCATTTGCAAAATATATATCATGTTTATTGCACCGGGTGGCCAGTCATAGACGCTAACACGCGAAGAAAACATTGGATTTTATGATTTCCCTATTCGCTTTGCTCAGTTTGATCTGTTATGGAAGAATTTGACAGAAAAAGTGAGTGACTTGCAGAAAGTGGAAACGAAGCCGAGACTCAACTGATTTTCGTGTCATGTTATCCTTTTAACAGCAAATATCGCGATTTCTGTACTATATACCATTAGCCCAGTCCTTGATATTTACCCTCTAGTCAAACCGTCTTGGGTGATATTCGAGTTTCAAAATATTGGCCTTGATATTGTGTAGACCATGGCTCTTTTCCGCTGTGTATCGTGTAGACACAAGAAGTTTTTGTGAATTATGCGACAGTGTAGAAATAGGTTTGGGATACCGTGCGGATCCATAAAACTGGCCATCATTACCATGAAGTATTTTGTCTGATTTAAGCTACCCGTTGTACTCGTATTTAGAAAGTCAATATCGTCATAATCGGCGAATGCAAACCCTTAGAGACTCGTTTGCCTATCATACTGATCTGAGCTTTTGCTGCATGCATATTCCATTTTAGCTTACGTACTTTAGCCATATGCTCAAAATGAACATTAACTTACAGCTGGATTTTGACCAAACTTGAGTTTACAGAGCATTATATATGGTCTCATTATATAAGTTGTTTGTATGGTTACAGACAATTGCATGTCATGAGTTTAAAATGAATATAATTATAACAAATAATAAAGGCTTCATGTCTGAGGTCACAATGTCTATAGCCCTTATATTTTAGCATCTAGCATTACCTAGTGTATTTCTACTATGTATGGTCATATAATGGATTAGGGACAAAAAAGTGGCTAAATCTAGGGGCCATGTGCTAATCATAGGTTTATATATGGAAATCATAAACAAATATTTTTATCTGAAACCTCAAGATCTAGAGCTTTGATATTTGGTATAGTGGATCTCTACCAGAATTATTGAAATTATGGCCCTAGTACTGTAATGTTCGAATGGATTAAGACAACAGAGGGGTAAAGAGCGATTGAAACACATCTATATTTATTGTGTAAACCTGGGTAACTGACTTGTTATTAAAGTACACTGAGTACAATGTAGAGTACAATTGAATATAAGCTCCACCTATTATAAGTAGATGCCAGCTTCAGTGGGTGTATGCTAATGCTATAGGTTACTGAATACTGTATGTATTAAAAGGACTAAAAAGACTTGATCCCTATGGGTTACAATCCTGACCTCTGGGCTCTCGTTTGTGATGTTTGATTGTGTTTGTCTCTTTCCCATTTGGTATCCTAGGTCAGGTGTGGTACTTGATTGTATCGATTCCTGATCTTTGTCACCTTTCTTACTTTTACATTGGCGTTTATCTGAACCACTTTGATATTTAATATGCACATGTATTATCATCTAGTAGACCTCTACCAAGTTTATTAAATACCGCCTGGTTCAAAAATGGCCCCGCCCTTGGGCCATATGTTTTACACAGGCTTATTCATGAAAAACATAAAAAAACTCTTTAGTCAAACTGCTAGGCATATAATCTTTTTATCAGGTATGTAGCATCACGTAGTTGTACTTTATCTAGTTTATTCAAATTATGGTCTTGGGACTTAAGTTACACATCAGGGGCCACACATTTTACATAGTTTTATTTAGAGAAATATTTAAAGAATATTCCTGTCTGAAACCCAAATGTCGTATAGCCTTGATATTAGGTATGCAGCATCACTTTGTGGATCACTACCAGGTTTGGTCACTTTACTGAAAGTTGTATTATCATTTATGTCATGTGGCTTCCTCAGGGTCCAATAGGTTGGTTTGTATTGTGAAGTTGTAGATACACCTGTCACATGCACCCTCTCTCTTATAGGCAGATACATACTTCTGCAACATACTACCAGCAGTCCTTCTACCCAGCAACTATTGTACTCTGGAATAGGCTTCCATCAGAGATTGTTCTTAGGGCTGATCTAGACTCCTTCAAAGAAGGAGTCTGCCAGATCAATCATCAGTCTCCATAAATCTAAACACTGTTTTTAACCTGCTTTTAAATTTCACATCTGCACTAACACTATCATCTTTTATTTCCTTCTCACTATTTCACTTTCACATCTGCTAGAATCTAGCTTTTATCCTTGCACTGACAGCGCGACTGCACATAATACTCGTGAGAGGGTGCTGCAGAATGAAAAGATAGATAGATAGATAGATAGCATATTGACTTTCTGGCAAAAACGCATTCTGGGGGTTATACTTCTAAACACATGTTAAGACTTATTTGGAGACGCCACAAACATCGTTTTGTTTAAAACCACGAAATCATAAAGCCTCGATATTCTGTATGAAGAATCACCTAATGGTATTTTACCAAATTTGGTCGAATAATGCGTATGCGGTCAAAACTGGTTCCATACCTGGGCTTTATGTTAATAATGACATTAACTGTGAAACCTTAAACAATCCTTATGAAACACCTACGCTTACAGCATTGATATTTAGTATATAGAGTCATCTATGACTTACTGTTTTATTTGCTATTTTCCAATTATTCCCTTTTTCAAAAACATGAAAAGCATCAAAGAAACTTATGGTTTGATTCTAATTAGAACAAAAAAGGATGATATTTTATTTGACCTGATTTTGTTTGCAATAGTTACCAACAGAGAAGAAACTAGCAGACAAAGAGCTTTTATTATTAACACTTAAGTCTGTCCATTTCCGTTTTAAGGGTTGTCAGGTGGTCTATTTTCTTTTCATGCAAATTTTAAAGGAAATTCTGTGGGCCAAAAGTGAAGACCCTGATCAGACGCAACATTATGTTGCAACTAATCTGGGTCTACGCTGTTGGCATATGTCCCATAAAAAGGACACTAGCCTGACATGTATATTGATTGAAAATCAAGTTCACCCAAACCTCATCTGAGGCCTGACCCTCCATCGTGCAATCAAAGAGTAAAACAATAACTATAAACTGTGATGGTGTTTACGAAAAATATTACATCAAAAAATATGATTGAAATTGCTGATCCATCAAAATTCATAACTGGATTTTGTGGAGGAGCAATCCTTTCCTTGATCTTATAAACAGCCGTTCTTATGTTGGCGACCCAGGAAAGATGGTCCTCTTGTTTCTTAAGATATATCAATTAACTGACAAATATGCCCAAGACATGATGCGTTTTTACACAACTAATAGAATTTACAGTCTAACATATATCATATATGTCCTATTTTGGGTATCTACACAGAAAGGAAAGTTGATCATGAATGAAGTCCTGTCAGCAATGTAAATACATGTGTCACTTTTACTACTTCACAGACATGTTTTCTATTATTATTATTATTATTATTATTATTATTATTATTATTATTATTATTATTATTATTATTATAGGCATACAACCCATGGTCCAAGTTAAATATAAGACTAACTAGTTCCAGGTTTTTTGTTTAAACTTTCTTGTATTAATGCGCTGAACATATTTGACAAAGTAAGTAAGGGTGCAAAGAACAGGAATTGATACAATCAAGCACCACATCTGACCCAGGATACCAATGGGAAAGTGACAAACTCACAGTTAGACACCACAAACGAGAGCCAAGAGGTCAACCCTTTCCCATCAGGTGACCACAAGGCATACTGTTTTCACGTTGTCCGTCTGTCCGTCCGCCCGTGTGTGCGTCCGTCCGTCCGTAACGTTTTGTTTCCTTAATATCTTGAAGAGTTATTGCTGGATTTTCATTAAACCTTGCAAACATGTTCATATATGCAAGACAAACACTTTAGACAAAACAGTAAGGGATAGGGGCCAATTCTATTAGAGTTAGTTCCCTTTGTAGTTCTAAATGGCTTTTAATATAGGGTTTTATGCTTATGCTATTTAACACTTTCGCTGCCAAGCACCTCAAAAAACCAATACGTCAGTGCCAAGCATGTTTCAAGGACACCTGAATATTGAGGGTTTATGAGTTCAACACAGAGTATCTCCAACAATCCAACCTTTCGCTGTGAAACTTTCTCAGAATATTGCTAATATATACAACTTTTATTTGAACCAATTATAAAAAAGATAGTCACGTGACCTCTGGCGGCCATTTTGGGAGCCATATTGAAAATATATAAAATGCCTATAAACAACTATCTCATGCAAAAATAGATAAAACATCCATCTACATCAAATATCAGGATTTATTTTGATATATTGTTTCATCAGAAATAAATCAAAATATAGCAGTTGATGGGCCTAATGCGCCCAGTATGTCATCCCCATGGACATGTTTTCACTATTTTTGATTTCCGCGAAATCTAATGACATTACAGAAATGTTTTCAAAGTCCATTCTTGTACAGAAAATTGCGTAGACTTCCATAAACGATATCATTATGTTCCCTAAACGATTTGAAAGAAAGAACAAAGAGTTGCGTTCCTTATAACGGTTTAAATTTCGACTATAGTCGCGTTTGGCAGTGAACGGTAAATTCGACTACAGTCGCGTTTGGCAGTGAAAGTGTTAAGGCCATACACGGGCCGATCAACTCCTACCACAGCTTTTGATGAAGCAATTTGATACTCTGTCGATACAATGTAGACACATCGAACATATGCATGAAGGAGTGCTATAATTCTTGTTTGCACAGTTTATACTGAAATCTTCTTTTCAAAACTAAGGTCTGCTGGTTTGAACTATAACTTGACAAGTTTTTTCAATGACTCTTACTGTGCGGGGGGTATCTAATTAGCATTGCTTATTGACATTTTTTCATTTCAAATAGATCAGAAGTCCATTGGAAACCATGGGATTTGTAATTTTTGGGAGTTATCTTCATGTCATGGTGACAAAGCTGGCAAACATTTTTCCATGGGATGATGTTTACTGATTGCAAAAATGAAACTAATTGTGGAACATCCTTTATAAGTGTATAAACAAATAACTTAGGCTCTAACACTATGTTTGGTTGATATTACATGACGTTGTGGTGACGTTGTGCTGCATGACTGTTTTAGCGAAAAAATGTTTGATGTTTAAAGATTATTTACAAGACGTCTGGGTAACATGATCCATTTGGTGAATTTATAACATTTTCAAATACATGTATGTGTAATTCTTTAGACTTGTCAACCTGTCGACCTGTCAACCTGTCCATCTATAAGACAACTACTTTTAGTGTGCACACACGGGGGACTATTTGGGTCTTATATTTAACTTGACCCAAACCCATAGATTATGAGTGATGGAGACAGATGTAAAAGAATGCTACTATTGTCCGTGGGTGACAGATAATTTACAAACATGTATGAACCAACTCACGATCTGTTGTCCATCACATCCGCTATCTTTGAAAGTCTATACTGCAGTCAAAAAAATCTACATGATATCACTTTTACGACTGTGTTACTGGCCTATCCGATTTGCCTGTAACTAAACCCCAGAACGGAACTGAACATGGAATGGAATGGAATATGGAATGGGACACAGAATGGAATGGAATGGATAAATGGAACAGCTGCATGGAACAGAAGTCTAGAACAAATGCAAGGAACTTATCTGGAACCAAAATGTGTTCCAATTATGCATATGGAGATATGGAATACTTTGTCTGGAACAGCTGCATGGAATGGAAGTCTGGAACAGATGCATGGAGCCGAGCTGGAACCGAAATACTTTTGTCTGGAACAGCTGCATGGAACGGAAGTCTGGAACAGATGCATGGAACAGAGCTAGAATGGAAATATTTTGTCTGGAACAGCTGCATGGAACAGGAGTCTGGAACATATGCATGGAACAGAGCTGGTACAAAAGACTTTGTCTGGAACAGCTGCATGGAACGGAAGTCTTGAACAGATGCATGGAACAGAGCTAGAATCGATTTTTTGTCTGGAACAGCTGCATCGAACCGAAGTCTGGAACAGATGCATGGACCAGAGGTGGAACGGAAATATTTTTGTCTGGAACAGCTGCATCGAACAGAAGTCTGCAACAGATGCATGGAACAGATCTGGAACAGAAATGATTTGTCTGGAACAGCTGCATGGAACGGAAGTCTGGAACAGATGCATGGAACAGAGCTTGAATGGAAATACCTTGGAACAGCTGGGTGGAACAGAAGTCTGGAACTGAGCTGAAACAGAAATACTTTGTCTGGAACAGATGCATGGAACAGAGTTGGAACAGATATACACAAGCACAGATGCACAGAACGCACAGAACTGAATCTGGTTTGAGCATTGTGTGTACATGTGACATACTTGTTAACCAAGTGCGTCATTAAGTCATGTGATTTGCCCAAAACGCTTCTGGGACCTGGCCACGTGCATAATGTTTTCAAATATGTTTAATGTAGAAAATAATATCATTGTATCACTAACACTGTCAGCGACATATATATAGTTTATATAGGTCACTGATGCTGTAATATCAATCATTGTTATGGTTTGGCTACCAAAGGTGACTTAATTGATGTCTCCACAGACTGATTATTTATAGAAGGGTGTATGCTGTTGTCCCCTATAACTTCTGATTTGTAGACTCTATAATCGGTAGATTTACTATACAATCACATCTTGTTGTTGTTATTGTGGTTGTTATTTATTATTATTATCATCATCATCATCATCATCATCATCATCATTATTATTATTATTATTATTATTATTATTATTATTATCATCATCATCATCATCATCATCATCATCATCATCATCATCATCATCATCATCATCATCATCATCATCATCATCATCATCATCATCATCATCATCATTTTTATTATTATTATTATTATTATTATTATTATTATTATTATTATTATTATTATTATTATTAATATTATTATTATTATTATTATTATTATTATCATCATCATCATCATCATCATCATCATCATCATCATCATTATTATTATTATTATTATTATTATTATTATTATTATTATTATTATTATTATTATTATTATTATCAGTGACCTATAATAGATTATAGGTCACTGTTATTATAGATCCAGATCTAGTGTAGTGTTTTTGCTGTTTGCTTTTTTATCGAAATGTTTATTTGCTTCGAATAAACGCATTATGATTGTCGTCTCACCACATAGTCTAGGCCCAATGGTTGATCCTCTAAATCGGGAACCAGCAAATACTGAAACTGAAAGTAGAATTTTTTGAAAAGGCAAGTTGTTCAATTTCAAGGATATAAATCTGGTCAATATTTTGTTCAGACTTCCTAAGACACGCTGGTACATCACCGCCCGGAGAATGGCAGAGAGTAAGGCATATTATTTAGAATAGATCTAGTCCTGAACTCCCCTTTTTGATATTTTTTTGGAGGCCTTTTATGCACTTTTTTGGCAAGAGCTCTGTCCTCTGGGACCCCTGGTCTGGGACTTCTGTTTTCAAAATTCTAGTGAGAGCTTTGAGAGTATCAGATAACCCTAATGATAAATAAAGGTCTGCAATTTTTTCCCCTACTTTACCAAGTTTCGGTCTGGTCTTCACAATCTATTCTAAGATGCAGGACTCACTCTATCTTTTTAATTTCCAGATCGTGCACAAATTATGAAACAATGCGAGACAGTTCTGCATCCAAAATTCGTGAAAAAATGTATGAAACTCAGCTTATCATACTGTAAATACCAGTGTTTTCAATGATAAGAAACAAATGATAAGAAACATCTTTTGATCTTTCGGGGCGATGTACCAGATGAGTGGCGACAAGCTAATGTTTCCCCGGTCTTTAAAAAAGGTGAAAAATATGACGCTGCTAATTACAGACCGGTGTCGCTCACATGCATCTGCTGCAAAACCCTAGAGCATATATTAGTCAGTAACATCAACAAGCACTTAGCCTTAGATAGCATACTTGCTGACTGTCAGCATGGTTTCCGAAGTCAGAGGTCCTGCGAGACCCAGTTGGTCCAGTTTGTGCACGATATCATCAGCAACCTGGATGGCGCTGTGAATCGTGGACACAAGCAGACAGATTTGATCATAATGGATTTCGCAAAGGCCTTTGATAAGGTACCACACAGGAGGCTATTACACAAATTGGACTATTATGGGATAAGAGGGTCCACCCACAAGTGGATCAACTCATGGCTCTCTGGGCGCACTCAAAAAGTAGTATTAGATGGTCAAGCCTCAGATCCAGTCCCAGTGTTATCCGGTGTACCCCAAGGATCAGTTTTAGGGCCGATCCTGTTCCTTATTTTTATAAACGACCTGCCGGATAACATCAGGTCTTCTGTTCGCCTGTTCGCGGACGACTGTGTCCTGTATAGAAACATTCATTCGAGTCAAGACTGTTTTATACTGCAGGAAGACCTCACTAGCTTAGGACAATGGGAAGCCGATTGGCAAATGAAGTTCAATGTAGCCAAATGTCACTCTATGAGAGTGACTCGGCATCAGCATCACAAACAGATTCTCTTTGATTACTCCCTTCACAACCAAACTTTGGAAAACGTTCAGTCAGCAAAATACCTTGGCATAACCATCTCTGATAACATGGATTGGGGTCAACACATTTCAGAAATTTCTTCCAAAGCAACTAAGACACTTGGTTTCCTTCGCAGGAATTTGGCTTTTGCACCTCGGAGTACTAAGGAAGTTGCATACAAAACTTTGGTTCGGCCTAAACTAGAGTATGCAGCACCCATTTGGAGCCCTTACTCAAAACTTCAGATTAATCAGGTAGAGAAAGTTCAGAGGACAGCAGCCCGTTGGACCTGCAGGAGATGGCGTAACACAAGTAGTGTCGGCGAGATGCTTGATGAGCTTGAGTGGCCATCTCTTGAGGCCCGTAGGGATCAGTCCTCCCTGCTTCTTTTTCATAAGATACATTCTGGTGCTGTGTCTATAGAAAAAGACAAGTACCTGACCCCTGCTCGCAGTTTGAAATCTACCAGGTCATCACACAGTGCCCAATATTGTAGATACCAGACATACAGTGATGCCCTGAAGAACTCTTTTTTCCCCCGGACTATACCACAGTGGAATAGTCTTTCTCCTTCGGCGGTCAATTCCCAGACTGCTGAGGAGTTTAGGGCACTCCTCATTTAGTTAAAAACACAGCCGAAAGATTTTTTTGTTTTGTTTTTGTTTTTTTGTTTGTTTTTGTTTTTTCTTCAAAATTCCAAAATTGCACTCCCTGGCGTAATGATCAAAATTTGATCGTGCCAGTATTAAGAGAAAGAAAGAAAGAAAGATGTTTAGGCTGAAAACATTGGCCGTGAAAAAGTATGTACGTCTTATGAATACCATGCTTACTCTCACATCAGCTCCACTTAACGACCAGTCAAATGCCTTATTGGAAAATGGTCTACGCTGTGCATGCCCGCTATTCTATTTGTAGAATTTCAATGCCCCAAATAGCTTCATTGATTGGCTGTATGCATACTATTTATGTGCATTCATGATGCACACTTGAACTGTCAAATTCAGCTTTTAGAAAAGAAGCGTTACATTTAGGGTTGTGTTTCACTAATGGTAATATATGGCACTCAAAAAATTCAAATGGCCCCTTGAAAATGCTGAAAGGGGCCAAAATGGCCCACAAAGGATCTAACCTGCATGGGGACAATACTGGAAAATCAAAACAGTTAAAGGAACCCTGATCAGACTGCTCCTGGGTTAAGTTAGTGAATCATCAAGTTCATCAACATAAAAAAAAATCTCAAGATTGCATAACAGTAAAAGGGTTGATAGGCACAAATAAAGATGCTTATGTGCTGTAAGCAGTGTTTTCATGTTCCAAACTGGTCCCCCTAATATTTTGAAAATCCCCTATTTTGTACATGAAAGGGGGGAAATTCCCCCCTCTTAAACCCTGCGGTACGTATCACAGTGGGTAAAGCTGGTAAATAGCTAATTTTATACTGTTGTATTTCAGACTATATTTTAACGAGTTTTGAGTTGTATAGTGTTGTAAAAAAACTCATATTCAGTCCAGATCAGGCTTGTCAAGTTAATATGGCCTGGATCTAAATAACTTGACACTCTCATTGTCAATCTGTTTATTATGATTGAAAAATAAGCAGTAGACAGAAACAGCGCATGCCCGTGGTGCAAAATTACCCACCATGCAACAATTTATCTTGTCAAGTAAAATTGATGTGTACATGCAGTGGGCAGGTTGTTCCAAGTTTTTATATTTCACATTTTAGCGAGTTTATAAATAAGATTTGGTACCTAAATTATAATATATTCCAGATGCTACCATGGGTCGAGTGCTGAGATTGCCCAGACCTGCACATTTACACAGTCTCACAAGAACTTGACTCAATGTAGCCAACACTAAGTTTGAAAGTAGATATACAGTGCTCTCACTAGGATTTTGAAAACAGGAGTCCCAGAGCCCTCTTTGCCAAAAGATGGGAGTCCCGCCATACAAAAGAATATAGCCTCCTACAAAAATTGGGAGTCCCAGCTCCAAATATGGGAGTTCAGGACTGCAAATCAGCAGTAAGTGAGAGCTCTGGATATATGCTCAGGCCATAAACAAATCTAGTTTCCCAGGATATCATACATGCCAGTTTAGCGAACACTTTTAAGCATGTGTAGTAAGTATTACAAGGCCTATAGGTATTGACCCTTTGTATAATTGGCTAATGGATTATTCCTTCTTATTTGATACAATAAACTTGGGATAGTCCATTGTACATATCTAGGTGTGTCAGGTTATAATTTTCAAAAAAATATTGTATTCTTTTGTCTGAAGATCTTTTTTACCTTTACAGTGTAGACCCTGGTGAAATGCAGCATTATGCTGCATTTCATCTGGGTCTTCACTGTTTGCAAAAGTAATGGTTTAGGGGTTTCTCGAATACAACTTTGGGTGAAGAAGGGTAATTCAAAAATAATTTTCTAGTTCTAAACCAAGCCATATATTATTGTGGTTACACAAAAAGTACTGTCTCAATGTGAAGGTTCTTTTAAGTGCCAAGGCCCAATAGTTTGTTTGTTCTGATTCATTACATCCCAGTTAACAATTGTTCAGTCATGTTGGGATGGGTCTAAGTTCCTGGGTTAAACCAGTACTAAGCAGAGGATAAAAAGTCTTGCTCAAGGACACAATTCATTGCTTCTGATGAGGCTCTTACCCTCAACCCCTCCATCTGGAGTCAAGCACTTAGAGCCACTGCACTCCTCATTTTAGCTCCCTAGCACCCTTAACATGTATTTAGACAAATGAATAAGATGAAAATCACAACTGTATGCTAAAAACTTTGCTTATTCCTAAATGTATACTGGAAAACTGTAAATGGATACTTGGGCAAACAGTGGAGAACATGATGAAATGCTGCTTAATGCAGCATTTCATCAGGGTCTTCACTGTTTGTTAAGATTAATACAATCTTCAGGGACTTGGAAATCCTTGATGCAGTGTGCCATGCCATGTTCATTGTATCAAACCAGATGGAAGAATTCATTAGTGTACACAGATTTAGATAAACAAAATTTTTCAGCGTAAAATTGTAAATATTTTCTTACCCATCAATTTTAACATATGTCTTGGGTGCTCAAAAGAACCGTCTCATTGAGACAGTTCTTTTGAGTACCAACAACATATGTTTTGGTTGAGAAATAAGAAAATTATTTTTCTGGTACGCACTCTTAACTATTGGCCGGGTGTACAAAGGGTTACATATCTGAACTGATGTTTATTATACAGCTCAACATGAAAGGTCAAGAGAAAGGCACGGAGACTCACGTGATTGGAGAAAACAGTCAGGAGATAGACAAAGGCATAGTGGAGATAGACGTGACAACTCAAGAAATAGACATGATCATAGACAAGGAAATCAACAAGATAATGCCAGCTATTATGAAGGCAGCAACCAGGATAGACAGAATAGACCATGGGGAAGGGGAAGAGGTTTTCAAGGTCCCAGATATGATTCTAGTTACGAAGGTGGACAGGCGGGTTACATGAGGGGAGGGAGATATCAAAATCCTGGAAACTTTCAACCAAGAGGTGTCCAGAACCAACAACCAGGCATGGACTACCAAAACACGCAAGGTAACTTCAATAGTAACTCTCACAGGGAATGGGATAACCAATCATATAGAGGTAGTGGACAAGATAACTGGAACAAACAAGGTGGATACAGACACAATGATTCACAAGCTCAATACTACCATGCTCAAGCAAACAACAATGGTGGACAAGCTAACTGGAACCAACAAGGTGGAAACAGACACAATGATTCACAATCTCAATACTACCATGCTCAAGCAAACAACAATGGGGGCTATGATCAGAGAAGAAGGCACAGGGTAACTACAGTATTCAACCGAAAAAGCACACATAATCCTATAATTTCATGCCCTTATTATGAGGCTTGTACAGGGTTTTAGGGATACAGGATATTTGTCATTTTACTTCCAGAGATATAGGATACTCTCCATTGTACTTCCAGGGATATATATAGGATACTGTGTATTCAATATATTCATTATTTCCAGGGATATTGAATATTTAAGAAAATTAATTATGTGGATATTTGGCAGTTTATAAGGAATACCTGTCTGTTTACTTCAAGGGATATGGGATATTTGGTACCCCCCTATACAAGCCTCTATTATGGGTTGTTTACACCATATGAACTTGATTTCTAGTCAATCCAAGGATCCATGTATACATATTTTTGATCGATGGAAAACAATGTAGATCCAGATCAGCTGGCTTCTGATGAAGCCAGCTGATCTGGATCTACATTGTTTACAATAGGTTGAAGACGTTATGTTCACAGTATGTGTGTGCTTACTTGGATGAACATAATATTGCTTTAAAATTATCCCCACTAGAGCTTTAGATAAGAATATAGGGCAACATATCTAAACCCTTAAAACAAATGCCACCTCAATTTTGCAGCAGATGACATTTTCAGATTTGTTGATATCTGGTTGGCTAACATATTGTTAACATGAAATGTAACAAAATTAAAAAAGGTTTCAAAAAGTTTATTGATATATGCAGTCATAAGCTGATAATTGGGGCTCAAAGGATTAAGGTGCACAACCCTCTCTATCATCGAGGGTGTTCTTAAAGAAACAAAATGAATTTCAAAAGCATATAAGGGATCTCAGTGAACCAAGGCCTAAATTAAAATTTTATTGTTTCCCCTTACCCGACCAACCCTGAAAATAGCCCTACCCAAAAAAGATTATTTCAATTTTCAGTCAAGATTTTTTTGTTTTAAATTTCATTGCAAACTTAGAGAATTGTCCAATGTAAACAGTGTTATCTTTAAAAATTATTCTCAGCAAATTGTTTGTGTATTTAATTTTATTGCCTATACTAGGACTATTTGCAATTAAGTTAAATGGGTATCAAATTTGAGAAGTTTAAAAAATAATTTTCCAACCCACCCACACCGTTAAACAGGGTCGGGTAAGGGGAAACAAAAATAATTTTAAGGTTGGCCCAAGGTACTATTATATCATAATGATTGTTGAGATAATAAAGCAAGTTAACGAAGAAATAAACAAGGGTTTTCAACTTTTCAGTCAGGTGTGAACCAGGAATCTCTTTTGTTTGAAGTGAGCATATTAGCACATGGGTAAACTTTCAATTAGTCAGAAAATGGTATACATCTAAACTAATATTCCTTGTTTGAATGTCGGGTGTACTTTAAAAATCAACCTCCTGCAATGTAACAAAAAAAATCTTAATTGTCAATTTCATGTTTAACCTTTATAGCGCCAATCACAACTGCAGCAGACGACAAATTTTGTGAGATCTTTCTTAATTTTCGAAAGAAATAAGGAATGATATTTCATTAGAATTGTCTGCCAGCAGACAATTCTCATGAAATATCATGCCTTATTTGTTATTTTGAAAAAGCGACAAAATTTTAAATTGTCATCTGCTGCAAATTATAGGTGGCGCTTTAAGTGTTAAAACTGATTGTGTTCTGTGTGTTCTACAGGAAGATGATACAGTTTTCTTGTCGAAGACATTGTCTTATATTCTAAGACATGGAGCAGAAAAACAGGGATATCAGCTTATGAAAGGTACATGTGTAATCTGTTTATTTTATAAGAGACTTAGATTCTGTTGAAGTGTTAGCCCCGAAAACTCAAATTTATATTATTTGTATGTGTAACTTATAGAAAATATACTGAACAAAAGTGAAAATGCTACACTACAATTATCTATATTTTATGAGAAAGTATTGGACAAAAAGTATTTACTTAAGCTTAATAATGTTGCCCAGACATACAGCAAACGATTCGTCGAAACCACCACTTTGTCTTGTTTCATGTATGAGTTATGCTCCTTTAAGTGTTAAAAGCTTTATTCACTGAAATTTGCTATTGTGTATGCCCAAATTAAAATTGTTATGCTTATCAAAATTGGTCTTAATTGTGTTGCATAAAAACACAAGAAAACTGCTTAATCACTTGAAAGAAGCTCAGAAATCAATTTCAAATTTAACAAATTTGTAAAATATTGAAAATTATCTCCCTTTGACAAAAACAAATAGGTAATATTAAATGTTTGGTAATCTTCAATTTATCACAATTTTCGATAATTTTCTTTCGCCAAATCAGGTAGACCTCGCAGCACATTGTTTCTACCATTTCTCGACTAGTAATGTCCTCATACTAAGATGCAACAACACATTGATTTCAGTGTTAAATTTTTAAACTTGACAATTTGATGGAAAATCCGCTTTTTAAGATTGCTTTTCTAAACGATCAAAACACACTTGAGATAAGTCCTTCACATTTCTGGTTGTCACATGTCTAGACTACCATTTCTTGCAGTCGGATCTGGTAGGTAGTGGATTTCTGAAGGCCTAAATTGTGTTAGATTTCCGTTTAAATTGGCAACCTAAAAAAATTGAACCCCTGTCACATTTAAATGGCTTTCATGTGTGTTTTCTCGTTACAACATCCGTAAAACTTTTACTGTTATGCATTACCCAGTATTTGAACATTAAGATATTCAATTGCATTCTTGGTTTGCATAATTTTGTATATAGATGGCAAACACTTCAGGTGTAGCGTTTTCACTTTTGTTCAGTATAGTTTTCTCGGGTGTAAGTGAAGAACAATGTACCATTTTTTACTTCAAAAGTTAAAACAAATATTATCACTTAATCCATATAAGCCTAGCATCCTTTTTGCGGGGCATAGGCAAACAGCGAAGACCCAGATCAGACACCACAAAATGTAGTGTCTTATCAGTGTCTGCACTGTTTGCTTGCAAAATGTTCTATTAAAATGAATCAATATAGGCTGCTTTAGAACATAAGCAGACAAGAGGAGCAGATGACAAAAGTCATGACTGGCAGGCTAAAAGTTAGATTTAATAAATGGTTTACTGTCAAGAAATATCTTTAAAAAAGATATTTGGCTGCATTTCAACTGTGGAATTTGGTTTTATATGTATAGCTCTTTGTTGTACTTGTAAACTTGATAACCTCTCGAAAGGACGATGCCAACAACATCTGTGTTTCATCGTGAATGGTTTGTTACATGTACTGGTTTAACCTAAGTTCGACAACTTTCAATCCTCAAACTTGCAGACAAATTGATAAAGGGTCATCCGACTTGGGAAAATACAGTTGTTAATCTTACAAATATATGCAAACAAACCCATAGTTTTATTTTTACAAGGGTTTTTTACTCTTTGCCTCCCTGTGCTGATAAACTTTGTAAACAGTTTGGACTCACAAAATGTCGTGCCTGATCTTGATCCAAACTGACACTCTGATGGTATTTCTGAAATATTTTTTTGAAAAATCAGCCAAAGACAAAAAACATGCAAAATTGCCCAGGGGGCATACAGGACACAAATACAATCACCTTTAATTATCATAAGAATAGCCCCTTTATACGTAACTCATGCTCAATATGCAATATATTTGCATACAACATTTTAACATTATTTAGAAATTTAATGTTATTAACATATTGGATGAAACATAGGGGTAAGAAAGTTTTAGTGAAAATGGTGATTTTTTTCATGACTTAATTTTGTTTTATTCAACAGTGATCAATCTGATTGGCATTGCAATCAATAGATTTGTCTAAAAATAGAAGTCTACTTTCTGTTTCGTTGACATTCTCTGAGAAGAACCGGCTGCTTCAGTCTGTATCACTAGATTTTGCATTTATTTTCAGTGTTTGTTGTACCCCAGAATGACTTTGTATGGACAGTCTGGTTATAAACCAATAAGATTTTTTATATTTTAGCAGGTACTCTAAAATGCTAATTTCTGACTAAACCTGAATATAGAAAGTAAAAATGATATCATACTGCTGCTTGCCAAAAATGGTAAAAGTTTGAACTTCTATAATCTGAATGATGATTGCTCAAAATACAATGTACCTCTCCTATAATGAAATTAATTTATGACACATTAGATTCAGGTTATAGGGTATATACATGAAATGTTTTTCCTAAATTCTTATCAAACTGTATGTTATGGGTTCTTGAAATGATCATCCAAGTGAGATAGTTCTTTCTTGTACCCACAATGTATGTTTTTGTATGAAATAAGGAAAGCAGTCAATTTTACTATAATGTCCTGTTTGATAAGATAAAAACAATCTTCAGGGACAGAAATACATCATTTTATAGAAATTTTGACCTTCAACACCTTAAAATACCATATACAGTAAAGCCTGTCTTAAGCAGCCACTCAAAAAGAAGACCAAAAATTGTTTTTTCAAGACCGATTATCACTTAATGCAGGTCAAAAGTATTGCAGAATGCTCCGCGAGAGCATTCTGCAATACTTTCGACCTTCGTTAAGCTACCGTTTTTTTTTAAGACCTTTGTTTTGTGTATTTTTGAGTGGCCACTTAAGACAGGTTTAACAGTATTTAGAATTCCGTACTTATTGTACAGGGCTTTTTCCAGCAATTTTGGGCTAAGGCCCCTGGCCAAAATTGGTAAAAAATGATGGACTTAACATCAAAATTGGGAGAAATTGACAACATAGAACATAACAAGGGTAGCAAAATATATCCTCTAAATCAAGTTATTTTAGATTGTATCATGTCAATCATACCACTTAAGCACAAGTGTTTAAGTATCATTCTGATATGGGTCATTGTTTCTCATAAGTAGTAGTGGTTTCTAAAAAAAAAAAAGTAAAAAACCACCAACAACAAAAAAAGATTTTTTTTAATTTTCGTTGATTGGGAAAACAGATATGTTAATGGGAAAAAAGGTGGCTATTTTCGATTGGGAATCGGGCTGAAATTTGGCCCATAGAGACGGGCAGAAGATCCCCTGTTGTATCAATATGTATGGGATAATCCTTCAGAATTGATAAGGGTTAGAATCTTATTATTTTCTCTGATAGGAGGATACTTGTATGTGGATGAGATATTGAAGAAAACACAGAAACTCCATGGCTTTACAGAGGAGGATGTAGTGAAAGTGGTAAAGGACAACGACAAACAGAGATTTGCCACAGAAAGAGAAGATAGTGGCAGACTCAAGATTAGAGCTAACCAAGGTCACACAATAGAGGTACAATATGTATTTACAAAAAACACTTACCGGTTATCAAATTGGAAATGGTCAATAAACATGGACAACAATATTGTTGTGAACAGCATGAAAATTGGGGTATAACTGTGCTTGAAATTTTCATTTGGAGAGGTATATTGTCCAATATACGGTTGGAAATTTAATTTTACGGTGACACGTAAGCAGGCATTGAGGTTATAAAACTTGAGTTCATTCTCAGACTCAAAATAAAGCGCAGTGATTGGGTGCTTGCGGGCACATGTCCCCAAGCAGCCAATCATTGCGCTTTATTTTGAGTCTGAGACTGTACTCAAGTTTTATAATCTCGAAGCCTGGTCAGATCTTCAAAACGACATTGAAAATTTAGTATGTTGCACCTATTTCCAGAGACTGCCAGCTGCATAAAACTCCTTGTTAGCTGCATACAACCACTTGTCAGCCAATGAAAAGAAATTCTACGTAATGACTTCCGAGTTTACAACAGTATATCACATGATATTATATACTATCGGAAATTTATGACGCTATCCAATCAGACCTTTTGTGTTACATTTGCAAGTGCATTAGAATGGTTAAGTGGTGTCAAGTCCATGTAGATGCAAAACTCAGTACTGTTATAAATGCTTTAACTTGGGCACATAATAACTCGGACCCAGTATAAAAGGACTGGTCACTGACGTAAATACAAAGTTATGTTGTTGAGGCTTCATTTTAGCGCTATTTCAAAGTACTACAGCCATGAACATTGATTCTGAACATACACGAGGTTATAACAGACTACTCTTGGTATGCGAACCTGAAATTTTAGGAGTTACAGTAAAAAGAATTGAATAAAAGTGCCGAAAATAGCTAAAAAGGGTACCTAGGGCTCTTGATGATGTTCATAAACTATAAACTTTCAATAAATATAACAATACAGTCTTAAAGATAGTATATTGAACCATTGCTTTTGATGAAAATTCAAAGATATACAGAGAAATAACGGAGATATGATTATTTAATCTTCAACATACATCAGTTTTGAAAGCTCAGCGATCATTGAGCCACGACAACGTATTTCCAATATATACATTTACCTGTATGTAAGTGACCAGTCAGTGTTTATTTGGTCCGAGATAATGATAAAGACTGATAAATTGTTGTAAAATTGTAACTGGAAATACACTAGTATGTCAGATGATCTCATTGTCTCACTGGTAACGGGCACACTTCAACCGTAACCCTTTCCTTCATGAATATTCATGCTAGGATTAATTATTGATTGAGCCCATTGAAAGTTGCCAAACAAATGGCAAAAATCTGGGTTTTGATTAGCATGCTTGTGTAGGGACATCATCCACATCAGTAATTTGCTTTTTGATGTTGACATGGGTATTCATCTTTTCCTACCAAACAGGTAGATGATTTAGAGCTAGAAGAGATCACATCAGCTGACCGGTTCCCACAGGTGATACATGGCACTTACTACAGCTCTTGGGAAGTCATCAAGATATCAGTGAGTACTTAGAGCGTCTGGTTCAAAATACTTAGGCTGTCCCAATAGTGGTGTAACAATAGTCTGAAAATGACTATTGTGATAATATTGCAGGGTTCGCACAGGCTTGAAAAGTACTTGAATATACAAGACTGTCTTGAAAAGTCCTTGAAAATAAAATTTGCCATGAAAAGTATTTGAAAAACATTCAAAGGCCTTGAAAATTCCTTGAATTTTACCATTTGCAAGAGGATTCAAATATTGTTTTTGGACGTCTAAATCAGTATAAAATTGTGGTGCCTTTATTTGGTGCAGCATAAAGGCACCATAATTTTACACTGATTTGCTAAAACTAATACCTTTAGTAATAGATTCTAGCACTTCAGAAGTAAAATTTTTAATGTGTAAATCAGTATTTTTCATGAGTTTTCAGTCCTTGAAAATGGTAGGAAAGTCTTTTAGAAGTCCTTGTTAAGTCCTTGAATTTTACACGAACTTGCCTGTATGAGCCCTGTATTGACATTGCAGAGACTACCATCATCATAATATTACTATTGTGAACTACCATTGCAATACTGTTACATTACTATAAATCTTATATGTATACACTTGTTTAAATGAGGAAATTAAAAATAATGTAACATTCAGACCCTTTTTTCTATATGTACAAAACTATTTAAAATGAAAATCTTTCAGATTTAAAAACTATTGAAATAGTGAAAAGATACTTTTGACATTGCAACTTTGCTATTGATATACATGTAGAAACATTGCATAGGTTACAATTTCGACATATTGACTGTCCCAACTATTGTAACATCCCTATGCCCCATGGGGTAATAATATTTATGGCAAATGCATCAAATGGGTCTCGACAGGAGAAAATCTGTCTTCAGGGGTTTGCGAAAGACAAAGGTGCAGACCAGCCTGCGCTTTTGCGCAGTCTGATCAGCGCCTTTGTTATTCACTGATTGGAAAGTATCATATATAGACTTGCTACAAGCAAAATTTCAATTTTCTAGCTAGTCTTTGTAGCTGAGCAGGCTGGTTTGAATCTCACTTTGTCAGAAACCACAAGACAGGTTTTCTCGCATCGCAGCCCAAATAGCACTTTAGACATGTGTGCACAGCTATCCATTGGGTCTAATTTTAGGCCTGAACCTTCAGCTACTTTCATAATATAAGAATCCATCATGAGTGTGAGGGTGGGGTAGAAAAATTTGTCCCTAGGATCACGGTTTGACATCAGGAGGCTTTCAGAGTGATGACAAACCGTGATCCTGAGGGACTGATTTTTCTATCCCACCCTAGCATGACTAATGGATTCTTTTTCTTGCTCACCATTAAATGCCGCAATTTCATTGTTTAAAAAGGCTCTCAGAAGTTCCTGAATACACTGAGATGCGCCATGATATGATGACGTCACTTTAACATAACAATGACATCACTTGACAACTTAGTCGCGTGGGTTTCAATACAACCAATTTGCAGCCTGGGTAAGATAACATTGGTAAGATTAGATTTTCTATCCCAGGATAAAATATCTGATATCCTTATCCAGTGTGCAAGAAAACTTGTTTACCAGTATGTGTGGCTTATGATCAGTGAAGACTCTCATGAAACATCACATTTCTGCGGGCTGACTTTGAGGTTATGCAACTTGATAATATTACTATAAATGAGCCGCGACATGAGATTTCCAACAATGTGGTATGTGCGACCAGCAACGCCTCAGACCAGCCTGCGCATACACGCAGTCTGATCAGAGCCTTTGCTAGTCGCTTGGATATTCCATGAGTGTTAAGCTACTGACCAAACAACATTTGGAGTTGCTAAGCTTAAAAGGAGGCTGCCCAGGCTCGTCCGAGTCTACTTTTGTCAAAATGCCACAATGTTGGAAATCTCATGTCACGGCTCAAATGCATTTGCCTTACAGGGCCTGTCAAGAATGAGTCGCAACCATGTCCATTTTGCTGGTGGTGAGCCGGGAGAAAATGGTGTTATCAGTGGTAAGTAATTTGTCTTTGGGAATTTTGACAGCAACGGGCTCAAATTAACCTGCTTAGCTACAAAGACCACTTCAGGGTTCCAAAAGGCATGAAAAGTACTTGAATATAGAGGGCTTTCTTGAAAAGTATTTGAAAATTAAATTTGCCTTGAAAAGTACTGGTAAATTACTCAAAGGCCTTGAAAAGTCCTTGAATTCTACTATTTTATGTAGGGTTTAACACTTTTGATAGTGATCTTTGTCAATATAAAATTGTTGTGCCTTTATTTGGTGCAGCATGTGCTGATAAAGGCACAACAATTTTATTCTAATTTTCAAATACTAATTTCTCCATTATCTCAGTCAAGCATTTCTGAAGTAGAATTCTAACACTTAAATTAGTAGTTTTCATAAATTTTTAGTCCTTTAAAATTGTAGGAGAGTCTTTTAAAAGTCCTTGAAAGTCCTTAAATTTTACTCCAATTTGCCTGTATGAACCCTGTACTTAGAATATTGAAATTTTGCATGGAGCCAGATTGACTACTATACTTTCCAGATAGCGAATAACAAAGGTACTGATCAGACTGCACAAATGTGCAGGCTGCCCGAATGAGCAGGCTGATCTGTGCCATTGTTGTTTGCATGCATCAAAGTCAGTTTCTTATCCTGCCAAGGCCCATATGATAAAGGATATTTAAGCAATCCTTATGGGTCTTTAAGCCCCCTAAAAATAAATAACAAGTAAATGATTAAAAAATAATTGCATCTAGGCTCAAAATATTTGCTTACCTTGATGTATGAATTAAATTTATGTGTCGCAAAGACAAAATAAGTTGAACATTGAAACATGTCTCCCCCTGATAGATGTATGTACAGTATTTATTTTGGATGGGAGCGCAGTGGCTCAGTGGCAGAGTGCTTGACTCGAGACCGAGGGGCCGCGGGTTCGAGCCTCACTGGCGTCACTGCGTTGTGGTCCTTGAGCAAGACACATTTATCCTAGCTTAGTACTGGTTCAACCCAGGAAGACCAGTCCCTGTCTAACTGAAAGATTGTTGATGGGACGTAAAGAATCAAATCAAAAATTTATTTTGGAAACTGACCAAACTAATGAATACAAATAGAAAACACCACAGTAATAGGTGGACTTCCCCACAAGATAACCTGATTTTGTTGCATGCAACGAGAATAGACATCCTTGAAATCAAAACTAAAAGTAGCTTCCATTCACAAGTGAATGTGTCCAAAACTGGAAAGTTTTAACATCTACAAAAAAAAAACAATTGAAAAAAGCAAAATATGCAAATAAGCATTTCTATAAAATTTTGAATACCTAATTAAAATTTGAAATACCCTAATGAATGAAAATTGAGTGAGTAAGATACCCAATTGCTAATAACTGTTCCAGCTAGTCTCTGTAGCTGAGTAGGCTAGATTGAACCTTACCTGGTCAGAAACCCTGAAGACAGATTTTCTCACATTGAGGCCCAGATTATTGCCTTCAAGTGTTACTGAGCAAACTATAGAAAATGGCAGTGCTAATATGTAACATGCATATGTGGTAAAGGTAACATGGCCAAGCAATGATTTGAGGAAAGACTTTGCATACATCACATACTTATAGTTATTTTAATAAATGGGTGTGTTTATCATACTGAGATAAAGATAAATTGTGCCTAATCCTGAGAAAACAACAAATCTGCATCTGTTCAATCCATTGGTGTAGCACCCATTACGCAGGTTACGCATGTGTGTAATAAAAAAAAAACATTCAAGGGAGGTCACTAAATGTAATCAAAGTGATTTTCCATAAGGAACTGCTCGTAAAGGAAAGAATTTGTTCCCTCTGGGAGCAAATTCTTTCCTTTTAGAGAAGTTCCAATTTTGAAAAGGGACGCAATTGAAGAGAATCATTGCTTGATCCAATAGTCTCCCTTTGATATGCGTAACTTTTTCAGCATTCTGGCAACAAAATTAAAATCTGATCAATGCTTTCGTTATTCACTCTCAGGAAAGTATCATAGCTAAGCTTCAATATTATAGCTAGTCTCTGTAGATGAGCAGGCTGGTTTGAGAATCACCTGATCACAAACCACAAAGATAGGGTTTCCAGTTTATACTAAAGGTCAGGGTATGTATGACATTTTTCCAAGGTGGCTCATATTGAGCATTCTTTAGCACTTTAAATATAATCTTTAGTACTTTAATTCTTTGTGGACCAGATACCTTAAAAAGGTACTTTGGCAAACAGTGAAGACCCAGATGAAATGCCGCATCATGCGGCATTTCATCAGGGTCTGCACTGTTTGGGAGACTTAATTGATCTTCAGAGAAAGAAATACATTTATTTTCTGGAAATAATAACCTGTCTTTCTACAATATTTACTTTTCCATTGTAGTTACCTTAGATGAAACCTTACATTACAGATGTTTGCATTTCTCGATGCAAAAAATTGAACAATCACATGATTGAACACACCTCTTGGGCAGACTAAAGTAAACGTCAGCCAATGACTGGCTCTGCTTATCTGTTTGTTCGACGTAATTATTGTATCACCATGATGTAATAAACCTATCATCCTTGATGCTGTTTACAAGAGCTTCGCTGGTTGGCTGTGTCAACACTCTGTTACAAATAAAATAAATCCTTTTAAAAGGGTAACAAATGGGGCTGGATGTAAGATTGTATGGCATATTTGATTGATAATATAAAATGTAAATATAAGGATTGAAATGAAGATTTTTAACTTGCACTGGATGATGCAAAACATTAGCTTTTAATGTCTCCGAAGGGCTTCATAGACATTAAAAAGCCTAATGTTTTGCATCATCCAATGCAAGCTAAAAATCTGCATTTCAATCCATAAATGAATACAATCGACTGTCCTGACTTTAAAGCATGTAGCTTTATAGAAAATTCTAAATCAGATTTTCATGTTGTGTAGATCATTTGTGTAATTAGTACATGAATATATAGTCACAATTACCATAATTATTTTATTTTATTCGTTCAATTTCACAGGCATGAGGAAGACTTGTGATGTCTTGATTTACATAGATTTGGAGAAAGCATTAAAAGGTTGGTACTTACTTAGTACAGCTCTATTCTCAAATTCTTCAAACACTTTCAGACTTCCAGATAAGAGTGCATGTGTTAGTAAAAAAAGATTTCTTATTTCTCTACCAAAACATATGTTGTGTGTTCTCAAAAGAACCATACCAATAAGAGGGTTCTTTTGAGCACCCCAAAGCATTTTTAAACTATTGGGTAAATAATTGCATTTTTATACACAATAAGTTTACTTATCTGGAACTTTGACTTTCACCTTTTTTCATAGCCATTCATGAAAAAGCCAAGTTATGAAGCCTTTGCACAAGTCAATTGTTTGTTTTATTGTGTAGTTAAATCCTTGTCCTGTTTAGTATATTTATCATGCATTGATCCAGAAAGTTTTGTCAGAGGGGTTAATTTTAGACGTGTTTTTTTTTAGTTGATGAGGGGAGGGAGGATCCAAGTATCACTATAACCGGGCCTTGATCAGCCCACCAGCGAAACACCATTAAATAGAGTTTCGCTCGCGTGCCGATGATGCCCCTACATTAAATGCTGGCTTGGTAGCTTTGAGATTTTTCAGGGATCCGGACCTGTATTTTCAGAAAACCCTATATTTTTGTGATTTTTCAGGGTGTCTCCGGACCCCCTGTCCCCCCTCTGGATCTTTTCATGTTTATATACACATGTTCTATATAGATTCCTAGTGAATTCCTATTTGCCTACCAGTTTCATTGCACAATTCCATTTAATGCATTTAATACTGTGTTGCTCCTTATATGATGCCTTATTTAGAGACCAGCTGATCTAGACCTACACTGTTGATGTTACACTATTTTTTGTGATCAGTGTTCACACACGTAATTCTGATTTTTCAGATGGTTTGAAGTTCTACTGTTCTGCCAACAATGTTATTCTCTGTCCTGGTGATGAGAAAGGTGTGATATATCCATGTTATTTCAGTAATGCTGTCACAAGGTATCCAAGTAAGTGTCAAGCTGTCATAACTACGGTAAATGTTCTAAAGTTTCGTACACTTTACTCTTTCTGTTCTCAAATAAAATGTTGGTTTTCAGGTCTGTAATTCACAAATTGTTGTCAGAATAGCAAACAGTGCAGACCATGATCAGACTGCTTCTTCAGAAGCAGTCTGATCTGGGTCTTCACTGTTTGTCTAGGCTTGTTTGGCAGGCAACTAGACTAAGCGTTCGAAGTTTAAGAGCATTACTGTAGACATTATCACTCAATACTTTTAAATCATTGTTATATTTAGGACTTATAAGCTAAATTTCATTGTAGGCAACTATATATCTTAAATAAAGGGAGTGGAAGGGAGATCATACCCATAAAAACTAGTACCTTAATGGGACCTGTGCTGGATACCTGCTCAAATAATAAAAAGGCTTGTCTGAGCCTTCCCTGCTTACATATGTGATATTATTATCACATACAGTAAAACCTGTCATAAGGGGTCACTCTAAAAGAAGAACAAAGTTGGTTTTCAAGTTGATTATCGTGTACGTATTATGAACAGAGAATGGTTATCATACTCAAGATGTTCACAAGATGGCATATATATACTCCTCAAAATAATTGAAGGACCAATACTATTGATTATAACATTGATGCATTTTGTGTAGAAGGTATGTTAAAAACCAAATTTACGATCTAGTCTAAATTTTTCGGACATCTTTGACACCCTATTGCCAAATGAAACAGCAAATAGAAGGTAGTAGAAAATTTTACTAACATGAATATTGTGTCATTTTAAAACTTGACCTAAAAGTATTGGAATGCCATTTTTGTGTATGATCCATGGACCACAGAACTGCATGAAATGAGTGAATAATGCTTTTAGATGCTGAAATCACTGTTTTCGCATGATTTTATGGTGTTTTAATCCAATCGATACTACCAACCTCTTCCTGGTAGAGAAAATAGCCCCTTTTGGTTGTGGTAAAAAGACCAGACTATGCGTTCAGACAACTGGTTTTGGCGTTTGTCTCTGACAATCTTTGCACAATTCATCTGGACACCTTTCTAACACTCAAATGCATAGAATGATGATTGAAAATCTGATTCTTGATGGCCAAAAACACACATTTTTTTCAGAAAACAAAACCATGTCAAAACTCCATTGTCAGAGATGAAAATGTTTGCTTCCCAGTTTTATGAAACTGTTTGAGGAAATATTTTGCATGTAAGCTGAACTGTTTAAAATAAAGTTTGATTTGATGTCACTTTCATTCTACTAGAATGACCACAGAAGAATTTCCTTACCCCACCCACTGGCTTTTGAAAGTGTGTTTTTGTGGGTATGTGCATTTGAGACACAGTTATGGCAGAATTAAGCATGGAAATCAGAAACAATGATTCTTGATCTATGGGCATAAAGAGCAGATAGATTTGGGCCAAGTTTTACAGAATTTAAATGTTTGCGCTAATTATACTCGCGTTCAAAAATCTTGGTCCTTAAATTATTTTGAGGAGTGAAGTTTTCTGTCAGTCCTCTGTTTTACTTATATTCTTGTACATCTAACATGTAAAAACTTTGAATTGGAATATGTGATGAACAGATTATAACACAGGGTTTCAGGTTGATACTACGGACGATAACCAAAACTCCAGGTGAAAATCTCTAAATACAGTAAAACCTGTCTTAAGCGGCCACTCAAAAATAGACAAAACAAAGGCCTTAAAAACAAATGGTAGCTTAATGAAGGTCAAAAGTATTGCAGAATGCTCTCTTGGAGCATTATGCAATATTTTGACCTGCATTAAGCGAAAATCGGTCTTGAAAACCTATTTTTGGTCTTCTTTTTGAGTGACCACTTAAGACAGGTTTTACTGTTTCTCATTAGCTGGCTTAATTGTTGTCTTTACAGGACAAAAGCTAGACTTTGACAATACAATCAACAAAGATACGGTCAAGCATGAGCCTAGAGCTGATGCTGGTAAATATCAAAGAAAACAGCAGAAAGACAAATCTGTCCATACACCAGTTGGTTTGCCCAGTCCTGATGAAGGAAGCAAGAAGAAAAAGAAGAAGAAAAGAAAGAATAAGGATAAAGAAGAAAATGAAAGAGAAGAACAGCCCTCTGGTGGAAATGTGGATGAAGACTCAAAACCAGCTGTTAAGAAGCCAACTAAAGAAGACCCTAAATGTAGTTCAGAGAATCGAGATATTGATATTGATGTGGACGAACTTGAAAACCTGTATAATGAAACAGTACAACTGAATAGCAGCGAGACCAGCAGCCAAAAAGAGTTTTGTGAGAAACCGTCAGAAAATCCATGCAATGATATCTCTGATAAAGACTCCAGTAGCTATACACCAAGTGAGATTGATGCAGACATGCATAGAAACATTGACAATGAGAATGTAGGAACGTGTACAGATGTAAATAAACAGAAACATGCTGAAGAGACTGATGATACTAAAGATGAAGGTAAAATATAATATAAGAATATCACAAGTGTGAGGGTGAGATACTAAAGATGAAGGTAAAATATAATATAAGAATATCACAAGTGTGAGGGTGAGATAAAAAAATCCGTCCCGAGGATCACCGATTGGCATCCGGAGGCTTGCTGAGTGATGGCAAATGGTGATCGTGAGGGACGGATTTTTCTATCCCACTCTCACACAAATAGTGGATTCTTTTTCTTGAACACCAATAAATAAGGCATTTTTTATATTTTAAAATGGCTCCCAGAATTTTCTGAATATGCTGGGATGCAACATACAACATATAATGAAGTCACTTTAACCTACTGATGATGTCACTTGTCTAACGACGTGCACTATTGTCATGGAAGATTGTGGGGCAGTTCGTTTTTATCTTTCCCACAAGTGAGATAGAGTTATCTCAAATTGGTATAAAACAGCTGAAATTCCTATCTGGTGTATGAGAATATATTCTCTGTTAGTCTTTCATAATGACATTTGTGAGTGTAGCATTTCCTGCTCAGATTTATTTGGGCCAGCATACACAAGATTTTGGTACTGATTGCAAATATGCAAACACCTATATAATGCCAGGCCCCATAGTGCAATCATTAGCATGTCCCATTGCTGATCCAGTGCTTGTGGGTTTGCTCCCTGCCCAGCCCCATAGTTTTGTAGAGATTGATCATAAAATATTTTCTATGGATAATCTCCTCCTTCCGCTGATTGAAGATGGGCCGCACATGTGATCAGTTACAAGAGAAAATATGTGCACTGAGTTCTTGTTAACGGCTTAGTCTAAGCTTGCTCCAGAAAAGAGTGTGGTTTGGTTAACTGACCGTCTTGACATGCATGACGATAGCTGTTGACTGGGATGTTAGACTACAAACAAAACAAAACAAAGCCTCCATTAATTCTTTCCTTGCAAGCAGAATACCAGTTGTCTAAATTCTGAATTAAATCAATTGCTACCAAATTCTTTTAAATTTTATGGCTGATATGAATGGGCTGAGACCACTGATTGGACGTGAAGCAGATGAGGAATGTTTTTCTGAATGATGAAGTTTGTAAAGTTTTGATTACTATATCATAGGTCCAGATATCGAAATTTTATGAGCGTAAAATTGTAATTAATTTCTTACCCATCAATTTTAACATGTGTTTTGGGTGCTCAAAAGAACCGTCTCATTGAGACGGTTCTTTTGGGTACCCACAACATATGTTTTGGATGAGAAATAAAGAAAATAGTTTTCCAATACACGCTCTTATATGGAGGCCTGCGATATGAAGGCATAATAGATCTTTTAACTCTATGGAGACAGGAAACCCCTAAGCAGATACTTTGCAAACAGAGAAGACCCAGATGAATTGCTGCATAATTTGGCATTTCATCAGGGTCTACACTGTTTGCTCAGACAAAATCTCTCTTCAAAGAAAGAAATACAATTATTATTTTGGAAATTATCACATGTGACCCCTCAATATATATATTGACCATCCTGACTTTATTGTGTGTAGTTTTATGGAAAATTCCATTGGTCTGAACGGGTTAATTTATATTAATTTCAGAGTCTATTCATAATCCAACAAAGTCTTTACCATCGCCGTCATCACAAGCACAGGCAGAAGCAGCTATAAACAATATCTGTGTTATAACAGATTCTGATCAGTCAGCATCTGCCATTGATCACATATTGAATGTTATTAATAGATTATTTATTTTACGTTAATTTCAGAGGCTAATCATAATCCAACAAAGTCTTCCCCTTTGCCATCATCACAAGCACAGACAGAAGCAGCTATAAACGATATCTGTGTCATAACAGATTCTGATGAGTCAGCATCTGCCACTGATCACATATTGAATGTTTTTAAACCAGAGGCTATGGCAGTATGCTGCTATGGTGAACATCTAGGAACTGAGAAAAGCAAGATACTATTGGTGGTACTTGTAATGGAAGAAGAGGCTTATATCTATGATGGTAGGCAAGATAATGGTGAGCTTATCAAAGATGGAGGCCTAAAGGAGCTTTTCAAAGACCAGACTATAAACAAGGTACACAGGTTTAGATAAACAAAAACTTTCAACGTAAAATTATAAATATTTTCTTACTAATCAGTTTTAACATATGTTTTGGTTGCTCAAAAGAACCGTCTCATTGAGACGGAATGAGACCGTTCTTTTGAGTACCCACAACATATGTTTTGGTTGAGAAATAAGAAAATGAAATTTTTGTTACGCACTCTTAACTAAAGTTCTGAAGGTATATCGATCCTTCATTCCTAAAGACATTTACATTAGTTATAGATTGAAGAAAGGGGTATACCACCTGGCACTTTCTCTATTACATATGTGCCGGGCCCTGTAGTGCAAATAGTAGCGAGACTAATTGCCGATCAGGGGCTGTGAGTTTGATCCCAGCCCAGCTCCATACTTTCATAGAGATTGATCGCGAAATATTTTCTACATTCATTCTCTCCTTCCAATGATTCAAGAAGGACTGTTACCAGTTACAAGCAAATATGTGTGCAGTGAGTACTGGTTAACCGCTTAGTCTAAGCTTGCCCTTAAAAGAGTGACAAGGGTTAATTTACTGTGATTTCAATAGGTGCATGGCAGAGTTAGAGTAGCTTTAATTGCAGCATATATTGATAAGGTTTGTTTGTAGATTTCTATTTTACTTCATTTTCTTTTTCCTCTCTGTCAGACTGAGAAAAGAGACATTTTAGATAATTTTGTTTGGGCTAAATCTGATATTGAGTGTGTCAAGTCAAAAGCTACTGAGTATTCTTATGGAATGCCTAATCTAACTTGTAGCTGTTAGCTGACCAATATTATTGATTAGAAAGATAGAACTTCCACTACAAGCAAGAAGGTTTTCATAGTTGAAATGTCTCCTATTGTTTATTTGTTTAGTATTGAAGATGTGCTGTTTAAATCATTTAATTTCAATAAGCATGATAAAGATCCATAAAGCGCAAAAAGCTTTCCCTTATTTCTGAACACTGGACTGTGTATACTTTTATGATGATACATGACATCTCACTGTATCTATTTGTTTGCATGATGATGTTTCCATATTCAAGTAGGACCATAAATTTTTCTTGTAAATTAATTCTGACAGACCTCAATAAAAAGCAGAGCATGCACTTTAAAGAATGACGTTATGCCTATGTATCAAGAAAAACTATAACATGAAATATCATGTTAAACTGAGGCAGGTTTTGTGGTTCATTTAAGAAATATATCAGCTCTAGCAGTGAATTGTTGAGAAATCATTCACTGTTTTGAGGTCAGTTGTAAAGAAGATCAAATCACGAGCACACAGCGCATGTGATTTATCTTTGTACAACTGACCCACTTTGTACAACTGACCCACTTGGTACAACTTTCCGCCATTGCACTGAAGAAATCCTGCAATAGGTGGACTGTTTTGCATACGTTTACAGGAATTGGTAACATCTTCAAGCGTCAAAACAATGTTACATTGTCTAACGCCATGACTGAGGTCATTTTGCAGTGGCAACTGATGTCAACTAGCGCTTGCTTTCCTCATACTTTCAAAGCTGTGAATTTGTTGTTTCATATAACACAATTTTTTTAGCATTGCTATATAGGCAAGGTCTGTTAGAATAATGCTTTTACCAAGTTTACTAAAGGGCAGTACATGTAGATATTTTCTTAATATATATGATTTTTTTCACTAGAGAAGGAATTTAGATGGTTTCTAGCACATATTTGAGGGCCTATGTAGGGTATATTGGTTAAAAAGATTAAAAGTACAGTAAAACCTGTCTTAAGTGGCCATTCAAAAGTAGACAAAACAAAGGTCTTACCTTCTAGATGACAAATGAAAGGTTAATGAAGGTCAAAAGTATTGCAGAATGCTCTCTTGAAGCATTCTGCAATACTTTTGAACTGCATTAAGCGATAACCGGTCTTGAAAACTAATTTTAGGTCTTTGTTTTGGCCGCTTAAGGCAGATTTAAATGTAAGTGAGTATAACCAGGAAATGCCACAATCACACACTGCAAAGCAACCTATGGCACCGTGAGGAAGACACAGAACACTAAACATCACATAACATTAAGAAGACAAAGTAAAGCAGTAAGACATTTTTCTCATGGACCTGCTTACATGTATATTTTTTTAACAGCAAATTTAATAATTAGGTTTCTAAATGAATATGTAAAGAGTGCTCCTCCATTGCCTAGCAGTGCTCTAGATAATTGCAATAGAATTATTCATCATACTTTATAGTATTACAGTGCAATTAAATCAATACTGAAAATTTTAACTCTTTGGCTGCTAATTATACCCCGCCACACTTTAGTGGCGAGGTATTATGTTATACCCTTCGGTGTCTGTCTGTCCGTCCGTCCGTCCGTCCATCCGTGCTCACCATTTCCAATCGATAACTTGAGTATTTATTCACGGAATTTTTTCAAATTTTGCATACATATTGTTATCGGCGATGAGTGGTATGGGATTGTTAATGGGCGAAATCCGTCCATTTTTAACGGAGTTACTGCCCTTTTTCGTATTGGAAAAATGGTTTCTGGCCTGTTATTCCTTTACTGTTCATGATATCTGAATGAAACTTCACAGATATGTTGCACATCAAAGGTTACATATTGTGACTAAGGACCGTCACTCTGACCTTCCCAGTTTGTGAGTTATCTGCCCTTGATAGGTCTGAAAAAAGGTTTTTGACCTATTGTTCCTTTACTATATGGAATATCTGAATATAACTTCACAGATATGTTTCACATCAAAGTTAACATATTGTGACTAAGAACCGTCACTCTTACCTTTCCCGTTTGTGAGTTATCCGCCCTTGATTGAATTAAAAAATGTTTTTTACCCGTAGTTCCTTTACTATGTGGAATATTTAAATGAAACTTTACAGATATGTTTCACATCAAAGGTTACATACTGTGACAAAGAACAATCACTCTTACCTTTCCAGTTCATGAGTTATCTGCCCTTGATTGATCTGAAAATGGTTTTTGACCTGTAGTTCATTTACTATATGGAATATCTGAATGAAACTTCACAGATATGTTGACCATCAAAGGTTACATATTGTGGGTAAGGATCGTCACTCTTACCTTTCCAGATTGTGAGTTATCCACCCTTGATTGATCTGAGAATTGTTTTTTGACCTGTAGTTCATTTCATCTGTCCGTGCTCATGACCATCAAAGGTTACATATTGTGGGTAAGGATCGTCACTCTTACCTTTCCAAATTGTGAGTTATCCACCCTTGATTGATCTGAGAATTGTTTTTTGACCTGTAGTTCATTTCATCTGTCCGTGCTCATGACCATCAAAGGTTACATATTGTGGGTAAGGATCGTCACTCTTACCTTTCCAAATTGTGAGTTATCCACCCTTGATTGATCTGAGAATTGGTTTTTGACCTGTAGTTCATTTCATCCGTCTGTGCTCACTGTTTCCGATCGATAACTTGAGTATTTATGCTTAGAATTTTTTCGAATTTTGCATACATATTCTTATTGGGGATGAGTGGTATGGGATTGTTAATGGGCAAAATCCGACCATTTTTGATGGAGTTTCTGCCCTTTCTCCCTTTAAAAAATGGTTTCTGGCCTGTTTTTCTTTTACTGTTTATGATATCTGAATGAAACTTCACAGATATGTTGAACAGCAAAGGTTACATATTACAACGAAGGACCGTCACTCTTACCTTTCCAGTTCATGAGTTATCTGCCCTTGATTAATCTTGTCTATCTCAGTTCTGTTGCTATTTAGGCATTATATATCTCACAAAAAAACTTTTGGTGCCCCCAGCAGTGGCGGGGTATTATGCAGTTTGCGGTGCTTTTATTTTCTTGACTAAATATCATTTTCTGTATCGTCTGCTAGTGACTAAGTCTGTTTTAACGTTTCTGTAGCAAACAGTGTGGACCCAGATCAGACTGCTCCTCCTGTAGGAGCAGTCTGATCTGGGCCCACACTGCTTGTCTGTATGCCGAATTTAGTGCTTGGCATAAGCATTTACATGAAGCAGTCAACTTCAGTAGACAACATTTTCAGATGAATTTTGTTTGTAGCAGGTGAAGGGTTAAATCAGTATTAGGTGGATATTCTTTTGTTCTTATTACAGTCTATCATTTTAACAGGAGACACACGTTTTGTTTTAAATAGTGAGTGAGTATAACCAGGAAATGCCACAATCGCACACCTCAAATCAACCCCTGGAGGAAGACACAGAACACTAAACAGTCACATAACATAATGTCACAGGTTTAGATAAACAAATATTTTCAGTGTTAAATGGTAAATATTTTCTTACCTATCAATTTTAACATACAGTGAGCCACTTTAGTTACGCACCACTAATAAAATGTAAAATTACTCAGAAAAGAAATACGATATTTTTATTCTGAGACTACCAGCGTAAAGCGCATCTATATTTGCATTAGCCATTGAAATTTCTTGTGATCAGATCAGAAACGAATAAGAAATTGGATCTTGAAGGGCACTACCCTCAAAACACCATTTCACATTGCATTATTTCGAATGAAACTCAGATCACATTGCACTTTTTTCAGGGTCGAATTTCTGCTATGCCAGAGATAAGAGCCGATTTATTCTTTGCAATATAGCTAAGACTGGAATGTGTTTGTTAACTTCATTATTTTTGGAACATTTTACCAGTTTGGTTTCCAGCTGGCCAAGGTTTGAAAAAGTTTGTTCTAGTAATTTTTTAAAAGTAAGTTAAAATTCATATGATTCTGATTTTACTAGTTATGACCTGTTCCTCGGTAACACATGTTTCAAGAAACGTGACAGTCACCTCATCACATACAGGTCCGGTAATACAGCAACCCAGATATACTTCATGTTATTTCGAAAGAGCCTGCGCAAACTTGTTATGGATGTGAAGGTGATTCCTGGAGAGGAGGTTGCTCTGCAGCATCAGCTCCTTGTGTGCGACATGATGATTGATATGCCGCCCCAAATCAAGCGCAAATTCACCCCACGTCCAAAAGTGTGGAAGCTCAGAGATCCTCAAACATGTAGCCGATTCCAGGAAGTCTTCAAGGCACATGTGCCCACTGTGGAATTTGAAGCGGCTACTACTACTGAGGAAATCTGGGCGAAACTCAAGACAGGTTTACTGAAGACAACAGAGGAGGTGTGCGGCACAACAAAGCCCCACCCATGGCGACGTGAAACTTGGTGGTGGAATAAGGAAGTAGATGATGCCATCACAGCCAAGCGCCAAGCTTTCAAAGCATGGAAGGCTGGCAAATGCACAAGAGCATCATATAACACTGCCAAGCGCATCTCCAGACGTGTGGTGCACCATGCACGCCACAAAGCAGACAAGGTGGTCTATGAGGGCATTGACCACAAGTCGTCTTGATATCTTCCGCCTCACCAACCAGATGAGGAAAGAGAATGTTGATGTTGTAGGCCACAAGCCAGTGAAGAATGACACTGGGGAAATGTCAATAAGCGAGGAGGCAAAGCAGAATGCATGGGCTGAACATTATGAAAGGCTTCTCAACGTTGAATTTGACTGGGACCCTGATCACCTGTCCAATGAACCTCCGTTAGAAGGCCCGCCTATCCCAATCACTATTGACATGGTGAAGAAGGCCATCTCAAAGATGAAGTCGGGCAAAGCTGCAGGTCTATCAGGCATAGTGGTGGAGATGATCAAGGCAGCAGGTGATACAGGTGCCACCATGATCCGAGATCTTGCTGCTGCGATTATCCGTGATGGAAAGGTCCCAACTGACTGGGAGGAAAAGTTCATTGTCTGCCTTTACAAGGGCAAGGGTGATGCGTTGGATAGAGGCAACTATCGAGGCCTCAAGCTGACTGAGCAGGCCATGAAGATCCTAGAGAGGATTGTCGATGGTCTCATAAGACAGGTGGTGTCTATTGACGACTCCCAGTTTGGCTTTGTCCCAGGAAGAGGCACTACAGATGCAATCTTTGTGGTCCGGCAGCTGCAGAAGAAATACCTAGCAGTGAACAAGAGGCTTTATATGGCCTTCGTGGACCTAGAGAAAGCATTTGACCGTGTCCCTCGGAAGGTTATCTGGTGGGCCCTGAGAAAGCTAGGCGTTGAGGAATGGATTGTGCGGTTAGTCCAGGGAATGTACGCTAATGCACGAAGCCGGGTTCGTGTTGGCGAGGGTTTCAGCAAAGAGTTTGAGGTGAAGGTCGGGGTCCATCAGGGATCCGTACTCAGTCCCTTGCTCTTAATCATTGTGCTGGAGGCCTTTCACGTGTGTTTCGGGCTGGTGTTCCCTGGGAGGACCTATATGCAGATGATCTTGTCATCATTGCTCCCTAGAGGGATGTGTCAGGAGGCTCTTGATATGGAAAGAGCCCATGGAGAAGAAGGGATTGAGGGTAAATGCAGGAAAGACAAAGGTCATGATCTGTGATACAGGCCTGGACCTCTTGCAGAGTTCAGGCGAATACCCATGCGCTGTCTGTCGTACAGGAGTAGGCAACAACAGCATCTACTGCAATGGCTGCAAACTTTGGGTGCATAAGAAATGCAGTGGGCTACAATGACTGACACCAAATCCTGATTATAGGTGTGCACGGTGCATGGGAAATGCTCGCCCTATTGACGACAGACCACAGAGTGAAGTCCAGGTCGGACCTGATAAGCTTGAGGTGTTAGCTTCCTTCTGCTACCTAGGTGACATGCTTTCTGCTGGTGAAGGCTGTGAAATGGTGGTCACTACTCGTGTGAAAACCGCCTGGAAGAAGTTCAGGGAGCTACTACCAGTTCTCACTTCCCGCCACCTCTCTTACAAGACCCGTGGCCATGTGTACAGCGCTTGTGTGCGGAGCGCCATGCTCCATGCTAGTGAAACTTGGCCACTTACCAAGACGAACCTGCAGCGCTTGCAACGCAATGATAGGGCCATGATCAGACAGATCTGCAGTATCAAGCCAGAGGATGTGGCCAGGGTAAGGTCAAGCGAGCTACTGGCAAAGCTTCAGCTCAAGGACCTCGACCTCATTTTGAGAGAGAGAAGGCTTCGCTGGTTTGGGCATGTGGCGCGTTCGAGTGGTGCAATCAGAACAGCATATGATATGCAGATTGACGGCAAGCCGGGGGCAGGGAGGCCCAAGCAAACATGGAAGAAACTGACAGAGAAAGACTGCCGTGAGTGGAAGCTCACCACAGTTGACCCTCAAGAAAGGAGCACCTGGAGATCAGGTGTGAGATCTGCTATGCGTGCAGCAAGCCAGTTACCTGGAAAGGGGCCCACTGATGTGGATGATGCCCCTGCACCTGCACATTAATCAAAAATCCGATTATGATATGATGATATATCAAAACACATCTTTTATAATTTCATTTTAAACAACCATTTATCCACTGTTTATTTTCGTAAAAAAAATAATGGATTTATTGGTGTCATGGTGTTGACGTTAGTGATGACGTCACTACTACCAAGGCCATAAGACTTGTCAATGAAAAGATGTTTTAGTGTTTTGATACTTTTATGTTAATAAGTGACTCATAACAAAACAATTTACCAAAGAAACCCCATTTGATTATTGTAACACGTTAATATGATGTCAAAACGAGCATTTCTTCAAAAATTAACGGTGTTACTAAATTCAACGATCGCAAAAAAGGGGTTTTACTTGAATGAAATAATTGTTTTTGGTGTTTTTCTGTCACAATGACCACCATGGATAATGTCTAGCGTAAAACACAAATAGAAAATGTATACGTTCAGGTTGCACATGCATTTTTGTCAAAATGTCAAAATTGCATTTTGACGTAGCAGAATCATTGGCATGAGTGATTTTAATATTTTTATTGATGTCATCAAACAGATATAATGTCAATATGTAATTATCATCGAGAATGTTCGATTCCAGCATTTTTGTCAAAAAATGTGGGCCATGAAAAATTGGTGCGTAACTAAAGTAGCTCACTGTATGTTTTGGGTGCTAAAAAGAACCATCTCATTGAGACGGTTCTTTTGAGTACCCACAACATATGTTTTGATTGAGAAATAAGAAAATTAAATTTTCGTTACACACTCTTAACTAAAAAGTCCTGCATAAAGTAGACAATTAAAGTAAAGCAGTAAGACATTTTCTCATGGACCTGGACATTTTTCACAGCAAATTTAATGAATAGGTTTCTAAATGAATATGTAAAGAGTGCTCCTCCATTGCCTAACAGTTCTCTAGATAATTACAATAGAATTATTTATCATACTTATTAGTATTACAGTGCAATCAGTACTGAAGATTTTAGCTCTTCCGCTGCTAATAGTGACTAAATATCATTTGCTGTATCATCTGGTAGTCTGTTTTAGCGTTTCTGTAGCAAACAGTGTGGTCACATATTAGACTGCTCCTCCTATAGGAGCAGTCTGATCTGAGTTCACACTGTTTGTATGCGGAAATTAGTCCTTCACAAAAGCATTTACATGAGCAATCAACTTCAGCAGACAACATTTTCAGATACATTTTGTTTGTAGCATGCAAAGGGCTAAATTAGTATTAGGTGGATAATCTTTTGTTCTAATTACAGTCTATCATTTAACAGGTTTTTTATTAAATAGTAAATGGGTATGACCTGGAAATGCCACAATCACACACTGCAGACCAACCCACAGCACCATAAGGAAGAGGCAAATAACATTAAAAGCCACATGACATTAAGAAGACAAGAAAAGTAAAGCAACCAGCTCTCTCTTCCCAAGAAAGATGATTGCAAAACTAGAAAGAACACAAAGTACTGCATAACAAAGCAAGAACATTATGCAAAACCTCCACAATGGGAGCAACAGTAAACAATGAATAAACAACAACAGAACCACTGCCTTAGAATGGACAGCAGCCAAAGCCACCGGGGAGCTTAAATTGATTTACTGGCCAAATCTTCGTCCTAGATTCCGCTAGTTTAGCTCCCATCTTGGCTTCCTAACTCTATATCCAATGTATCATCACAGGGAAACAACCAAATCAATTAACATACTGTGATGAAACAAAGAAAATGACTCTCAACTCACAGACTGTTAGAGCTAAAGAAACCCCAAGTTGAGCCACAGTGGGCCCAGCAATAGACAAACATAAGGCACTAACCCATCAATGAATATTTAAGTCTGTGTTGTCACAGTCTGAGGCCTATAACCCACCTTTGTGCAATTAAAAAGGAAACCATAGCTATAAACAGTGATTGGGTTTGTAAGCAGGCATGCAGACTGTCCCTATATCCCACTCTTTTATAATGCTGGGTGCTTTTTAAACTGATCATGAAAAGAAGGCTTTCCAACAATTCGTTTGAATGAAGACATGTTCCGTAACAATCATACATATAATATATAACAGTCAGTGGAAATGCAGAAGTTAAATGTGACCAAACCAATGTAGAGCCAAATGGTCTTATCTGGATCTACATTAAATGGGACAAATCTTATTAACTGGTCACCTATGCTCAAATACCCAAATCTCATGGGCTGGTTGTGAGGCTTGCAATTAATTAATTCTCTTGGAGATAAATGTTGAATTGGCATAATACCTGACAGGCTCAAATGTTTTGGCATTCGACATTCAGTGTGGTGTTGAATTTAGTAGGGGATGAAAGTTCCTATTTGCCATGTTATCCATTGTCCTTTGTGAGGGACATTTTCTTGCAAGCTTTACATACAAAAAATATGTCAAATATTCTGGACAGTGTGTAATTTATAGATTTTAATGAGCCTTAAGGGGCAGTGGAAGTCAAATTATTGGTTTCTTGTCCGTACATCATATCTGTTGCTCATTTTCTCAAGATATTGTGTCTGCTCTATAAACGTCATGAAACTTAGATAAATATACAGTGTTATCAGAAAATGTACATAGTGCAAGAACCATGGCAATGTCTTAACTTTTTGCATCCTGGGTAATTTTTCATGCTTTTTTCATCTGATTTTTTTCAAAATTAACTTTAATAGTTCGGATCCAGATCATGCCCAACATTTAGTCAGGCCTGATCTGGGTCCAAACTATTTGCAAAAGTTATCAGCAGATGACACTAGGAGATAAAGAGTTAATATTTTTTTTTTATATATTTGTCTAGGTGTTTAACAAGATAAGAAAACAGTCTCTAAGCCTAGTTCATCAGTGTGATATACTTCTGGATGGCACACCAACTTGGGATTTGGAGGTAAGAAAGCCTTAGAGTTACTGTGGATGGACAATGGTCATGGACTTTGCGACGGACCAATGTTTACAATCGGACGCTCGTGAAAGTCACAGCCTTGATGCTGATTGGATAGTCAAATAAATAACGAGACAGGAAAGAAAAGCCTACCTATGTGTAAAGGATGTGCAGTGTTCTATTTTTGGGTTTTTAGGTGTCAATAGCACGTATACAAAACCTGCATAATTGATCTATTCCTGGACATTGTGACCTTCAGACATACATTTCGAACTGTCGTGGTTACATAATATCTTGTCTGCAAATAGATTTAACTTTGCCTGCTGGAGCCAATTACCCTTGCATACAATTTTAACAGATCAGTTTGTCGGGAAAGTGACACAAAAAGATTGCGGGCTTGCAACAGTTTGAACCCAGATCAGACATGGCCAAACGGTCTGACTGGTGATGTTCCTAAAATAGTCTTGATATTAAATTGTACATGATAAAGATGACAAAAATATGAAAATTTATCCATCATGCAAAGAGTCACTTCGATCTTAACCCTTAGAAGGTCGATCATGACATTTCGCTGGCGGGCCGATAGTGGCCCAACATTGTGTGCTGGCTGGGATGTGTATCACGCTGCGTGCCGAATGCTGTATTGAGAAATTTAGAAAAATTACGACCACAAGTTTAATATTTTCGGTAGAAAATCGTCCGTTTTTCTGATTGTCCCATTTGTGATATGTATAATTCTGCCGAACAGCATGTGTGATTTTGTCATAAGTAAGCAGGCGACATTTGGAAGGTTCCATTTTACTTAGATGGGTAGTCTGGCATGTTCTTTTCTGCATTGCCGAACTCGCAAAGTTATACTTTTTGGTCTGTAGGTTGAGGTGTGAAAACATACAACCGGTGATTCCTGGAGTCTACTCTCAACTTTATCCAAGTACACATCTAAAGCGGGCCACCATCGGCCCGCCAGCGAACTGCCATTTGGATGGCATTTCGCTGGCGGGCCGATAGTGGCCCGACATTGTGTGCTGGCTGGGATGTGTATTACGCTGCGTGCTGAATGCTGTATTGAGAATGCACATTTGGATGGCATTTCGCTGGCGGGCCGATAGTGGCCCGACATTGTGTGCTGGCTGGGATGTGTATCACGCTGCGTGCTGAATGCTGTATTGAGAATGCACATTTGCGCAGGCTCGTCTGAGCCTTTGTCACATGTGATAAGTAACCAAATAACATGAAATAATGTCTTGCAGAAAGATTTATTTCAATTTTGAACGAAACATCGAGCAGGTTCATACGTGGATTGAAAATCCTCTCTTGAGGTATATGAATATATCCAGCGTATCAGCCATCTTCTAGATCCAAACTGTTTGCAAACTTTGAAAGCAGGTCGTAAAAGGAGAGAGAGAGAGAGACGCTAGGGCACGAAATTTGTGTTTTTGGCTTGGTTTCTCTGACATCTTGAAACAAGCCCAGTTGCTTTCGATAAGGACCCATGGTATGTATTATCGTTCGCATTGGCAGTATTATATTCGGGTCCAATCTGGGTCCAAACTATTTGCCAATGTAAATAGAGAGTAAGAGAGAGAGAAAGAGAGAGACCATGCATTGGCGCTGTCTGATCAGCGCCTTAATACAGTATTAATACGAAAAATGTGTGCATCTTGCGTAGTAGGCCGATGCAAGAAATTACTCAAATTTCTAACCACGCACTGCCATTCAGAAGTAATTTCAAACATGCGCACGGTATTTCAGGAAGAAAATATACCTTGATATTTCATATGAATCATCTACTAGCAGACAATTCACATGAAATGTTGTTCCTTATTTGGTTTCTATTAAAAGACAGCAACAAACTTTAAAGTGTTGTTTGTTTAATACGGTCAACTTTATTATTCCGTAAGAAATGTGTGATTACTGCAAACACAATCTTTCTACACAGACCCAGGAGAGAATTGTATTGGATACATGATACGTTTATATGCTCGGGAATAAAATTATGCACCACGCTACACAACACGGAGCCTGATATTTGTGATCTATGCTACGCCAAAAGCATCTATTTTCGGAGCACTGACACATTAAGTATACAGTGACCTTTCTCTTTACACAAGGTAGGCGTTGCTTTCCTAATATATGAATCCAATCAGGATCACTATGTGACTTTGTGATGAGCTGCTGACAATCGTTGTGCTCGCGCTCGTGAATCGGTTTGTCCATGGTTGTATTCCAAGTCCTATAGATAAGAAATACATTTGAATGGAAAATGTCTTATATCTAGTTATTTCTAAGATATATTTTGCTTGAATGGTCTGAGGTTTTATGTCCCAGTCAACAGCTATGGTCATGTCGAGACAGTCAGTTCACCTAACCACTCTCTTTCCTAGGCAAGCTTGACTAAGTGGTTAACCAGTACTTCACGCACATATTTTCGCTTGTAACTGACAACAACCCTTCTTTGTAGTATGGCCGGTGCTTTTTTCTTTCATCTTTGCTGATGTTTAAATCAGACACCCTAGAATAACGACAATGAGGAGCTTAAAACCGTACTCTAATTTCCAATTTCAGTTAAACAGCAATGTAGGCGGGAACTTCCTAAATAGCGACAAAGGTAAATGTAATATAATTGACAGCTTAGGGAGGAGCCAATGTAAATTTCGTCAGGTGTCAGTAACACGTTTTTATTTGCGCCTGCACCATACTACAAGCTAAATAAAGGATTTTTCCTCGGCTTTCTGTTTAAACCACTCGGTGGGCTACGCCCACCTCGCGGTTTAAACAAGAAAGCCTCGGAAAAGTATCCTTTATCTATTACTGAATCAGCGGAAGGAGGAGAATGACTGTGAGAATGACTGCAGAAATTATTTCATGATCTATCTCCACGGAAGTATGGAACCGGGCTGAGATCAAACTCACAACTCCTAGATCTGCAGTTGGTGCACTACAGTGCCCTGTTTCTAAGATATATGAGCCATGGTACTTATCACATATGCTTAAAGCCACCATTTAATCAAGAATGCAGAGCGGCACAGTGGAGATACCAGAATAAATTTTGGCCTGTAATAAGAATACCTCAAAAATCCTTGTGTTGGGAATCATTAGGCCCACAACTTATATATTTAGTATGTAGCAATGTCCCCTACAATAACATCTGCCAATAAGCCCCTGGGGTCAAGCTGGCAACCCCGTAGACTTATAATGGGAAAAACATTAAAAATCTTCTGAAACAATGAGACCAACAGCTTATATATTTAGTATGTATCAATGTCTAGTAGTCCCCTACAAAAAGCCTGCCAAACATCCAAAAGGATTAATAGCTCCCATAGACTTATAATGGGAATTTAATTTTAATCATTTGTGAAACCATGAGGCCCACAGCATATAGGTCACATTCATAAGTCCTGCCAACCATGCTCCTAGGGGCCAAATTGGCCACCCCAGAGGGTAGACTTATAATGGGAAAAGATAAAAAAAATCTTCCATTCTGAGACAATGAGGCCCACATATAAATTACATATTTAATATATAGCAATGACCATTGGTCCTATGCATAAGTACTGCAGATCATGACCCTGGGGTCCCAATCGGCCATGCCTCAGGAGTCAATAGCTTCCAAACACTTATAATAGGGAAAAAACTCAAAACACCCTCTTCTTTGAAGCCATATAGCACACAGCTTATGTAGTATATAGCTATATGTAATGTTCTCCTATATAAATGCTGCCAATCAAGGCTCTGTGTCTAAATGGGCCACACCCCAGGAATTAATAGCTCCTAAAGACTTTTAATGGCAAAAACATAAAAATATTCACTGAAATCATAAGGCCCACGTTTATATATTTAGTATAGCAATTTCTAGTGGTCCTTTATATAAATCCTGCAAACCATGCCCTGGTCCAAATGGAGTCTTTTACTCCCATAGACTCATAATAAAAAAATATCTATTTTCTAAAACTATGAGGCCAACAGCTTATGGAAGCAATATAGTCTCATGATGCCTCTTGTCATGATACTTGGAACAATTGTCCACCATAAAATGGCGTGTACTATATAAGACAAAAGTCTGTATATCCAAGGTCACAAATTGAGAATTTTGTTTCTGGTGAATAACTTCCACATCCTTTGTCAGATTCTCATATCTCTTGGTACAAGTGTACACCTTAAAAAGACAATATGTTGCGTATATGGCCCTGGTCTGTATGTCCAAGGCCAAAGTCACAGACCAAAGTAAAAAGGAAAATAACTTTCTTGAGCATAACTTTCACTTCTTTTGCCCCATTTTAATATTGTTGGCACAAACGTCTGCCATATCAAGACAAGAGTTTCTTATGTGAACTAGGTTAGTATGTCCAAGGTCAAGGTCACAGCAACCACTTCATCACCAGAACTGCATGCAGTCTCATTGTGTCTTTGTTTTGCTATTCATTCAAGTACTGGTTGTAATTTTATAAGGACTTGGAGAAAGTCTTCTGAAGTGAAAGCAAAGTGAGTTCTTGATATACAATTAAGTTACACCACTGGATTTAATAGTTCAATTTAGTTTAACCCCTTACCCCATATGCTATATTTAGAACATTGCATCATTTTCTATAAATATTTCAAAATTTCAAATATTTTCCAAAAAATATTTATCACATTTCAATAGTTTTGAAAATATTATGGAAAATGGTACATTTGCTCCTCAGGAGCAAACGTTCCATTTTTCATACAATTTAAAAAATCTTACATTTCAAAGACATCCAAAGGGGAGTAAATGGTTATGTTAGAAAACTGTTCATTTCACCTAGTAGCCATGCACGGTCAGTTGGCTATTTGTTAATATTATCAATGTGTTTAAGGCCATCCTTAAAAATATATTTGTTTGCCGTGCTCCTACCTGGGTAGGTAGGTAGGTCTTTTTTTTTTTTTTAGAAATTCAGCATAACTTTATGACCTCTTCTATCTATCACTTTAAGAGGTCTACAAATGCTGTATATAAGGTAAGAATGCATATAATAACAGTCTCTGTAACCTTTCTTTAATTGAAATACAGCTTTTAATGATTTTAAAGAATGGTTTGTTAACAGAATTAGGGAAGAAGAATTAAAAAAAAAAAAGATTCTCAGAAAGGCAACAAAATTTTTTGGGTAGAGCCTGTTTGGGTGGGTAGGGAGGAGCACGGCAAGCCAACATTTTTTTTAAGTTTGGCCTAAGTTGGCTTCTGTAACAATTCTAGTTTGTTTTGTTTCAGTTGCTGTACAATAAGCTGCACGGATCAGTTTCAAACACAGCTACAAAACTAATAAAGAACTTGCAGTTGGATCCTACAGCATGGAATGACATTGAGATACCGTCTAAACTAGATAAAACTGAACTGAAAGAAGAACTGAAGGCAAAATTGGTAGATAGAGGGAAGAAAATGCTGCATCTTTACCATCAGTTCTCAGAGTGAGTATAGTTCATTGCATAGTAGCTGTATTCTTAGTTGCGCCAGCGTCAACCTCATTTGGGCACTTTTACATTATATCCTTTTTCATTGGTGTTATTAATGGAAAAATCCAAAACCATCCTCAGTAACCCAGGTGTAACCCATTCCCTGACACTGCATTCATCATCCCTGGGATAACTCACTTACGTTTCCTCGTTATCACTTGATATAAATGAGGCATTCTGATTGATGATCCCAGTATTTCCAAGAGAAAATTTATTCTATTTTAATCATGCACCCAAGTCATAGTTCTGTTTTTATTTTGGGGATATCCAATCATATCAGTCGTTACAAATCAAACTTGATAAGACTTCTATCAGTTCACTCGCTGTGATAATGACATTTCTACCGCATTTATAGTCTGTTTGCATAAACCTAAATTTGATGTTTGTAAAATAATGAAAGACGCATTAACACTTTTGAAAGCTCAATGTGTGCAGTCTGATCCTAGGTCTTATCAGTCATCGGTAGCCGCACTATGAAGCTATCGATCCCTAGTTGTATGTATCCAAAAAGCGTAGAAAGCGACAGGCTGAACTGAGTCTACCCTTGGCACGCATCATATCACCCGTGGTAGATTGTAGAAATTTGGGTATGCAGGCTCATTTATATATTAAAACAATTCATATCTACTGTCAAAGTAATTTTGTTGGTTTAAAATATGTAGATACTCGAGGTGCGTTGTGTCATGGCAAGACACTTTATCATCTGCTTAGAGTACTGGATCAACCCAGAAAAAATATAGAGATCTAATCAACTCAACTCAAATTTATTTGCAAATCACATAACATTTGACTATGGATACATGAAATGCGCCCATAAAAGGCAGAGAAAGACAAATATGTGACAAAATAAAAACAACAACAATAACAATAAATTTCTCATTGGAAGTCACCGACAATATAAAATAGTAAGTGAGTATGATCAGGAAATACCACAATCACAAACTGCAGACTACCCCGTGGCACCGCGAGGAAGAGCCGCTCAACCATCACGAGGCACCAGGAAGACAAATTAAGCAAAGCAATCAGCTCTCTCTTCCCCATCAAGATGATTGCAATACTAGAATGGACATAAAGTAATGTACAACAAAACATAGAACAATAACAGACTCCCACAATGGGAGTAACAATAAACAAAAAGTCAACAACAACAGAACCACCGCCTTAGAACGGACAGCAGCCTAAGCCACCGGGGGGGGCTTAAATGCATTTTACTGGTACCAAATCTTCGCCCTAGATTCTGCTGTTGTTGAAGTACAAGAAATGTTCAGCTCGCATGGAGGCCATCTAACTAATGCAATGTATCATCATGGAAAACACTCTAATCAAGTTAACACTCCATGATGAAACAAAGAAAAGGGCTCAAGACTCACAGATAGTCAGAGCTAAAGAAAACCTCAAGTTGAGCCACGGTGGGTCCAGCTACAGATAAGCATCAGGCACCAACCCACCGATTAAAGCTTTACGTCAGAGCTGTCATAGAGTCTGAGGCCTGACCCACTGTCGTGCAATTAAAGAGGAAACCATAGCTATAAACCGTGATTGGGTTTAAAACTAGGCATGCAGACTGTCGCATGATATCCAAATTATATCCAACCCTTATATAACGTTTTACTATCTTTTTGAATTGATCACTAAAATTAGGTTTTCCAACAATTCGTTTGAATTTATAGACTAAATCACCATAAGATATAGGTTCTGATATGCCTTGTTGCAGAAGAGTTTTTAACGCAATGTTGTATTTAACAATTAACTCTGAGTGTCTGTAGTAGAATTTAGAAAATGCTTTTCGAATTTTATGATATCTATAACCTTTTTTTAATAATTTAGCAGTTAAAAATAAGTTTCTGTTATTGAAGTCATCAACATTTGAGCACACTCTAGCAAAACGAATAAGCTGAGAAATATATACACCATAGGAAGGAGAGCGAGGAACATCTCCATCAAGAAATGGGAAATTTACTATTTCAAAATTAAAATCATCCTGTTTATCATAAATTTTAGAAGAAACTATGCCATTTGTTATTGACAAGTTCAAGTCCAAAAACGGAGCTTCAGTATCAGAAGAATTCGCCTTATTTAACTGAAGTTCGGCTGGATATACCTGACCTACCATTTGTTCAAAATAAGGATTATCAATATTAAGTAAGTCATCTAAATATCTGGAGGTAGAGTTAAAAGCTTCAATAATATCAGCTTGATTATTGTCTGAAAGAGACAACATAAAGTCTCTCTCATAACAAAACAAAAACAAATCTGCAACAAGAGGAGCACAATTAGTACCCATTGGAATACAGACAATTTGTCTATATAATTTTGAGCCAAATCTTATAAATATATTGTCCAAAAGATAATGGAGCGCATCACACATTTTCTGACATGTCCACAATTTACATCGTTTAGGTTGTTCAGAAGTAAAAAAGGCATTTTTATCATTACAAGCCAAATAAAGTGAGCCCTCTCTGTTAAATGTATGTTCAATTAATTCTGTTAGTTTTTTAGCTCACCTGAGCCGAAGGCTCATGGGTGAGCTAATAGTATACCAGTCACTCCGTCGTCCGTCCGTCCGTCAACATTTTCAAACATCTTCTCCTCTGAAACCACTGGGCCAATTAAACTCAAATTTCATATGGAGACTCCTTAGGACACGGGAACAAAAGTTTGTTCAAATGGTCCTGGTCACATGACCAAGATGGCCGCCACGCCCATATATGGTAAAAATCCTTTAAAAATCTTCTTCTCCAGAACCAGAAGGCCGATGACCTTGGGACTTGGTATGTAGCATTTGGGCTGTGGGGCCTACCAAGTTTGTTCAAATGATGATCCTAGGTTGACCTTGACCTACTTAACGTCAAGGTCAAATTTGCTTCCTAATGCATTTAAATGGGAATTTTTTTGAAAAGTTGATTTTTTGAATACTGTTGAAGCCAAAGTCATTATTCTCACTTGATATGTTTGACCTAATAAGACAATGGCTATAAATAAGTTCCAATGGCCAAGGTTGACCTTTGACCTTTCAGCTAAGTCGCTTATATTGGAGTCCCATCTATATATTAAATCATAGTTTTCTCACAAACCATTTGCCCAATTTAACTCAAATTTCATGTGAAGACTGCTTATGCTAAGTTAGCCAAAATTTGTACAAAATATTTTGGTCACATGACCAAGATGGCCGCCATGCCCATATATGGTAAAAACCCTTTAAATATCTTCTTCTCCAGAACCAGAAGACCTGTGACCTTGGGACTTGGTATGTAGCATTGGGGATGTGGGGCCTACCAAGCTTGTTCAAATGATGATCCTAGGTTGACCTTGACCTACTTTACGTCAAGGTCAAATTTGCTTCGTAATGCATTTAAATGGGATTTTTTTTTAAAAGTTGATTTTTTGAATACTGATGAAGCCAAAGTCATTATTCTCACTTGATATGTTAAACCTAATGAGACAATGGCTATAAATAAGTTTCAAAGGTCAAGGTTGACCTTTTACTTTTCAACCAAGGTCGCTCATATTGGAGTCCCATCAACACATTAAAACATAGTTTCCTCAGCAGCCACTAGGCCAATTGAACACAAATTTCATATGAAGACTCCTCATATTGGGTTAGCCAAAATTTATACCAATTGCACTGGTCACATGGCCAAGATGGCCACTATGCCCATATATGTTAAAAACCATTTAAATATCTTCTTCTCTGGAACCAAAAGGCCAATGGCCTTGGGACTTGGTATGTAGCATTGCGGATGTAGGCCCTATCCAATTTGTACAAATGATGAATCTAGGTTGACCTTGACCTACTTTATAGCAATGTCAAATTTGATTCCTTAATGCATTTATATGGGAAGAATCTTGAAATGTTCATTTTTCTATAACTGTTTAGGCCGAAATCATAATACTTGCAAGAAATTTTTAACCTAATGAGACATTGGTTTTATATAAGTACCAAATGTCAAGCTGACCTGTGACCTTTTTTTCCAAGGCCACACATTTGGACTGCCACATACCTATCTAAACATCTTTTCCTCAGAAATCACTGGGCTGTTTGATGGAGTATTCATTGGATTGTTAAGGTCACTTGACCAAAATGGCTGCAACCCCAATATGCGGTAAAACAAAATTTGTTTCATTATAAGCTGTAGTTGACCTTGACCTATTTTAACATTATTAAGGAGATCAGGTGAGCGCCTCAGGACCTTCAGGTCCTCTAGTCTTTTATTAGATTATGAGGCAATGTAGTATAGAGAGTAGAGAAATCATATGTAGACAAATCAGATGCTAGAAAACCTCTAGACTTCAATTTATTAAGAATTTCACCTGAATTTTTAATAGACCAAAATAAATTTTTACCATTTCTTTCATAAACTGTTGTGCAATATTTAATGACATGGTTTTTAATTGCAGTGAGGCAAGAAGTCAAAAGAATAGACAACTCAGTAGTTGTACATGCACTAGAATTAGCAATAAAACATGACTTATAGGGCCGTTTATGAAGTTTAGGTAACCAGTATAACGTAGGAAGCTTGCTATGGTCCTCATCAACAAACAACCCAAACAATGTTGTTTTTTATACATTTACATACTTGATTTAGTCTTTCTAATTAACCGAACGTTTGGAAGAGTTACTCATAAGTCTTCAAAAGAAGTATTTCAAATAGGCACTTAAGTGTACTACTGTCCGTCACAACCATTGCAGTTGTTCATCGAGACATAGAATAATTAAGCTGCACTATGAATAAACCAAAGCTCTCAGTGAAGACTCTGATCAGCTTGAGGGCAAATCTTCATTGTGCTAAGCCAACGATCCATGTGTTCTGCATGGACAGATCTGACTTATCCGACTAGACACATGCCCAGACTGAGCATAGATCAGTGTTGGTTTTGTTTTGCGATTGCTTAAAATGTGCTTCACAAGGAACCATCGCCTTGGATACCAGAACTATGTGTTGAGAAAAGGAAGTTTAATGAGCGATGCCTCTAGATATGAGCACAACATTATAAACAAAAAAAATTCTCAACCAAAACATACGTCTCAATGAGATGGTCTTTCATGCACCAAAACAAATGATAAGATTAATGGATAAAAACTATTTAGGCCAAGAAAAAAATATGTGTGGTTCAGGTTACCCAACCTACCCTAAATTTTAACCACCTATCCTAAACTTTTTTCTCCAAATTCTGAAGTTGGAAGAGAATAGCAGAACAAAATAATTTTGTTCTGCTAATCTCTTCCAACTTCAGAATTTGGAGAAAAATTACATATCAAAATGACTTTCTGAAACCGAAATCTAAATTTCTATGCATCCAGTCTTTGGTATCGGTAGTAAAAGGATTAAAACAAGGTTATATCTTCAAAAATAGACCCTTTTATATCAGTTTGTCTTATTGAATACGTTTCCAAACAGGCCTGAATATTCCAAGAAAAAAAAAAAAAAAATAGTATCCTACCTACCTACCCTATTTTTTTCAGGGTTTAACCTGAACCACACATATATTTATACCCCCCGCAAACTTTGTTTGTGGTGGGGTATACTGTTTTCACGTTGTCTGTCCGTGCGTGCTCCTGTCTGTCCGTAACGTTTTGTTTTCTTAATAACTTGAAGAGTAATATGTCCGTCCGTCCGTCCGTCCGTGCGTCCGTGCTACTGGTAAGGATTTGGGGGCCTTTTTAGTCGTCTGGAGATAGACAAGGGGCCATTTCTTAACAAGGAGCCATGGCCCTCTGTAAGTTGCATAAAATGAATCAGGGGACCTCAGGGGAGGTGATAAAATAAACTTCTTAAAAAGGGCCATTTTATGTCTATGGTGATGGACGCCCAAACTTGAAATGGCCCACAGTAATTTGTCAGTCTGATATTAACGGGCCACTTCGGGGCTAAAGTGGCCCGTTATTACGGACACTTGGCCCCTTTTTAATGGCCCTTTATACACTGGCCCGATATTCAATATTGGGCGTACGTCCGTCTGTCGGTCCGTAATGTTTTGTTTTCTTAATAACTTGAAGAGTAATTGCTGGATTTTCATCAAACTTTGCATAAATATTCATATATGCAAGACAAATACGTTAAACAAAAAAGTAAGGGCTAGGGGCCAATTCTATTAGAGTTATTTCCCTTTGTAGTTCTAAATGGCTTTTATATAGGGCTTTATGCTAATTTAGTCCATACATGGGCCGATCAACTCCTACCACAGCTTTTGATAAAACCATTTAATACTTTGCCTATACAATGTAGACACATTGAACATATGCATGAAGGAGTTTGGTTCAGAAAAAAATATTTTTTACAAAATGACAGCTGTGAGAACTTAGACAATTTTCCCTAATAGGGCTTTTGTATATGCATAGATAGTGCCTTCATGGGCCGATTAACTCCTACCACAGCTTTTGGTGGAACAATTTGATACTTTCCCTATACAATGTAGACACATTGAACATATGCATGAAGGAGTTTGGTTCAGAAAAAAATAATTTTTGACAAAATGACAGCTGTGAGAACTTAGACAATTTTTCCCTAATAGGGCTTTTTTATATGCATTGATGGTGCCTTCATGGGCCTATCAACTCCTACCACAGCTTTTGATGGAGCAATTTGATACTTTGCCTATACAATGTAGACACATTGAACATATGCATGAAGGAGCTTGGTTCAGAAAAAATAATTTTTGACAAAATGACAGCTGTGAGAACTTAGACAATTTTTCCCTAATTGGGCTTTTGTATATGCATAGATGGTGCCTTCATGGGCCGATCAACTTCTACCACAGCTTTTGATGGAGCAATTTGATACTTTACCTATACAATGTAGACACATTGAACATATGCATGAAGGAGTTTGGTTCAGAAATTTTTTTTTTGACAAAATGACAGCTGTGAGAACTTAGACAATTTTCCCTAATAAGGCTTTTGTATATGCATAGATGGTGCCTTCATGGGCCGATCAACTCCTACCACAGCTTTTAATGGAACAATTTGATACTTTCCCTATACAATGTAGACACATTGAACATATGCATGAAGGAGTTTATAATTTTTGTTAGCACAGATTCTACTGAAATCTTTTCAAAACTAAGGTCTGCTGGTTTGAACTATAACTTGCCATGTTTTTTCACTGACTCTTACTGTGCGGGGGGTATCTAATAAGCATTGCTTATTGACTTTTTCATTTTATTTGACCTTACAATTTGACACTTAAATAATTGTTTATCTGGACCCTTTATTGTTTTTCAGGAATCAGATGAAGACTGTGAAGAAGGAGATATTTGAAGCTGCCTCTCCAACTGAAGGTTTTATGTCGGAGAAGATAAAACAGCTTATGGAGGAGAGAAAGCAGGAAAAGAAAAAGAAAAATCTGGAGGAAAAGAGTCAAGCTGCTAAACAGCAGTCCCAGCAGTCACTCAAAAAGACTACAAAGAAGAAAAAATAGAGAGAATATTGAAATAGATACAAATCTGCAAACATGCCACATTCTGGAAAACCTATTTATGCCAACAACAAAGGTGGAGATATTCCACATATTGACATTGAATAATAGGGCCAAATAAAAAAGAATTGTGTTTCGGGTGACGGGTCTGAAAATTTTAGGTAAGGCAGACACATTTTTTTATTAATTTCTTTTTCTGGAAAAAATATACGGTAAATCTTGTATTAGTTCGTACAGTAAAAAATAATTATTTTTCTCTGTGTACGAACTATTAAAAATTATTTTTTCTGAAAAACGGCACTGTAAGAACTAATAAAATGACTTTTTGAAGATTGATAAAACGGGGCAAAAACATGCGAAAATTGCAAAAGAGGGAGGAATTTCTGTTTATCCTTTTAGCCTAATCACAGGTTGAATGTCTGATCAGTATTTTAAATTAAACTAACATTCTTAATAGCATTGTGAATGAAATATTGAAAATTAACAACCAAACATGAAAGTCGGTATTGCCGTTTCAACCACATGCAATGTGCGATATACCCAGCGATATCACCCGGTTACAGGCCTACTGTTACTGCTTTACGGAAGGGATGTCACGTCGGACCTGTTCTATGACGATTGTCATGCTTGGAATCATACTCGGACCCAGTAAAAACTGGCTCTGAGGAATTAAAACAAAAATACAACTTCTGTTCACTACCGACGGCTAGCTCTACAACGTAAAAACTGGGTCCGAGGAATCAAAACAAAAATACAACTTCTGTTCACTACCGACGGCTAGCTCTACAACGTAAATGCTTGTGTATATCGCATCTTTCCTTTTTGGTCTTAATGTAGATTCTTAGTTTCTTAGAACCCTCGAAAATGCAGCACAGAAGTAGACAAGACAGTCCAACAGGTTAGACGTACGTATACACTCATTGATTTGGGATGAAAACTGAAAATGGCGACTTCTAAATATGAAATATGAACAACTGGAACGCAGAACTCTCATGAATCAGAGTAGTACCTTTCTCTGCCTTCATGTTGTAAAAAGACCCACAACTTACGTTTTTTGCGAATGCTTACTCCATTTAAAGGCTTTGTATGAACACCTATATTTCTGCATAGGTTGGTTGGTTTGAGTCTTCACAGGGCCGAGGCCGCGTATTGAAAAGTGGTCCGGCGGAGGAAGCCATCGAGTGCCGAAGGCACGAGGGGGGAGAGCAAGAGAGGGGGATTATTCCCCCTCTCGTTTGGGGGGTCTCCCCCGAGAAATTTTTTGAATTTTGAGTGCTTCTATGTGCGTTTTTAATGGGTTTTTTATGCGTTTGGGACCAGATTTTAGTCGTTTTGATCACTAAGATATTTCTTGTCGCGTGGGAAACCGAATGCTGGACAAAATTGTTTTCAGACAATCACATGTTGTTGTTGTTGTTTTTTACTTTTTTTTCTTCAGCATGTTTCTTCGACATTATTTCATCTATGTCCCCGCAGGTTTTAGCAAAGTACTCTTAGCACTGATCCTTGGTGGTACTATAAAGAGTCATGTTTTCGAAAAAAATATGAATACAATTAGTCTAGCGTCTTTTCAGTTAGAACACCAGTTAAGGATGCAGGCTTCATCTAGGTTTAGACTTCGGTAGGCAGAACATGAGATCTTTGGCTTCATCGTTACAACTGTCGAACCACGACTGCCTAACACTTCTGTGCTCAGGCTTCTAAAGTCGAGTGAACGTTGGGGGAATCGAAAAGTCTTGGGCTGAATTCGAACAGGCGGGACTCGCATATCCGTAATGGAATGCAGGCTCACGATGCTCATATATGTAAAGTCAAAACGTTTGAAACATACTTTGTCGCTCGACATGTTAATTATAAGAAGAAAAAAACAATATGTCAATTTGAGGGAATGAAACTGGATCATAGAAATTATCTGGCTGGACCTCAACGAGAAGACCTGTCTTCAGGGTTTCCGACCATGCAATACTCAAACCAACCTACTCAGTTACAGAGATTAGCTAGAATGCTGAAATATTGTGTGTAGCAAGTGTATCAATTATACTTTCCTGGGAGCGAACAATAAAGGCGCTGATCAGACTGCGCAGATTTGTAGGCTGGACTGCGCCTTTGATGTTCGCATGCAGCTACGTCAGGTTTTCTCTCGACACGGTCCATGATAACGTCCACTAAGACCATCAGATTATGAAATTAGTCACCTGTGTCATTATAATTTCTCAATGTTTTCACACCTTGGCTAGGTCGGTCTATTGATGACACGCGCAACGAGTGTTATTGGTAATTGCATCAATAAATTTTGGCAGATTGAATAAAATCAGGGTAAAAAGTAAAAAGAGCCGAAACGAGAAAAAAGGACACGACGGAAAGCATACTCGGCCAAAAAAGTGGTCCGGCGCTCGCCGTCCTGCCGGACCGGCGACGATGGCCTTGACTTCATCGTGACTCATATATTCTTGTGGCGACATAACATGCTCAGCTTGTTCGCACACCGTGTTCAGCTCGGACCCAATATAGCTCGGACCCAATAATATACTGGGTCCGAGGTGTTAGCATTCTAAGAGTATGATAATAGCAATCAATGAGAACCAGATTCCATTCTTTGTCATCTACGGTCACTTGACCATGGAAAAGCAACTGCATGAGAAAACCGGTCTTTCGTGATATGAGGCCCCGACTGACTCTTTTACAGCCAGAAACAAGGCTGAATGCACATGCTAGTCTTTGCACTGAACACCACGCTATCCCGTGTACACCACGCTATCTCGTGCAGCTGGAGACAGCTTATTTCCGTTTAGGCGTCGTTGGGTGGTATTTTTCATTTTTATTTAAGTAATAGTTATACCATGGGTTGTCCGCCTGTACATGGAGATAATCCACGAGTTTAGCTCATGGATTATCTTACGTACAGGTGGACAACCCATTGTATAACTATTTTATACCACCTACATCAGTGTAGACATTGCACATCACGAGATTTTTCGTGCTAAAGGCGGTATTAATTTTGATAGACCATGATTCTGTAAGCAAGCAGTGGCGTCAGGCGAGCCCATGTGCAGATCCAGAGGGGGGATAGGGGGTCCGGACCCCCGCCCTGAAAAATCAACAGTTATATGGGTTTCTATAGAAAGCATTTGGACCCGCACCTGGAAGAAGTTGCCCGCCCCCCCTCCTTAAAATATTGGACCCCTCTGTAATAAAACCATTGGATCCCCTCCGAAAACTGTAAAATAAGTTGAGGACTAAAAAAACGTTGTCCAGACTGTTTTCTGGCCGTCGGGCCTCGACCCCCGGATCCACGCATTGACCCTGTTCGACTTGTTCATACGCCTGGGCCACTGTTTACATGGCTCAGTTTAATGTGTTATAGGCCAATTTTGACCTCAGACGGATCAAAGGTCAGACGAGTTTACTTAGGAGCACGAGAAAGGTAAATAAGATTGTAACGGTTGTTTTCTCCCCAAATACTTACTGCTCATGCTATCGAAGTAACAAACTTTCCAATAAATATGTAACGACATGACCAATACAACATCTACAGGCTTAGTCGAGCGGTCTACGTCTTAAATTGCAAATATTCCGTGGTTAGTTTCAGATTTAGAATCCCTGAGTTCGAGTCCCAAAGGTTTTTTTTCTTTTTAGCGTATCTTTTTGTTCTTCGAGAAAACTTGAATTTCTCTTGTTTGACGTGAAGGCTTTTTTCTATTTGGCGCGTGCTCAATTCATTTGCAAACGAATCCAGAGCAAACACCATGCCAATGCAGTGCAGATGCAGAAGATCCATAAACTTTGTAAACAGGAGAAGGAAGTTGGGCTAACAATATCACTGGACCAGGCAAAGGAAAGGACTTCAACCGAGGCAAGAGTATCATTGAGCGGCTGATGAAGCGAGACCAGACAAAAGAGAAGGAACCTGAACGGTCTAGAACAAAAGAGGGTCCAACTGCACGACTTTGAAGTACGTTGAGCATGTTTTGTCAGTAGAGCGTGTATACTGGTTAAAGAAGATCGCGATAAAGGAAGAACATGAGCCAGTGGTGATCGATCTTGCGTCGGAAACCGACTACAGCTACAATGCTGACACTGCCAGCGAGACGGAGGGCATGTGAAATAAAATGAATCTGAAAGTTAATACGAAATAAAATACATACCATGGTGAAAAAATATAATATAAAAAAGCACACACACACACTCACGCACGCGCATTAAAAGTAAAAAAAAAATATATGCCTGACCGAGAATCGAACTCGCATTGATTTCTTTCGCCTTATAAAACAAAATATAATATATAGTGCGAATCATGTTTACTGTCGTCGCCCTGGGCCCAGTCACCTGTTAAACTAACGGTACCGAGCGCCAACTCACGACAGTAAACAAGAAACGGATTATAGTGATCTTTACCTACTGAGCAACAGAGAACGTTGGCTAAATCGTTGAAAGTTTACTTCATATTGTATTATGTATTATACAGGTAAACACCTATGATACCGCTTTGTAACGGTTTCTACCTGTTTCCCCTTTCACGTGCTGTAAATTCGAATAGTCTGATCTTTGATCCGTCTGAGTTCAAAATTGGCCTATATATATTTCTTACGTCAAGGCCATCACGTGCGACCCAAACTTTAAAACAACACGTGGTCGGAATTGAAGTGAGCGGTCCTGATCTTAAAAAGGATCATGCTGTCTTCGCTGATATATAATTAGCAGACGGTCTGTGAATATTGACCAGGCCCGGCAATATGTCTTACCCACAACATATGTTTTGGATGATTTGTTTGTTTGATTTGATTCTTTACGTCCCATCAGCAGTCTTTCAGTTATATAGGGACGGTTCTTCCTGGGTTGAACCAGTACTAAGCTAGGATAAATGTGTCTTGCTCAGGGACCACAACGCAGTGACGCCGATGAGGCTCGAACCCGTGGCCCTTCGGTCTCGAGTCAAGCACTCTATCACTGAGCCACTGCGATGAGAAATAAAGAAACTAGTTTTCCAATACGCACTCTAATCTGGAGGCATTCAAACTGTTGGGTGGAGACAGAGGGATGCAGGGGGTCCGTATTCCTCGGGAAATTTACAAGTTGTCATTTATTTCCTAGAAGAAAAACTGATACGAACCTCCATCGAGAATCAATTTGACCCCCCCCCCCCCCTCCCCCTGCAGGATGCGCAGACTGATCTGCGCCTTTTGCTGTTTGCATGGTTCCCGCAACAAGGTGCATACGAAATGGGGTAAATAAAGCAAACCCTGATAAGATGTCGCGATCATCACAAAGGTCCTCCCTGTTCAAATGTCAAATAATGTGGAATTTAGTTTTAAATAAATTATAACGCAATTGGTCGGTATAAATTAAGTCATAAACAAGACGCTTTTTCGGACAATTTTTTTCTTAATTGTTGCGGTTTTAATTGGTGTATTTTACACAGCCACCTAGTGGGACTATAAGCCTAACTTCAGACATGCACCTTCATCTACAATCCTTTTATGTGTATGCGAGCAGTTATGCCCCTGGCAAGACTGTGCGGGTATGCAAGCTTGTCTGAGCCTTCGCGGGTCGCATGTTCGAGAGGTGCCATAATCTCATGAACTGGCTTCATTAACAGCCCATGCAGAAACATGCAAAATCAATTTACAGCTTGGTTTGGTCGTCTGTGTGTACGTGTGATGATCCATTGTGTTTAATTTTTTAGTCGGTTCGCGGTTTTGGTGAACTTAGAAAACCGTATAACTCGTATAAAATTGATGTTCGCATACTTAAAAGCACAGCACGTAGATATACGTCCAGATTTTTTTCGGCCCTTCAAAACTTTGGGTTAGTGGGCAGCGAGACCCAGACGAGATAGCACACAAGCGCAGGCTCGCCTGAGCCTTCGCTGGTCACATTTGGGATAAGCACCAGTCCACATGGTTTCATCATGCTCGGATCCAGTGATTAAAAAAATGAGAAAAGATACATGGGCATTGCGTAGAAGTTCTCCATGTCGCACACACGCGCGTGTGCATTCTCTTCATTTAAACGTCGCCAGGAGGATATTAAAGTTGTGGGTTTTTGGTGGTTTTGGTATATCGAGAAGGGCTCAATGATCACAGACACGTTCACAATCAGTGCACGCGCGCGTGTTTGTGTACATGTTTTTGATTTTTGTCATGACTGGACAAAATATATCCAATGATAGCGACAAAGGCGTGCAAATTTGCATCAGTTCGATGTTCATTGAACCTAGCGTTTATCAGGGCTGAATAAAAGTTTGGTTATGCATCGATGCTGGATGCTCGTTAGCGACACTGACGGTCGCACTGAAAGACGAAACACTCTTGTTTCGCATGTTACTAAACTAGTGTGCTCGACGGTAGGAAAACGAAAGTATCGAAGACAGACATACTGATTAAAAGCTATGCAGGTACCAAAATGAAGGAAAAACGTTGTGTACGAACTATTAAAATTACAAATTGATAAAATGACCACTGTACGAACTAATACATGACATTTTGGTCCGACCACCGTGGAATAATTTATGGTGTACGAACTATTCGAGTGTACGAACTAATACAAGATTTACCGTAATTTTTATGCATTTTGAAAGGCTTTCAAAATGCTTAAAAATATATTTTTACCCCAAAAAACTTTTAAAAAAGTCTAGGTTTTACCGGTAAATTTAGGTAGATTCCGGTTACCCTAAACACAGATATTTTTTATTTGGCCTAGCTAAGCTTGCTTCATCTGCTGAACCCGGATTTATCGTTGTATGAAAACACTATGGATCCAGATCAGCTGGCTTCTAAGCCAACTGATCAGGACCCACACTGTTTTCCACTCTGATTGAACATGCATGCTTAGAACTGATATGCTGCAGGGTAACGGGATACAAATTGGGGAGTTGTGTAGTACATAAAAATATTCAGCATGACAAGGGTCAATTGCCTAGATTCTGAGAAGTCTGTATAGCTGAACCAGCTGGCTGGAGCATTACCTGGTAGTAAAATTTTCGTAAATACATGTTTTCTCACAATGTGGCTTGGACGGTGTGAACACAACAGAACAGTAAAAATGTACATTTGTACCTATGAACAACAACAATAATGTTGTGAAAAATACTTTTTAATTGTCTTGATTTATTAAGCTGTGATATATTAGTTTTATTATTGAAGACTCTATGAATGATGTTTTAAAACTCTTTGCCTGCTAGTGGCGACTTTTGTCCTCTGCTGATATTTTTTACAAACATTTTGCATCAAGATCAGACCCTACATTTTGTCGGGCATGATCTCAATGCAAAATGTTTGTCACTCTGATGGTATTCCTGAAAGAATTGTTTTAAAAAAATTGATTTTGAAAAATATCAGCAGACAACAAAAAAAAAATGAAAAATTTCCCATCATGCAATCTGTAATAATAGAGCCAGTCAAAATTCAACAAAATGATCTGTGCAAGGAGTGCAGACTCTGATCAGACTGAGCAAAATCTGATCAGAGACTTTCAGGCCTCTAGTTATGAGTGTGTAATTTAAAAGTATTTGCTTATTTCTAAACCAAACCATATGTTGTGGGTACTCAAAAGAACCATCTCAATGAGATTGTTCTTTTGAACACTCAAAACAAATGTTAAAATTGATGGGTAATAAAATATACACAATTTTACGCTCCAATTTTATGTTTGTCTAAATTTATGGTCTTTGCTGTCAACCCTGAAGAAACCAGCAATCCTTACATCCCCATTGAGCCCAGAGTGATGAATCTGATCTCGCTTGGTTGATATTCAGGCTGATCTGAGTCTTTCCAAGACATATTTCATAGGTCCAGTTTAGCAATCTTTTTTAGCGTAAAATTGTATTTTCTCCTTGGCTATAAGTTTAAGCATGTGTTTTGGGTCTCATTGAGATGGTTCTGTGATGGTTCTTTGAGTACTCACAACATATGTTTGGATAGAAAAAAATTACACACTCTAAATGTCATTTTTATGCACCGGCTTAAATTATTTTTCTATTCACCTATGTTTGATTGTTCACATTAATTTAGGGTAAATGTGGTATTAAAGTGGCTTATAGATGATACTCATTCAATTAGTTGCAATAAAATACATTGTTGGTCAATGAAACATTGAACAGCTTTTCAGGTGTGATTCTGTGACTTTATTCAATCCTTTGTATTCTGGAAACCCCTAAGGGGATACTTTGGTAAACAGCGAAGACCTAGAATATGCGGCATTTCATCAGGGTCTGCACTGTTTGCTGAGATAAATACAATTTTCAGAGACAGCAGTACATAATTATTTGAAAATTTCTACCTGTGACCCCTTGAAATATATAATGGACAATCCCATCCTTATTGTATTTACGTGTATCTGTATGGGAAAATCCAACAGAATACAAAGGGTTACTATCATTGGCGTAGCTGCCATTACGCAGTTACACATATAGGTTATGAAAAGTTGCACACATTCGAATAAAATCCCCTTATGTGAAAGCAGGATTTTCCAACCAAAAGGGACTACTCTTAAAGGAAAGAATTCACCCTTACAGGAGTGAGTTCTTTTTTTAAGGGAAGTCCCTTTTATGAAAAGGGACACAAAAATTTATGAGAATCACTGCTTGTTTCAGTAGTCTCCCTTTGATGTGCATCATGGCTATGCCAATGAATAGATAATACAATGATGGAACAATGTTATAATACAATTCATTACCAAAAATATTTTGTTATCTCTTTCAAATGCTATGGTTTGAGTTTGTTGACTAGGGCTGAACCATTATTCAGTATTGCTTAAAGGGTTAATTTTCTAGCAAAATAAATTTAGGATAATGTTATTACAGTAAAATCTGTCTTAAGCAGCCACTCAAAAATAGACAAACAAAGGTCTTAATGGCAAATTGTAGCTTTATGAAGGTCAAAAGTATTGCAGAATGCTCCAAGAGAGCATTCTGCAAATACTTTTGACCTGCATTAAATGATAATTGGTTTTGAAAACCAATTTTTGGTCTTGTTTTTGAGTGGCCGCTTAAGACCGGTTTTACTGTACAGTCAAACTTTGTTAGTTCAAAGTGCAAGGGCCTTGACCTGAACTGCTAGGAGTCAATGGTTCTAGTAATCGAATTGGCAATTTCTGCCTGCTATCAAATGTACAGAACTACCCAAATATCTACTGTTTCATCATTAGCACAAACATAAGCATGCGTGTATCATCGTCTTTTATTAACCAAGATGGCATAGTGAGAGATGTGTTAATGAGAACTAAATTATAAACATTTCAGTATGTTCTGTACACAAGTTTAAGTATGATTATACCCCCCCCCCCCCCCCCCCCCCCCCCCGCAAACTTTGTTTGTGGTGGGTATACTGTTTTCATGTTGTCTGTCGGTGTGTGCGTGCGTGTTAATATCTTGAAGAGTCATTGCTGGATTTTCATCAAACCTTGCAAACATGTTCATATATGCAAAACAAATACTTTAGACAAAAAAGTAAGGGCTAGGGGCCAATTCTATTTGAGTTATTTCCCTTTGTAGTTCTAAATGGCTTTTAATATAGGGTTTTATGCTTATGCTATTATAGGCCATACACGGGCCGATCAACTCCTACCACAGCTTTTAATGGAGCAATTTGATACTTTGCCTATACAATGTAGATACATTGAAAATATGCATGAAGGAGTTTGGTTCAGAAATTTTTTATTTGAAAATAATGACAGCAGTGAGAACTTAGACAATTTTTACCCAAAATGACAGCAGTGAGAACTTAGACAATTTTTCCCTATTAAGGTGTTTGTATATGCATAGATGGTGCCTTCATGGGCCAATCAACTCCGACTACAGCTTTTGATGGAACAGTTTGATACTTTGCATATACAATGTAGACACATTGAACATGTGCATGAAGGAGTTTGGTTCAGAAAAAGTAATTTTTGACAAAATGACAGCAGTGAGAACTTAGACAACTTTTCCCTAATAAGGTGTTTGTATATGCATAGATGGTGCCTTAATGGGCCGATCAACTCCTACCACAGCTTTTGATGGAGCAATTTGATACTTTGCCTATACAATGTAGACAGATTGAACATATGCATGAAGGAGTTTAGTTCAGAAAAAATATTTTTTGACGAAATGACAGCAGTGAGAACTTAGACAATTTTTCCCTTATAAGGCTTTTGTATATGCATAGATGGTGTCTTCATGGGCTGATCAACTCCTACCACAGCTTTTGATGGAGCAAATTTGATACTTTGCCTATACAATGTAGACACATTGAACATATGCATGAAGGAGTTTAGTTCAGAAAAGAATATTTTTTGACAAAATGACAGCAGTGAGAACTTAGACAATTTTTCCCTTATAAGGCTTTTGTATATGCATAGATGGTGCCTTCATGGGCTGATCAACTCCTACCACAGCTTTTGATGGAGCAATTTGATACTTTACCTATACAATGTAGACACATTGAACATATGCATGAAGGAGTTTAGTTCAGAAAAAATAATTTTTGACAAAATGACAGCAGTGAGCTTTTAGACAATTTTTCCCTAATAAGGCTTTTGTATATGCATAGATGGTGCTTTCATGGCCGATCAACTCCTACCACAGCTTTAGATTGAACGATTTGATACTTTGCCTATACAATGTAGACACATTGAACATATGCATGAAGGAGTTTGGTTCAGAAAAAATAATTTTTGACAAAATGACAGCAGTGAGAACTTAGACAATTTTTCCCTAATAAGGTGTTTGTATATGCATGGATAGTGCCTTCATGGGCCGATCAACTCCTACCACAGCTTTTGATGGAGCAATTTGAGTCTTTTCCTATACAATGTAGACACATTGAACATATTCATAAAGGAGTTTGGTTCACAAAAAATAATTTTGACAAAATGACAGCTGTGAGAACTTAGACAATTATTCCCTTCTAATGCTTTTGTATATGCAGGGATACTGCCTTTATGGGCTGATCAACTCCTACCACAGCTTTTGATGGAGCAATTTGATACTTTGCCAATACAATGTAGACACACTGAACATATGCATGAAGGAGTTTATAATTTTTGTTTGCACAGATAATCTGATTCTACTGAAATCTTCTTTTCAAAACTAAGGTCTGCTGGTTTGAACTATAACTTGCCAAATGACAGCTGTGAGAACTTAGACAATTATTCCCTTATATGGCTTTTGTATATGCATGGATAGTGCCTTTATGGGCCGATCAACTCCTACCACAGCTTTTGATGGAGAAATTTGATACTTTGCCAATACAATGTAGACACGTTAAACATATGCATGAAAGAGTTCATAATTTTGGTTTGCACAGATTCACTGAAATCTTCTTTTCAAAACTAAGGTCTGCTGGTTTGAACTATAACTTGCTAAGTTTTTTCACTGACTCTTACTGTGCGGGGGGTATCTAGTAAGCATTGCTTATTGACCTTTTTCATTATCACATTTTTAAAGCCTGGATCTCAGCACACAGCCGAAAGATATTAACACAACCAATATTGGAGGCTTGGGTCATACTGTGCATGAGTACCTCCACTGTTTGTTTCATTATTAAGGTAGTTTTCTTTCTTAAAGCGCCAAGAAAAAAATGCATTTAAAATGTCGTCTGCTTAAGTCGTCTGCTGCAAATAATTGCCTATCATTACTGATGAATTAAGTATAGAAGCAAACAGCGTGGACCCAGAACAGACTGCTCCTATAGTAAATAGCATGGACCCAGAACAAATAGGAGCAGTCTGATCTGGGTCCACACTGTTTGCCACAGAGGCTTGTTAAACATTTCAGCAGACGACTTTTGTTGCGATTGGGGCATTAAGGGTTATGGTAGTTTTCTTTCCGGAACAGGGGATATTCATTTCAGTCTGCACAACTGTGTAGTGTGACTTGGATCTCTGTATGCTGTCTGGACTGAATCTACATGAATTCAGCTCATTGGGTTAAAGTAAGTAAGGGTGCAAAGATCAGGAATCGATACAATCAAGTACCACACCTGACCCAGGATACCAATGGGAAAGTGACAAACTCACAGTTAGACACCACAAACGAGAGCCAAGAGGTCAGCCCTTTCCCAGCAGGTGACCACAAGGCACATATAAACAGACTCGCACAAAGGCATAGCAAACACAAGACAGAACAAAAACATAAAAGATCCACAAAAGAAGTACCACCTTGGAACGGTCAGTAAAATATTTTACTGGAGGGCTTAAACAGGCTTAACGGTGCACCAACCTCACCCAAAGTTCAGATGTGGATCAAAATACATAGATGTTTGGTTTGCATGAAAGACCCCTAGCTTATCAATGCATCATCTCCTAGAACATATAAATCAAGATATAACAAGGAGATAAAGGAAAGATAAGGACTCAACAGTAAATAAAACTGAATATGGGAGCAAAAGAAATCCAAAAGGTAAACCCCGGTGGGCCCGACAAACAGCCAAAGCATCAGGTCCCTACCATCTCATCAATAGATAAGTCTTTAAGTCGGAACCATCATAGAGTCTGAAGTCCGACCCACCGGCGTCCAATTAAAGAGGAAAGCAAAGTTGCCAACCGTGATTGGGTTGACCACTGTTGCAATACATTAATGTTATAGCCAATCTTTTTTTATAAATAGAAATTATTTTAATGAACTGCGCTGAAAAATTATTAGAGCCAACAATCTTCTTCAATTTATACACCAAGTCACCATAGAAATCAGGTTCCGAAAGTCCTTGGCGCAAGAGAGATTTTAGTCCAACTTGGAACTATGAATCAAATCATGGTTTTGAAAATGTTTTGCCAAGTTTATGATACTGATAAGTTTAAGAAGTTTCTGAGTTAACAATTAATTGCGAGTGTTGAAGTCAGCAACATAGCTAGATGCTCTAGCAAAACGAATGAGTTGAGAGATATAGACTCCATATGATGTAGAACCAAATATGTTCTTAAAACGGTATCCTTTGGAAGCAAAGACTGCACCAAAGAACTGAAACTAGAGTGTGCATATTTCCTGGGCAAGACTAGCTAGTTTCTGCCATTTAGGCTTCATCAGTGACCCTCTAATAGTTTCAAAGTTCCACAATGAAACCCATGATCCCAAAGGACAAGAAAATAAGATCTACACTATATTGAAGGGCAGGGAGACGTTCTACCGCCGCCACACAGTCCCAGTCACCAGCTGTAGTGAAGTCAAATATGTTCTTAAAACGGTATCCTTTGGAAGCAAAGACTGCACCGAAGAACTGAAACTAGAGTGTGCATACTTCCTGGGCAAGACTAGCTAGTTTCTGCCATTTAGGCTTCATCAGTGACCCTCTAATAGTTTCAAAGTTCCACAATGAAACCCATGATCCCAAAGGACAAGAAAATAAAATCTACACTATAGTGAAGGGCAGGGAGACGTTCTACCGCCGCCACACAGTCCCAGTCACCAGCTGTAGTGAAGTCAAATATGTTCTTAAAACGGTATCCTTTGGAAGCAAAGACTGCACCAAAGAACTGAAACTAGAGTGTGCATATTTCCTGGGCAAGACTAGCTAGTTTCTGCCATTTAGGCTTCATCAGTGACCCTCTAATAGTTTCAAAGTTCCACAATGAAACCCATGATCCCAAAGGACAAGAAAATAAAATCTACACTAAAGTGAAGGGCAGGGAGACGTTCTACCGCCGCCACACAGTCCCAGTCACCAGCTGTAGTGAAGTCAAATATGTTCTTAAAACGGCATCCTTTGGAAGCAAAGACTGCACCAAAGAACTGAAACTAGAGTGTGCATATTTCCTGGGCAAGACTAGCTAGTTTCTGCCATTTAGGCTTCATCAGTGACCCTCTAATAGTTTCAAAGTTCCACAATGAAACCCATGATCCCAAAGGACAAGAAAATAAGATCTACACTATATTGAAGGGCAGGGAGACGTTCTACCGCCGCCACACAGTCCCAGTCACCAGCTGTAGTGAAGTCAAATATGTTCTTAAACGGTATCCTTTGGAAGCAAAGACTGCACCAAAGAACTGAAACTAGAGTGTGCATATTTCCTGGGCAAGACTAGCTAGTTTCTGCCATTTAGGCTTCATCAGTGACCCTCTAATAGTTTCAAAGTTCCACAATGAAACCCATGATACCAAAGGACAAGAAAATAAAATCTACACTATAGTGAAGGGCAGGGAGACGTTCTACCGCCGCCACACAGTCCCAGTCACCAGCTGTAGTGAAGTCAAATATGTTCTTAAAACGGTATCCTTTGGAAGCAAAGACTGCGCCAAAGAACTGAAAGACCATCACCATCTAAAAATGGGAAATTGACAATTTCAAAATCAAAGTCGTCACGTTTATCATAAATTTTGGCAGAAACAATATCATTAGAAATTGACAAATGCAAGTCTAAAAATGTGGCTTCAGTATCAGAGGTATTGGCTTTTTTCAGTTGGAGCTCTTAAGGGTATATTTGACTAACCATATTGTCAAAATAAACATTTTTAATATTTAAAATATCGTCCAAATATCTGGATGTAGTGTTAAACGCATCAATAACATCAGCCTGCTTATCATCAGAAAGGGACATCATAAAGTCCTTCTCATAACAAAACAGGAATAAATCTGCAACAAGGGGACCACAATTAGTACCCATAGGATTCCCAACTACTTGTCTATACAGCTTGGTGCCAAATCGAATAAAAATGTTACCTTAACATCGAATCCTCTTTTTCTGATGTCTGGTATCCAGTGTCCACCCGTCCAGTGTCTGTCAACAATTCATCTAAACAACATCTCCTAAACCACTGTGTAGAATTTCACCAAACTTAACAGGAATGATCCTTGGATGGCCCTCTTTCAAAGTTGTTCAAAAGCAGAATTATGGTTGCCATGGCAACCAAAAGGAAAAACTTCAAAAATCAACTTTTCATAACAACTGGGCCAATTTCAAAATAATTTGGCATTATTGGTCCTTGGTTGTCTGTCTACGTAGATTTTTAAATTGAAATTGATCAGTTGAAAAACATGGAAGCCAAGGGGCGGGGTTGTTTTTCCTGTGTTTATGTATAGAGAAAGCCTCTTAAAAATATCCTTGTAGATTTGAAAATGATTTGGCACAAATGGTCTTTAGGTGATTCTCTACCATGATTCTTCAAACAATATTGATCCGTTGAAAAATCTTAACCCCTAGTAAGAAAGTGGGCAAAGATCAGGAATTGATACAATCAAGCACCACTCCAGGCCCAGGATACCGATTTGAAAGTGACAACGTCACAATTAGACATCACAAACGAGAGCCAAAAGGTCAGCCCTTTACCAGCAGGTGACCAGACGTGCATGAAAACATAACAAAACAAGACAGAAATAACATTAATAATCCTCAAAAGAAGCACCGCATTGGAATGGTCAGTAAAATATTTTACTGGAGGGCTTAAACAGGTTTAACGGTGCACCAACCTCACCCATAGTTCAGATGTGGATCAAAATACATAGATGTTTGGTTTTGCATGAAAGACCCCTAGCTTATCAATGCATCATCTCCTAGAACATATAAATCAAAATATAAAAATGAGTTAAAGCAAAGATAAGGGCTCAACAGTAAATAAAACTGAATATGGGAGCAAAAGAAATCCAACAGGTAAACCCCGGTGGGCCTGAGAGAGTCCAGCAGCTATGTATGTCCTCAATGATTATGACACAACCAGCAGCGTAACTGAAATGCTAAATACTCTTAACTGGCAATCACTAGAAAGCAGAAGAATCAAAAGTTCCCTCATCCTACTGTATAAAACCAAATACCAACTTGTTGCCATAGATATTTTTATCTCACTGAAACTAGAAACCTAAATGTCTTTGTACCATATTCCAGGACTAAGTACCACATGAACTCATTTTTCACTAGAACAATCAGACACTGGAACAGTCTCCCGTGCAGCCTAAAGGCCAACCACAATCTGTGTTAATTCACTACTGGGCTGGCCACTGTCACATTTTATATTAGTCACCAAGTCATTTTACGTTTTTAACTGTAGAAAATGTAGGGTTTTTTAACCTCATCATCATCTATGACCATCCATGCCTTAACAAACACCCATTTTCATAATTTTCTAGCTGTTCCCCGACAGCGTCTCCCAGTAATAATCAGTAATTGATTATTGGGAGTATGAAGTAGAAGTTCATAGTTTATGGGTTGGTGGGTACCTGGGTACCTATAGTCAGCATCGGTGACCCTAAAATGCGTAAAGGACTCATTTTCGCGAAAAGGACTTTTATTTTTGCGAAAGGGACTTTTTTATGGCTAAAACTATTTATTAGGATTATGTTTGATATTTAATATAATAAAACTGAAGTTAAACGATATTAATCTATCAATATTATGCAGTAGAAATCGTTTTTTTAAACGATTTTTCACGGAAATGGCAGAAATAGTGACTTACGAAAAGGAGTTTCATTCGATTAAGAAAAGGACTTTGTATCTGGTCTATTTTTTTCTTATTTTTTTTCAATTTATTTGATTTGAATAATAGTAATCAAGCAGATATCAAGTGTTCAAAAATATAATCCGAAAAAGCACTTGTGTACGATACACTATATAGCCTTGCGAAAAGGACTTCGATACTGCCTGAGACTATGTTTGAATATCCACGTCCGTTTGCATGCTATTATTTTTTAGGAATACAGTAGAAATTAGTATTGTCTGAATAAATCAAATCTCCAGATGTCGAATATTGAGTATTTGAGACAATTGCACCATAAAAAGTTGAATTTGAAAAGGACTCTATTCCGCGTAAAGGAGTTTTATTCTTACGAAAAGGACCCGGTTTTTCGGTTTTGGGTAAAGGACTTGATACTCATATATGGGCCTAGCTAAAACGCTGACTTTCACTGCAGAACTGCTGACCGTTTACCTTATCAAAAGCTGACCGAAAGCTGACCAAAGTGACTAAAATGCTGACCAGAGGCAGTGCTGACCAGACAAATCACCTGTCCGATTATTAGGTTTAATTGGTGATAATTGATGATAATAAACAGTGTAATAACAATTTACTGAGAATTATCTGTCTAGTTACCCAAGCTTTTATAAAGCCCAGCTGGCTGAAAAATCAGTGATTCTGTTTATCTTACAACCGCGCAAGTAGCAAGTTAGCAAAACAACTTCTGTGATCGGTTTATAAAACAGTGTCTCTGTCAAGAAACAAAGACCCGCCAACCAACTATTTTCGTCGCAAACAGTAAGTTTTTCAGTGTGCGGTCAGAAATCAAAGACAGTTAGATTTCTTGGTGAACTGCATACCAGGTGCTCCTGCGTACGCGTAGGCGGGTCAATGCCCCCATTTCTCTCATGTGATAGGACAAAACCTGTTATGTGACGATTTCCATATTTTACACGCGCTCGTGGTCTTAGCTAGTTTGATCTCTGTATCGAAAAAAAATACAAAAAAGTACATATGTTTTTTTTTCCTCTTCTTAAACAGACCTCCAGATAAGAGTGCGTATTGTAAAAGCTATTTTTATTTCTCATCCAAAACATATTTTGTGGGTACTCAAAAGAACCGTCTCAATGAGACGGTTCTCAATGAGACGGTTCTTTTGAGCACCCAAAACACAGTTTAAATAGATAGGTAAGAAAATACTTACCATTTATGCATATAAAATTTCCTTATCTGGATCTATGAGTTTTAAATACATGTATGCTTTTCACATTGACGCTTGTAAAGAAATATCTGCGTCGATGTATGGAACGAAACCTCTTCCGTAGGAAATAATTGCCGATATTTGTAGTTACGGTCAACCAAACTATATTTGTCATGCGCGGATCCAGACAGCTTTGTCAGAGGGGATCCAGCTACAGATATGACAACTTTTTTGTTGTTGTTTTTGTATTTTGTTCATGGTGGGAGAAGAGGATAAAGAATCCAATGCCACTAATGCGGACCAGCGAAACGCCATTAAATGCCTTTCTCTGGCGGGCGGATGATGGCCCAACATTAAATGCTGGCTTTGCAGCTTTGTGATTTTTCAGGGGATCGAGACTAATATTGTTAAGAAACCCTTTTTGTGATTTTTCAGCGGGGCTTGACCCCTGTCCCCCTCTCTGTATCCGCGCATGTGTGTAGGTTACGGTCAACTAAACAGGCATGTATGAAACTATTAGCTATTTAAATATAAAGCATTTGGGCGCAGGGCATATTTATATTCGTTCTGACTAGAGTTTTCGTAAGATTCCAGCAATCCTGTACCCTAGAAGCATCACTACAGATATTTGAGGATAGCATAGGTTCCATGCGCGGACCCAGGAGTTTTTGTCAGGGGGGAAACAGCCTGGACAACGTTTCTTTTTGTGCCCTCAACTTATTTTACAGTTTACAGAGGAGGTCCTGGAGCATATGAATGTACCCCCTGAAAACAACCTCCAAATCCATAATACGGTGGTGTAAACCAGTTCATTTGATTGTAATTGACTTGTATTGGTTGACAGGGGCGCCTGCTCTGGCCGCAAAATCCTCACCAGTTTGGTTTACGAGAGGTACAATGTCAGCACTGGATTGGCTGCCGTTTGTGGAAATTTCGTAGCTAGCCATGTGTAGATCCAGAGGGGGATTGGGGGTCCGCACCAAACGAAACTATGATATGTGTGCTAGTGGAAGACTCAGATCAGCCTGGTGCTCAAGGGTCTTGTTACACTACGCTGTCTGCAGGTCCTTTAAATAGCTATCAAGTGCTCATATAATGATCCCGATCAGCCTGTACCTCTCGACTTCGTGCTCACAAACGGACAGTTTATTTTGCCACGGTGTGGCACATTAATGTTTACAAACATTTCGCTCCGCCTCCTGACCAAATGATCATGGTTTTTTGACAACCATTTAGCCCCGCCTACTCGCTACAAGCGGGAATGTTCAAATAAATTTGTGTTGCTAAATATGGATTGCGGTTTCTCTTATTTTGACGAGCTTGTCACTTATTATGCCAACTTGTTCGGCGAGTCTTTGAAATCTGAACCGGTGGTCTTGCGATGACGCGACTCCAGGTGTGCTTTTGCTAACTTGCTACAGGGCCGTCGTCGGCATTTAAAAAGTGGTACGGCCATTGAACAGCGTTGATTTTCACCGAGTGCCGAAGGTACGAGGGGGAGGGGGGAGAGCACGTGAGGATGGTTGACCCCTCTCTCGTAAGGGGGTTTTGGGGGCCGTCCCCCAAGAAATTTCCGTAATTCAAGATGACTAAAGAAGCGATTCTGTTGCACTTTGAGACCATTTTTGCTTGTGAACTTCAGCTTATTTTACAGGTGTTATAGCTATATTTCAAATGCCTACCATAGCCTCTTTCGACTGCCATCCCCTCCCACAACTACCAAAATATCAATAATTATTTCGATCCCTCGGTGGATCTCATCAGGCGGTGGCATCAAAGGTAACTGATTCTTCAAAATTAAAGTTATATTTCAATCTGATACAGATATCCCCTCTATATTTTTTTGTTTGTTTTGTTTTGTTTTGTTCATTTTCTTTTTATCTATTTTTTTATCTATTGTTTTCTTTTTTCTTTTTTTTTTCCTTGTCTTTTTTTGGTATTTTTTTTTTTGTTTCTCTTCATTAATTTACGTACATGTAACCGTATATACATATTAACCAGGGCACAGCATTCTCGGGCTTCTAAATAAGAGTGCGTAATAAAAAAATATTTTCCCTATTTCTCAACCAAAACATATGTCATGGGTACTCAAAAATACAGTCTTATTAAGGCGTTTTTTGTGAAACGGTTGTTTTGCGCACTCAAAACGTTAACGAATGTTCAAACTGATTGATGAGAAAATATTCACAATATCACGCTTAACTACATGTATTTTTACCTATCTGCATTTTTCTGCATAATAGTTGTGCACCAAGAGAAGTCTAAAATCAGGCTGTGCCTTTAAGCTGTCTGATCATCAGTCTTCGATGAGTGGACGATGAGGGTATTGTGCCTGTAAAGCACACAGTGAAAACCCCTCAAGTGTAATTATATGCTATGCTAGTTAATATTATTTTCTGCTCCTTCATAGATCATAGAGGTTGGTCGTATTGACTAAAAGACTCCCTTCAAAGGATAAACATTTAATTGCGCCTCGATGTGAGAAAACCTGTCTTCGGGGGTTTGGGAACAACAAAGGCGCAGACCAGCCTGCGCATCCGCGCAGTTTGATAAGCTCCTTTGTAATTCGCTTATTGTTAAGTATCATATTTAGAATAGGCATGTACCAAATTTCAATTCTCTAGCTAGTCTTTGTAGCTGAGGAGACTGGTTTGAGCCTATATTTGTCGAACACCCCGAAGACAGGTTTTGTCGTATCGCGGCTCGATTATAAGTATTGTCTTAAAACAGGTGTCATTTTCTTAATCGTGTTTGTTTAGCCACAGTGACTGTCTTTCACACCCTGAGGCAGCCGAAATATTGACCAGCGCATTTAATAATTAATCTTTGATCATCGAAAAATAGATCATTAAAGAAGGTCTATAAGAAACGTGAGAAAACGGCCCTGCAAAAAATATATTTAGCCAAAAACATGGTCCGGCTAAAACCATTTTGGCCAAAAAAGTGGTCCGGCCATAGCCGGACCGGCCGGACCACCGACGACGGCCTTGTGCTACTTGCGCGGTTGTACCTGTTTGATCTAATTTTGTTGAAATTTCATAGTATTGTGGAAAAGGAATGGACTGGTCAAAAAAAGCAAAGCAAAACACCATGCCAGATTTTCTCCATATTTGCTTGCCAAAACAATATAACATCAGGCAATTTTTAAATGACCCTCTAAATAAGTGAAAAAAAGGCTAGAGCTAAATCAATACAAAACTGTACTTAACTAAAATTGTCAGAGAATCTGACTGTAGCCCCGCTGCAGCGCTTTTCATGTGGTAAAAAGGTCAAGTTCCAAAGATATTATGCAGTAAAATCTAAAGATATTGAGCAGAACAAAATTCTGACATCTATCCAGGGCCATTGCATTATTACAAATAAGCAAAAAAATAACAATTAATTCCCACCTAGATCTTGTCAATATGAATGCACAAATAAAATTTGGTGAATTTCTGTCAATTTGTTCTCAGGATATTGAGGGGAAACAAAATTTTGGCGTAAATAAAGGGCCATCACTCTTGTACAAATGTGCGAAAAATGACATGTAACAAGTGCAAGTTAGATCTAGCCGATATGAATGCATATATGAAATTTGGTGAAATTCTATCAATTTGTTCTCAAGATATTGAGAGGAAACAAAACTTTTGTGTAAATAAAGGGCCATAACTCTGATACAAATATGCAAAAAATGATGTCTAACAATCCTAAGCTAGATCATGCCAAGATGAATGCAGATATAACATTTGGTGAAATTCTATCAATTGGTTCTCAGGATTTTGAGCGGAAACGAAATTTTGACACAAATCAAGGACCATTACTCTGGTACAAATGTGGGAAAAATGACATGTAACAATCCCAAGCTAAATCTTGTCATTATGAATGCATATATAAAATTTGGTGAAAAAATGTCAGTTAGTTCACAAGATATTGAGCGGAAACGAAATTTCGGCCTAAATTAAGGACCAAAACTCTGGTACAAATTGTGAAAAATGACGTGTAACATCCCAAGCTAGATTTTGCCAAGATGAATGCATATATAGAATTTGGTGAAATTCTACCAATTGGTTCTCAAGATATAGAGCGGAAACGAAATTTTGGCGTAAATAAAGGGCCATAACTCTGGTACAAATGTTCAAAAAATTGTGTCTAACAATCGCAATCTAGATCATGTCAATATAAATGCACATACAAAATTTAGTTAGATTCTATATAGTATTTCTCAAGATATTGAGCGGAAACAAAATTATGACGGACAGCCGGACGGAATGACCGACAACCCAAATCCAATATAGCCCCCACTGATTCAAAGCTGTATAACTTAACAAATATACATACTGTATATACAAATAACACATATGATATTGGTTCTGGACAGACAAAAAACGGACCGACAACAGATGGATGGAAGCAGAGACTACGCCAAAATTATATAGGAGGTTTTATCGTGACGTACTTCCGGTTCTATAAATAGACTTGGGATATACTGGCCGTCAACTGTGTATTGTCTCGATAGGGAAAGCAGTAGAATTTTCATCATTTTCCACCGATTTTAAGTTCCCTTGTTACAATTTGCTATTTAATTTATATAAATGTGAATTGTAAATGCATCTTGAATGCATCTAGAAATTTTTCGTCAAATAATATTAACATTTATTGCGCTAATTTGTCTGTCGTTGTGTTTGAAATGAATAAATCGGGAGCCGTTAAAATTTTCAATTCAATTTAACACAACAAAAACTCGGACCCAATAAATCTATTGGGTCCGAGGGAAGTTGAAGAACAGAAATGTGCACTTAAAAAATAAAATAAAAACTTTCCTCTCCAGCAGCGAAGGCTCATGCGGGACTTCACATGCGCACCATTTTCGCAAGAGAGTTTTGCCGGGTCTGACCTGGGTCCAAGCTGTTTGAAAAGGTTATCAGCGGACGACACTAGTAGCATGGGATTAAGGACACAAATGGGCGCTGAAAAAGAAACAAAACATTTTTTCTTGAGCAGCTAAGACTGATACGAGTCTGCACATGCAGGCATTCTCGCGAGAACATTTTGTCGGGCCTGAACTGTTTTCAAAGGTTATCAGCAGTCGACACTTGAACATTTGACATAAACTAGGGGCTGAAAAAAGAAAAATATAATGTTGACTTTCTTCTCGAGTAGCGAATGCGCACACGATGGCGCTAAAATATATTTACATTTTCCTCTCGAACAACGAAGGCTCATTCGAGACTGCACAATGTCAACTTGTTGCATTTGATTGCCTTAGGTGAGCCTGCGCAGATTCGCGGGAGCATAAGTAAGATGAAGATGGATATTCAGAAGAAGAAGTGGACAGTTATACGCCAAAATATGTGTTAACTGAAGCTTTTGTGCATACATACGCTTGTACAGAGAGACAGAAAAACTGATAGAAACATAAGTGTGTATATGCGTACAGACTGATAAACCTACATATATGCGCATTTACAGACAGGCCAGTTCATTTTAATTCATTGCCTGTTTTATGCCTAATTATGCTACATTTTGGACTGTCAATAATCACTGGTTTTGAGATGATATCACGGATGCGTAAGAGAGAGAGAGAGAGAGAGAGAGAGAGAGAGAGAGAGAGAGAGAGAGTAAGAACTGGCAAACAAGCAGGTGGATTCACTCTGTTCATCATAAAAGTGCATAAACAAACCAAAATTTTACATGTTTAAAATTTTTATGGGTTATATTGGAAGAAAATATCAGCGGTCTGCTCGACACTTCTGGACTTCCCGCAGCCTCATATTTTGCCCTTTAAATAGATAAACGTTTGTTATTCGGAACCATTATTTATCGGTAAGATGTATTTTGAATGTATATTAAAGAATACAAACAAGTTTTGGTATGACATTGGCTATAAAAGCCCATTTTCTCAAAATATAAACCCACATTTAACACAGATTCCATAGAGCTGGACGAACCGTTGACGGCCACGGATATGCGCATGCGCGAAAATGACGTCACTTTGGGAATTCCTAAAACCTCCTATACCTGTGATTTTGTCAGGAGATAAAAAAAAAAAAAAATTACTAACAACAAAATCTTCTTGGAAATTATAGAGACTTACCATAGAGTTGATTTATTATTGTTTTATTTTGCATTTTCAATCTTTTTGTGAGTTTATTTAGGAGTTATGATGTCTTTCATATGCTTCATTTGTCAGATCAATGCTTAAAGGCAAACATTGCTTCCCCAGGGAAACACATCTTTGCTCCATAATTGTAACAGTGGTCACTAATTAATTAATGATAATTATTGGCTGCCCACTGTCTTACCTCCAACTGTTTACTGTGAAGGCATATTACACATGTTCTATGTTATCTCATCTTTCAGTGAAAAATTACACCAAAATGATTAATATTCATGATAATAGATTGGAGACTCTGATCAGCCACCTGGTCATCTATTCGGTGTGCCAGGTTCACTGTCCCTATAGGGAAACAGATGGTTATTAGCTACCAACTTAGCACGCAGCAAAGACATGAAACTGCTAGTTTCTGTCATTCTATGTACAGGCTGATTTCGGTTCGCTGTATTTTGTGGATTTTTGTCATGTGATGCATATGTTTTATTTTGGATGGTAATGTTGCGCGTATATTATATACGGTCAAAAGTAAGCAATTCAATGTATTGTTCAGTAGTTAAAAATTTGGTTTTCAATCAAAATATTGAAATAGAAAGTCAACATTTTGAGTTTAGAAATTAAAATGCAAGGGAAACCAACAGTGGCGAAAAACGAAAATTATGCATTTAGATGCCGATACTTTGTAATGAGAGTTTTTCAAGTTCTGAAGTCACAAGATCAGAAACTATGAGACAACGATTGATCTTACACATGACAAATCCTGACCTTGAAATTTCAACTTCTGTATCGTATCATCTCTTTTAATCAGAATTCAGAGAGTTATAATAAACTCCAGTTATGGGGCATTTTTGCGTTGCCATGTGATTAATAGAACCACAAGCTAACTTCACATTTGAGCCAGATATTTATATATTATCAAGTACAATAGCGAACAGCAAAGGCTAGGACAAGCCTGCCGTCTATGTAGTTTCGTCAATGTCTTTGATGCCTAATGAGGACAAAATATAGGCGGCCTCTAAACCCCACTAGATTGGCATGCATGCATTCTATGCACGTGTAATCCAAACAATCACGCACTATTCATATAAATTCAGACAATATGTATATATACTATTTAACTTTTCCCTTACCAACGGGGATGTTTTGCATGTGCTGATAGCATTTGCGAACCGTTTGGACCCGTATCAAGCCCGACGTTGGGTCGGAGCTGATCTGGATCTAAAAAGGTTGACACTAAGGTAGGCCGGGCCGCGAAGCGCAGTCGGTAACGTGGCGTGTCTGACTACAGATGCGTGTCTGACAGCAGTTCCAGGGTCGCGAGTTTGATCCCGGCCCGTAGAGATTGATCATGAAATAATTCTACTGTCATTCTCTTCCCTTTCGCTGAATCATTCAAGAAGGGTTGCTGTCAATTACAAGCGAAAATATGTCCAGGAAGTACTGGTCAACCGCTTGTTCAAGCTTGTCCAGGAAAAAATGTGGTTAGGTAAACTGACCGTCCCGCCATGACCAATAATAGCTGTTGACTGGGGACGTAAAGCAACAAAACAAACTAACAAAATACACTATGGTAGCGTTTCTGAAGTTTTTACTTCCTTTTTAAAGATTTTGAAAAGTTGACGAAAACAAAAGTATGATGAATTACCCAGCATGCAATGAGTTAACCCCCTTTTAACCAAATTGTTTTGTCCTAAATGTTGTCTGCTATTTACATCTGCTGCATATATTCAAGTGTAATTCAGACTAGACTTTTATCATGATCATGGAAGCAATCACTATGAACCCGGATCAGACTGATCCTTAGGGAGCAATCTTATCTGGGTATTTTGCAATATTTGATACCTTAGAACATATTCAGACGAAGTAAACGTGTCTGACTGGTGGGAAAATGGGTAAATTTGCGTATCTTGCATGTACAACAAATCCACTGAAAGGTCCTGAGCTGAGCACTTTAAACTTAGCCTGGGTCTAGTCGTCAATATTATGCCAATATTTTCTTTCTTATGCTTATATTCTAAAAAAAGGAGACTAAAAAGATGCAACATCAAAGGTATCGGTAGTCAGTTATTGATTTTGATTCATTTTGACCAAGTAACGGAACAATAAAAAAGAAAAAACATGATCAGACTGGAACCCAGGCTATTTAAACTTACGAGAACACTTGTCTTTGGAGTGTCTCGGCCAGGTATGGCTCAATACATTCTCAATATTCTTATTGAACTCACAGAACCTACCGTGCGGATGCATAGACTGATGTGCATCTTCATTATTAGCAGATTTAAAATAGCTTTTTCTCATGAGATGACTGTTGTTTCTGAATTGCCAAATTGGAGTGGGTCAAGGTGAAATCCTGTCACCCATGCTTTTTTCTATATACCTATATGATTTAAAAAGCTTTTTGGTTAGAAATCAAGTTCCTGGAATTAAATGTGAAGTAAACGAAGAAGATGTTTACATTTATATAAAGCTGCTTGTCCTGTTATTCGCAGATGACACAATAATATTTGGAAACAACAAAGAAGACTTGCAATTAGCATTAGACGTTTTTGAAAAGTATTGCACCGAGTGGAAACTCACAGTGAACATAAGTAAAACTAAAATTGTTGTATTTTCAGGTGGCAGACTACCCAAGAATCTCAAGTTCTTCTTTAAGGGTAGCGAATTAGAAATTGTAAAGGAATACAAATATTTGGGGGTATTTCTAGGTCGCAGTGGTTCTTTCACACGTGCAAAAAAACATATAGCCGACCAAGCAAATATTGCTGTTTTCTCACTACTTCGTAAAATTAGAATCCTAAATTTACCACTCGAATTGCAATTTGACCTATTTAACAAGGTCATCAAACCCATACTGCTATATGGCTGTGAGATCTGGGGTTTTGGCAACATAGACACAATTGAACGAGTCCAGCTAAAGTTTTACAAACATATCCTTAACCTAAAAAAGTCAACTCCATCTTTCATGGTCTACGGTGAAATCGGTGCATACCCACTCAAAATAGACATCCAAAGCAGAATTATATCCTATTGGGCAAAATTGAACATTAACAGAACAAACGATACAGCCGCTATCGTCTACGATGCTATTTACAGCTTAAACGAGAAGGGCAAAATAAAATCAAAATGGCTAGAAAATATTAAAACACTAATCTGTTCTAACGGTTATAGTAACATTTGGGACAACCAATCCAACTTTAACTTAAACTGGTTTACCAAATCATTCAAACAAAAGGTCAAAGATCAGTATTTACACTATCTAAAAACCCATCGAAACTACTACATAAAATCATACTACACAAGATACCCAAACATTCTCAAATTCCAGTCATTAATGAATGAACAAAATAAATCTGCAATCCACAAGTTGTGTCGATTTATCGAGGTGATCATGAAAACAGTGAGAAACTGGCCGCCTGTTGAACACTAAAGTCCTATTCAGACCAAATTCTTAAACATTTGAAATACCAGCTCGAATTAGAATGCTGGGCGTAGACCGCGGGAGCCCAGGTTCGAGACAGTGTCTTTGACCCTGTTGCTCCTGCATTTACGTCCTTGATCTATAGCAAAAAATTACCATATTACTATACCATCAAATCGTCGCCCAATGACTCAATGTTTACACATTTGATCGGCTCTTATTCATTCTCGTAATATACCAAGCATGCTGCATATTCAGGTACGATAGTGTATATGTACGTTTAAGTGTAATGATCGTACGATTATAGTGCATGTGTATGATATGTAACCGCTGGTTAGTACTGGTCCGACCCAGGAAGACAGGAAATGGTCCCAGCGTGACAAGAAATTCGTTGACTGGGGCGTAAAAAATCAAAACATGAAAATATGTATGGCAACTACGTAGAGAAGGACCATGGGAAGTGTATTTCCCCGTTTTTCAATTCAAAATAGTTGGCATGGCGACCACGGAACCCGTCCCACTGAGACGATTTCCATGATCACCCATGACAAGTATTTTTTTTTTTTTTTTTTTTATTTATTTATTTTTTTTTTTTTGTCTTAAAATGCTTTTCTTCTATTCAGTTACGCTATTATAGCTTTTCTGTGGCTATGAACAACAGCAGGTATAAAATTGATATATACCAAAAGAAAACATACTGGCAGTCTCCCCGGGAGACAGCCTTTAGGGTGGTTCCCACAAATAATCACATCTAGGCGACTGCCTAACAGAACTGAAACATGTCCAGCTTCACTAGCAGTGTCAGTGGGGTAAAGGCCCCACTGGCAGTGCTATTGAAATGGTGCGATCCTGAAAACATACATCAGGACGTGATTAGACGAAGTACTCCGAAAAATATTTATACGAGCACACATGTACATAATAACCCATGTACGTGTACTATTTATAGATATACAACGCAATGCAACACAGCGTAATACTTTGTTGTATTTTGCGTTGTGTATAAATAAAGGATGTATACATATTTAGCCCCAAAAATCTGTGAATGGAATAATCCTATACCATTTATTTAGCATTTTCCATTTAACCATTAGCTCCGATATATTTTGGGCACTCGAAAGGACGACTCACTGAGACGGTTCTTTTGAGTACCCACTACATATGGTTTGCCCGAGAAATTGAAACGTGAGGACTGAAACTGTCTTTGTTAAATGTTAACTTTTCGAGAGCTAGAGACATTTCTAAAAGCATCAGCAACAAATGGGCCCAGATCAGCCTGGCCCCTGAGGAGCAGTCTGATCTGGGACCACTTGTTTGCACAAATTGAAGAGCATTTCAACACAAATACTCACCACATAAAGGGATAAGACTAAATAATCTTACGATTTGCTTGTATTCTTATGGCGGCCCAAATGACTCAAAGACAACTAAAAGGCCATAAAAACCAAGTTCTAATCCATCCATTTAACTACTCACCGAAACCTCGTTACTGATGACGGAGTTCGCCTAACGCCGTATCAACGACTTTCGCATTGATACGACGTGCAGCGCACGCTGAGTAGCCAGTTGGAAATTTATACAAAGATCAAATGATCATAGCCTACCTTGCTATCCCATGAAGCTAAATAAATCCAAAACAGTCATTAAATAATGAAACAAAAACTATCATTTTCAAGAAGCGTTCAAAACAACCACGCTATCCCACGATTAATTCGTGCAAAACCCGTTGAGTAGAAAATCATTAGGAAACGAAATTAACCGTTGTCCTCCTACCAAGACCACTGTAAAACTCTTTGAGTCACAGTGCCGCCATAACAATATATGTGCGACATTATGCATATTGCTCCTTATGTTGTTATATTATGTAACCTGAGAGTAATAAAATTGATTGATTGATTGAAATTTATTGTCAAAATTTGAAAGATAAAACAAGCATTTTAAGTCTTGGGCAAATTATTAAAATGTGTTACTGTCGCATACATGCACACGTACATGCATGAACGGCACCTTGACTAACACTTTTTTCAGCACTAACGGTGAAGTAAGCTATAAATCAAACAAATATGTTTGAGCATATAATGAGACTCAAATTGATCTAAGAGTCAGTCCAACAGTCTGGTCAGGTTTCACTCTTTTAATGACAACCTCTGAATCAGTCAGTCTGATCTTTTTTCACTGTCTACTCAATGGTATCTTGAATGTTTTAAAAACCCATGGTTCATTGATTCAGGCAGCAAACAGTTTGATTGAGCATGATGGGCATTCAGGCTGACCGATTGTGTCTTTTTGTGGTACTCATTAAAAATTAATATGCTTTTAAATCATTTGCATCTCGGTTGAAATCAGGTGGGTACAGCTTGAAGCCGCTGGTAATATTTTTTTCAATTTTGTACATTTTTTTAAAAACTTAAATAGGGCAGTTGTCTGTCACTGGTCTGTCAAATGAAAAGCAAAGCATAAAATCCACCAACAACTGCTTCACATGACTTTCTCTGGTTAGCTTATCAGTCTCTTTATTTGGTCATTCCAAACACAGCTCTGTGTACATGTTGGTCTAATCTTATCATCATCAGATGGTACCAATGTGAAGGTATTGGTATACCAATTACATGTATAACTGATAGGTGCTAAAAGCTGTCATGGTGAGCCTCAGTGTTGGCCTTTAATTAAGGGTGCAACCTGTTAATCAATAGCACTGCAGCATTTGCATGATGTATGTTTGATCTCTACATGGTGCCACCTGTAGATACCCTATACATCTTGTGTATATATTAGATCATTATTAGATAATTAATATTGACAGGGTGTGAAATATGGAAAATTATCCAGACCATCTTTGCCTCAATATGTTTTAATGATCTTATTCCTTTGAGATAAAATTGGTACAAATTGATCATATCTACACGCTAATTAGAGCAACTCAATAGTGGATTATAAACTGTAAAATATATTTCCGTCCGTCTGTCTGTCCATCGTGAGCTTTTCATATTTTTGTTCCCAGGAATCCTCCCGAACCAGGAGTCAGACTGAGATGCAACTTAGCCTGTAAAGCATCTGTCACAAAAATGTTGTCTATTTGGCTGTCTGCTGAAATGTTTTCGAAGCCTCTCCCACAAACAGTGTAGACCTAGTTCAGACTGCTGCTCATCTAGGTCCTCAAGTTTTCCCTCTTTACTTACATAAGTCAATAAACTTAGTAAATATCTTAAGTGAACAACACTTTCTGATGCAGATTTGACATGATTCTTTTCTAGTGAAAAACATGTAGAAATGATATACAAGTCTTATAAAAGTTTACTAAAACCAACTGCTAAATGGTCACCTTTCATTTTTACGCTAATTCAGAAAGTGAAACATAGGGTATACAAAATTCATGTTTTTTTTTTAAGCGAAGCAATACTTTGCGAGACTCTGCAAGCTATTTCATTTAAAAGTAACGTGTACTTCTTGCACAGACGAAGCTAGAGAAAAGGTACCCTCATTTCAAAAAGTCACACTTTTTCTACGATATAAACCATAACACAAATTAACGTTTTTGTTTGTTTGAAGATGTTACTGGCTAGCATGATATAAGAAAAATAAACCTCAAAAGTTTTGATTCCATCGGACTCGTCGTTTTTGCTACTCAACAACATAAGACAAACACTTTTAGCAGGTTTATCATTGAAATTCAGCTTTAAGCACGCAATTTACATAGAGACTTTGCACTGCTCTGTAAGCTTTAATATCAGCGACACAGCATTGAAATTTTCAGAAATTAATTATATCACCAGAAGTTACCGTCCTTATTTGAAAATTGAAAAAATATATATATATATATATTATGCTACCAAATCGATTTTTAATTTCTCACATTGAAACCGGAAGTGTACAGTAGTCGTAAAACTTATTTTGCCAAAAATGGACTAATCAAGTTCTACTGTGTTTGGCCTACAATGTTCAAATAAAATTAAGTGCATTTAACAATTTTACCAGGAAATACTGGTGAATTTCAAAAATCTCAAAAAAAAAAAAAAATGAAAAATGCAACATTTTAAAAAATGCGTAAAAATCCACCATAAGCAAAATTTCAATTCTTTGGTGTTTTTCCAGTCGAACAGACCAGTTTGTAACCACCTAAACTTCAATTTTATAAAAAAAAAAAAAAAAAAAAACTACTCCCATAACCATTTTTTCTTTAAAAAAATCGATTTTTGCATTTTTAACCCAAAAAACTTTGAAGTTAAAGAAAACTGTTCAAAAACACTGCTAAACGTTTGCCCATTGAAATTCACATATAGGCAACAATTCATTTCAATTTTATTAGCGTTTGGTCAGAAATAATGAGTTTGAAAAGTGACCAATTAGAACTTGGTTTTAGTATACTAGTATAAAGCATTTTACTCTATTTGTCGGCCTGATCTGGGTCCAGACTGTTTGACACGGTTATCAGCAGACAACAAAAATGGCACCTAGCGTGCATAGAGTTAAACACAAAACAACTTGTTTATACTACTTTCTGGCCAAAATCTTGGCTAATTTAAATTAATAAAATTCGGCAAAGACTTCGCTAGATATATCAAAGATAACTGGAAACGGTTTTTGGATGACTGTTTTATTTTATGGACTAAAGGAGAAGAAAATTTAAAGACATTTCACTCAGTTTAAAATGAACTACATTCAGTTATAAATTTTACAATAGAATATAGCAATGAAAGACTGCCCTTTTTGGATGTATTACTTATAAAATCAAATAATCACATAAGTACAGATATATTTTTCAAAGAAACAGACTCTAAGCAATATCCAAACTTTTATTCTTGCCATCCGAAGCATACGAAAACAAGCATACCATATAACTTAGCGAGACAAATCTGCACAATTGTCTCTGATCAATTCCAAAGAGAAAAGCATCTATCAGAATTATGCATACATTATTTTCAGTAGATCGCATTTTAGTGCACAAATGCGTCATGTGTGGATCCAGAGGAGGGGATAGGTGTCCGGACCCCTCTGGAAAATCACATGTTAAATGGGTTTCTATAGAAATAAGCATTTGGAAAATGTTGGACCCCCTTTGAAACCTTGGGAAATTATAGTTTCCTTGAAATAACCATTGGACACCCTCTGTAAAATTGTAAAATAAGTTGAGGACTAAAAAACAACAACAAAAAACAAAAACGTTGTTGACAGTCAGGCCTGGACCCCCCCCCCCGGCAAAAAATCCTGGATCCGCGCTTGTTCGTAGAAAGTACGCAAAATTCTAAGGTAACTTAGTAAACAGGTCTGGTATTGTTCTGGTAAGGTTAGTCAAAATATTGTTGAAATCACAAGGGGAATAGTTGAGAAAATTGTTCCGAAATTTATATGTGTTTAGATGCTGGTAGCCTACTTTGAAATTCTCGGACCCAATGGTTTGAAATAGATCATCTACTAAAAAAAGAAAAAAAAACAACAACAGAATTTTAAGTTCATAAGTCATGGTCTATTAGAAATTAGTTATCACTTGATAACGATGACGAAACCGTTTAATTTTTTTAAATAAACTTGCGTACCCTTCTGAACTAAACAAAACCCTCCTTCTTGAGTAGTGGCTAGCCTGGGTCCATTCGTCAATATTTTTTGCCAATATTTTCTTATGCAACTATTCTAAAAAATAAGATTAGAAAGGCATCGGTAGTCCGTTATTAATTTCGGCTGAGCCTGATATTGACTTAGAAACGGAAAAATAAAAAAGGAAAATTGATCAGACTGGAACCATGCTATATAGTGGTGGCTCTTGTTTCTGAGGAGCACATTAAATTGGATGTTCATTGCAAGTTTTCGTTTTATAGTTAAATTTGAAAGATAAAACAAACCTTTTTTAAGTCTTAGGCAAATTATTTAAATGCATTACTCACACCGTACAACCGGCTGCTTTGATGACAGGTTACTAACAAGGATGACAGATACGGGATTTTTGGTCGCATGAAGGGTAGGTTATAATTTTCGATTGGTAAAATTCGAAGAGAAGCCCTCTGGTACTCTATGGTGGATAAGTACACTTGCTGGTGTTGAGAGATCCTACAGAAACAAGCTGACGTTATATCTCTCACAAATAAAGCCACACTTGATCATCATTTCAGAGCTTTCCTGAAAAAAAGCGCAAAAAACGGTTATCTGTTCAGGTTGTGCGTCTCTCCGTCAAAGTCTGCTGTCTGCACTAGTATACAATAAAACTACTATCATTTAGCTACATTTCTGCCAAATTTGAAGCCGCAGTTTGATTTTATAAAGTTACTGGACCCCATCAAAGACGACAGGTAGAGGAAAAATGGCTGCCTTTGTCCACAGGTCGATTTTTAAGAGGCTGTCTTGGATGACAGGTCATGAATTTTAGTGGCTAACATTGATGACAGGTCATTATTTTAGAAAGATACTTTAAATCAACATATTTCTTCAGCCTTTGCTCTCAACTGAGAGCATAAATCATAGCTCATGTTTCTTTAGACTCATATATAAACGATTTGTTTTTACTTATAAAGGACATACCCTGGTATTCTCGTTTGAATGAGCACAATTCTGTCAAGTTTCTTCACCTGAACTGCCTCCGACTTCATTTGTTTTAATTCAACATATAAATTTAATTGCAGATCAGATCATATAGCAATATAATTCTTTTTGAGCCTTCAATGTATACTGCACAGAAAAAGAAACATCACATTATGGTTTAATGCTTGTTTTTCTCTGGACTGATATAAATTTTCACAATTTTGCTTTTATGACTCAACAAAGACATGTATTGAAAACATCGAAAATGAATATCACAAGAAACGTTTCAAACGGAGAGTGAACTTAGGCGGAGTCCACATTTGAAATCAAAGCTATTTTTAGATAAAATTTCTTGGCCTTAACGTTGCACTTCACACTCATAAGACATTGATTGTGATTAAGACATTTAAAAGACCACTTCAAATGCAAAGGCCTCTATAGGCCTTAGTTTGGAATAGTGCACTTAAGTCCATTACAGACATTCTTTGTCATCATGCAATATGGATTTCATTAAAAAAGAAAAAAATGCCCTGTAGACAATGGATCAATTTGATAAACCGATTGGTAGAGAGAGAACATTGTTTGAAATTTTGATATGACACAGTTCACTGGGATGAATAATATCCATTGTTTAAAGTTGAAAATGTGGTAGAAATGTGCAGACAAGTCTGAGGTAATACAATGCTATATACTTAGTTGCAAAAGAGACAATTGTGACAATATTGTCCAGATTTTATATTTCTTAAAACCGAGTAATGCAGGATATATTGTTTATACAGATTTTGATTGCTGACTTAAGCCTATAAATGAAATCAAATTGATGTGCCTACAAATGCGCATTGCACATTTTAAACTGCTTAGTGCATTTTCAGTCGTTGTTTGATCAATCTGCTATTAATGATGGAACATGAAATCCACTGTGCGTATGGCTGTCTGCTGTCTGTCAAGCAATAAAAATACATAACAGTGTTTTAAGATATTTGTCTGGAGCTAAAATCATAGGGACATTGTATGTGACGCTTCAGTATATGAATTAGCTGACAAAGTGTTAACCATTTACTTTCAGATATCACAAGCCATGTAGAGACATACAGATGTTCTATAGATCTCCTTGCTTCTTATGTAAATTGACACAATGAAACAATACTTGTGTTATTACTGTGATGTAAAGTCTGATACTTTCCAGTGCATAATTGAGCATTTGACTTCATTTCACAAGCAAGAGTGTTTAAGATATCGTGAATTAGAGTTGAATGAGGTAACTGGCTCAGCATCATTCAGAACTAAAAGTAAGTAATGGTGCAAAGATCAGGAATCGATACAATCAAGGCCCATTCAAACATCATCCCAGCTGATGGAGATATTGTTGTGGCCCTGAATCGCTCACCTGTACTATGTGCACCAGTTTTGATCAGTGGAAGGTAATGATTTAAACCATTTGTTGGAGAGCAATCAAGTTGGTCTCTTCCGTACATGTAGTATAGTCTTTGAGCGCTTAATAAGACCCTACACCCTCCCACCACACAAAAAACCTGTTTACATACCAAATATAAAGGCTCTAGCCCTTGTGGTTTCAAGTAAGAAGGGTTTTTTTTCATATTTTCCCTAGATGGGCCTCTGCAAAACATGTGACCTGAAAGTGGACCCATTTTGTGCCCCAGGGTCATAATTCGAACAAACTTGGTAGAGGTTTACTAGGTGATGCTACAAACCAAATATCAAGGCTCTAGAAGATTATTTCACACTTTTCCTATATAAGCCTATGTAAAACATGTGGCCTCATGGATATAATTTGAACAAACTTGGTAGAGGTCCACTAGGTGATGCTAAATACCAAATATCAATAGTCTAGGCCTTCTGGTTTCGGGCAAGAATATTTTTTTCACATTTTCCCTATATAAGCCAATGTCAAACATGTGACTCCCAGGGCGGGGTCAATTTTGGCCCAAGGGCTATAATTTGAACAATTTGGTAAAGGTCTAATAGGTGATGCTGCATACCAAATATCAGTTCAGGTGAAGAAACTTGACAGAATTGTGCTCATTCAAACGAGAATACCAGGGTATGTCCTTTATAAGTAAAAACAAATCGTTTATATATGAGTCTAAAGAAACATGAGCTATGATTTATGCTCTCAGTTGAGAGCAAAGGCTGAAGAAATATGTTGATTTAAAGTATCTTTCTAAAATAATGACCTGTCATCAATGTTAGCCACTAAAATTCATGACCTGTCATCCAAGACAGCCTCTTAGAAATCGACCTGTGGACAAAGGCAGCCATTTTTCCTCTACCTGTCGTCTTTGATGGGGTCCAGTAACTTTATAAAATCAAACTGCGGCTTCAAATTTGGCAGAAATGTAGCTAAATGATAGTAGTTTTATTGTATACTAGTGCAGACAGCAGACTTTGACGGAGAGACGCACAACCTGAACAGATAACCGTTTTTTGCGACTTTTTTCAGGAAAGCTCTGAAATGATGATCAAGTGTGGCTTTATTTGTGAGAGATATAACGTCAGCTTGTTTCTGTAGGATCTCTCAACACCAGCAAGTGTACTTATCCACCATAGAGTACCAGAGGGCTTCTCTTCGAATTTTACCAATCGAAAATTATAACCTACCCATCATGCGACCAAAAATCCCGTATCTGTCATCCTTGTTAGTAACCTGTCATCAAAGCAGCCGGTTGTACGGTGTGTTACTGCCGCACACACTTTGATGCAGTTCATTCTCCTTTGCTCCAGCTATAGGCTTTGTAAAAGCTTGGTTAACTAGACGGATAATTCTCAGTAAATTGTTATTACACTGTTTATTATCATCAATTATCACGAATTAAACCTAATAATGGGACAGGTGATTTGTCTGGTCAGCACTCCCTCTGGTCAGCATTTTAGCCACTTTGGTCACCTTTTGGTCAGCTTTTGATAAGGTAAACGGTCAGCAGTTCTGCAGTGAAAGTCAGCGTTTTAGTCACACCCCTCATATATTACGTTCATGAAAAGAGCCTGGACCTCGGACGATTTATAATGCCTGGTAATAAATAACTTCCATGAGGTATATTTATAGATGATCTTAATAGGTTAGCAATTTGCGAAAATGAAGCATAACTGAGCACATCGAGGTATGGATAGTTTGGCATAGTAAAGCAACATAGTAGAGCAACCGACTCTGACGAACCTGCTCAACGGCGCAGGCCCAGAAGATAGGTGTTTTTGATTTTATACGCGTCTTTTTGAGGTCAAACACTAATTACAGAAAGAAAATATATCAATATTTCGGAAAGCTTTAAATTACCGAAATACAACTTTCGTCAATAATGCATGATTACTGTTATGATGTCTTTGTAAAATTCTATAGTAAAAGACAAATAAAATAGGCCAAGTTTAATAACACGAATCTTCAATTACCATGCATACAGCGTCAGAGGTATGCTGTATCCACGACAATTCAAAGTCGTTTTAAGTCTCGTACCCTCTGGAATATAACCATTCTGAGTGTTACCACCAATCACAATTAAAACGGACCAGAAGATGCAAAAAGCTAAACGAATCTTCATCACCATGCATATAGCGTCAGAGCTACGCTGTATCCACGACGATTCAAAGTCGTTTTAATTCGTACTCTCTGCAACATAACCATTCTGAGTGTTATCAGTAATCACATTTAAACCGGACCAGAAGATGCAAGAAGCTAAACGAATATTTGTGGACGAGACAGTTTAAATCAATAGAGCTTACATAAATGCGAGCAGCGAAGGCTAAGTCGAGCCTGTACAAATGCGCATTCTCGCAAGAGTGTTCACTACTGGCGGCATGTACATGCATATGAAGAAAATAGTTTATGCGTCTAGTCCTACTAGCTAGCTGTGCAATCTTTTCATGGTTAATTTCAATTTTTCATATCGCACGCGTGTCCCCAATTAAAGTCCATCTATTCAAAATCAATCAGAATAAACAGATTATCACATTCTTTGACACATTGACAATACACATGGCCAATTAACATATTAACCTAACAAGGTAAGGGATGAAAAGAGCGGCTTATTTGGTTGTTGACTACTATTTTATCGTCCGTTGCTACATGCTTGTGTCAAACATGAGTTATGTAGATCAGGCCCGACATTTTATCTGGGCTAAAACGTATTATAAATGCTACCAGCAGACGACATTAGAACAGACCTTTAGTTGAGAGTGCGTAACGAACAATAATTTTCTTATTTCTTAACCCAAACTTATATTGCGGGTACTCAAAAGAACCGTCTCAATGAGACGTTTCTTTTGAGTGCCCAAAACATAAGTTAAAATTGATGGGTAAGAAAATATTAACAATTATACGCTCAAAAATGGTGTTTATCTAAACCTATAATTAGAAGCAGATGATTGTGGACGGAATGTCGAAATATAAGACTTATCCTCTCGAGCAGCGAAGGCTCATATGCGTCTGTGCATGGGCACATTCTCGCTAGAACCCTCACTGCTTTAAGGTAGGAGTTGATTCGAACTTAGCGTAAAACATTAAATAATGAGTCTCATATTTCCAGTGCACACAAAAATATTTATGAAAAAGTCTGAAAAAAAGAAAGAAAAAGAACCTCAAATGTTTTTTAATAGTTTTAAAAGCGGTCCTGACTTCAGCAGGGATCGTACTTATACTGTTCTTGCTTTAATAAAAAAAGTTCCAGGATTTGAACTTCGGGCCTCGGGGTTGTAGGCCTGAAGCGCTACCGGCACATGTCTACTGCAATGAAATTAAATTAAATTTATTATAATTTAATTATTCTTTCGGCCAAAGTTCATAACGACAGCGCATGTGTGTTTCACATAATGAGAATAATTTCAATCTATACTCAGGGCTGTAGCAACGAGTTTGAGTTTGGTGTGACTGTTTTTGAAGAACATAATGTATGAACGCAATCAAGCGCGGGGCTCCCCTGGTAAAAAAAATGAAAAATCGGTGCAATTTGGTGACTTATGGCACATTTTCATGCAATTTAGCAAAATGCTAACCTGCTAAGATCATCTATAAATATAACTCAGGGTATTAATTTATTACCAGGCATTATAAATCGTCCAAATCCAGGCTCTTCTCGTGAACGTAATTATATGAAGATCAAGTCCTTTACGCAAAGCCGAAAAACGAGGTCCTTTTCGTAAGAATAAAACTCCTTTACGCGGAAATGAGTCCTTTTCAAATTCAACTTTTTATGGTGCAATTGTCTCAACTACACAATATTTGACATCTGGAGGTTTGATTTATTCAGACAATACTAATTTCTACCGTATTCCTTAAAAAAATAGCACGCAAACGGACATGGATATTCAAACATAGTCTCAGACGGTATCGAAGTCCTTTTCGCAAGCCTGGCTATATAATGTATTGTACACAGGTGCTTTTTTCAAGTTATATTTTTGAACACTAGATATCTGCTTGCTTACTATTATTCAAATCAAATAGATTAAATAAATAAGAAAAAAATAGACCAGATACAAAGTCCTTTTCTTAATAATGAAACTCCTTTTCGTAAGTAACTATTTCTGCCATTTCCGTGTAATATCGTTTCAAAAACGATTTTTAATGCATATATTGATAGATTAATATCGTTTAACTTCAGTTTTATAACATTAAATATCAAACATAATCCTAATAAATAGTTTTAGCCAGAAAAAAGTCCTTTTCGCAAAAATAAAAGTCCTTTTCGCGAAAAGGAGTCCTTTACGCATTTTAGGGTCACCCAGTCAGCATACTGGTGAGTTGCGAAAGACACTACTGGGGAGTTTACTGGTTCCCACTATCCAAAATGGCGACGTGCGACAGTCAACATACGGAATGGGTTGCTGATGACCAGTTTAAAGGCGTTTATAAACATTTTAAACGACGGGACAGACCTCTGAACACACAAGGCGTCATAGACTTTTCAAACCTATCAGAGGAAAGCAAATTAATAGTAAGAAGTATATGTATGAAGTCGAAAACTATTCAGCATGCTTTGAAAATGAGCAAGTACTGGCTTTAAAAAAGATGGGGTATGAAACCCCCTACCCCGCACCCGTGAACCTCTCACAGAAATTACCGAATAGTTTCATGCGACAACACTGGTACAAAATTTATTTATTATTTGTTCAAACGATGTGATATATCTAGTATCAAAATATTCTGAAAGTTTTGTCAAAATTGAAAAAGTGGTTAGGAAGAAAATTAACATTTATTACAGTGAAGGGGTATGAAACCCCCTACCGCAAATGAATATGAAAACCTGTGCAATTATGAAATGCAGCGGCAATTAATGATGGATTACTAATTACAACATTTATTTTAGCTTGTACTTTGATTTTGGCACTTATCCTGTCGGCGAGCAGTCAAGTATCTGGCGATTCTGTGCACTCTTGCCGATTTCCGAACCCCCGAACCTCTCACAGAAATTACTCAGTAGTGTACGTACTGGGTCCGAGGCAACAACATCGATATAAAAGTAAATAAATATGCTTCAAAGTAAGCTTTTAAAATGTCAATTTGGAGGCATTAGCGTCTCCGTGAAGCTGATTTTATGTTTAAAACATAGTGCAAAAAGATAATGTCGCACAAAGTTAATGTCCGTGCAGCCTCGGCGAACCCCGAACCCCATACGTAAAATACTGATCGAGTATCGTCGTGCGTCAATGTGGGCATAAAAAATAATAAGCTTGCTTCAAATTAATTAAGAGTTTATACCAAATAGGAGATATATGATATGACCTCGGTAGATAGTGTTGAAAAGATTGAAACCCACGACGTGAAGCGTATTTTCCGCCAAAATGAGTATGAGCATGAGTATGACATATTCAATTTGCTTTCCTGATATATTATCACGTTCGCGCTGACGAGTTTCATGCAATATTTAATGGGTCATTGCATGAAAATTTGATATAACTTTATCAAATTGACAAATAAAGAAGGCTCAGTCGAGCCAACACAATGCGCAGACTCGCCAGAGCCTTCGCTGCTCGCAGACACATTGACAAAGTGTGGATGTACTAGCGGTCATGGACTCAGACCTAAACTCAGAAACAATCTTCTTCTGATTACGTTTTTTGAGGTGAATGTGCATATGCGATAAATTAACTGCATATCCTGTGCTAGCCCTATCGGCGATATTTGTAAATATATATTATATGGAGAACATAGTATGAAAAACTTTTGTGCAATTTTGCACAAGTTATCTTTTTATTTATATGCGACTTTACAATTATATGCTAGTGTGAGAGCAGAATACAACAATTAAAAATACTCTTTTTTTTCAAGCAAATAATTTGTCTAATCCTTCAAAGAAATTAAGATTTTTGTTATTATTGTTGTCAGCTTATTCTGGAAACGTGCATCTCAAATTCCACTGTACAATTGCACGTGACACTAACCTGACAGTAATTTTCGAGAGGGGTTCGGCGAGATGTGCAGATGTGCAGGCTCGCCAGAGCATCAATTTTCTGCTTGCCTATGGAATAAGTACCAAAATTTAAAGTGCTGGCTTAAATAAATGTGTATGTAAATCATCTATGAAAGATTATCTGTGATACCATTTATTGCCGTTTCGTTTCATATTTATACAGTATTCTTTTATATTCGCTTGCGGTAGGGGGTTTCATACCCATACAATACAATAATTGTTAATTTTCTTCAAATCCACAAAGTCAGTTTTTACAAAACTTTTAGGACATTTAGATATTGATATCATGCTAGCGCTGCTTTTGAAAGCAAATTTATTAATTTTCATGCTCACATTGTTGCGCGAGATCACTCGGCAATTTCCGTGAGGGGTTTTGGGGTGTGGGGTAGGCGGTTTCATACCCCATCTTAAAAAATAAACAGTGAAAGCACGGTGATTGCGGAAGCTTTAGACATCTAATTCTGTCTGTTTATCCCGAATAACGCAAACTCTTCGCATGCAGGGTAATTTTGCATGCATTTTTTTCCAAAATTATCCTGGAGGAAGCTCAGTGGTCGATACTCGATAGCCTTCAGTTTATGCTGTTGTTGTCTCGCCGATTCGTGGATGTTAAATTTCGAATATAGCACATGTGCATTTAGGGTATAGTATCAGCAAGGAATATTTTTGCAAACAAAACACTAACATGTAAAATATCAACTAACAAACTTAAAAGTTTTCCTACTCGTTCAACATTGTAAACAATTTACCTTAAAATACTGACCATGCCTGGTCCAAGTCATCTAGAGGCTTCTCAATCGATTCGTGGATTTTGATTGGTCAATGCTAAATAGAGGCTCTATGGAGGGAATAATTTTTTTCAATACCCCAGCAAAAAGTTAATGCACTTATATTTCATGTTTGGCCGGTAAATACCATGATTTATCAAATAAATAAAATCTGTAATTTTGTTTTTGCCTAGAAAGATTTATTTCCTCTAGGGAAATAAATCCCTTAAGCCGGAACTCCTTTTTCCTGACCACAGGTGACCCAAGGCATCGATGAGATGAAACGCATGTCTTATTCATTTTTGTTTTATCATTTACAATTTTTAAACAAAAATAACGCTTCTCTGCACTTTTGGGGTTACAAACATTAACAAATGACGTCATTTGCACATGCGATGACGTTGCATAACGTTTCTGTCTTCCAACACTGAAACTGGAGGATCGAGGAACAAAAACGAAAAATTCTGAAAAAAAAACATAAATTTAGTACCAAAATGTTCGTTACGATCTAACTAAGAAAACGACTACCCACACTTTATGTTTTCGTTCACTAGTAAACAAGTTACAGATGTTTGAATTTCTGAGGTGGATTTGATGAAGAAGATTTCCAAAATGGCGGACTCTTAGGGAACAGTTAGCTGATGTATTACTACTCGTGTTAGAAACTTAGAATTAGACATGTCATGATCCCGCTAGTTTTACCACATCGCATACCGTAATTTTTCTTGATTTGAGCAAGCAATTCAAGCAGAATACATGTAATATACAGTTTATTAAATCGTTCCATTTAAAATATGGGATTTATAAACCTCGGGAGGTGGTAAATCTGGCGCAAGCGCACTCGTTTCTTTATCTGATTTACCACCTCCCTCGGTTTATAAATCCCATATTTCAAATGGAACGATTAATTCACTCTATATCTATCTGGTTTAATGTTAAAATGGATTTTTACGCATGATGTTTCAAAATTCACAGGAAATCATTTATCTACCATCATTTCAGTTACACCAACAATCTTTACACATCACAAAATTGACTAACTCAAAATATCAGCTTATGCAAAAATAACTTGTGAAATTATAACATATGTACACTTTAGAGTGATTAGAATTTAATTTGGTGACAGTGTGGACAGAGGAAAATGTCATTTCTTCTTACCACAACAAATATACATGTGCAGTGTAAGAAATAAGCAATTGTCCACTTGCCCATCACAGGTTGAATTTGCTGCGGGCAAGCTGAAAGTCTCAGAAGATTGCCCCCTGGACAATCTGTAATTTCAGAAAATGATTTTGCTTCATGTCTTTCTTAAAGTCTCGCATGTTCACTACAAATTAATATATAATAAGATGTTGCCATGCTGCCAGCTTAAAAAAACTATTATACAGTGGCAACAGTTTAAAGCTATAAACCTTTAAAAGTTCAGGTCTTGGCAAACAGTGCAGACCCATATCAGACTATTCTGGCAAACAGTGCAGACCCAGATCAGACCTCCTAGAGGAGCAGTCTAATAAGGGCCTTCACAGTTTACCATTGTGTCTGCAAATTTTGAGCCATATCTGTACATGTTAAACTACAGTACACTGTTTGATTTCAGCAATGTTTCATGTCCGATGGCACAGTGGGGAGAGCATCAAACTTTTGATCACAAGGTCGCAGGTTCAGTTCTCATCTTGGGTGCGGTGTTGTGTCCGTGAGCAAGGCACTTCATCCCAGTCGTTCAGTACTGGTTATGCCCAGGAAGCTGTCCTAAAATTACTGAAAATTGTTGACTGGGATGTAAAGCCTCAAACAAAGAAGCAAACAAAATTTTCACGTATCAGCATTTTTAGGAAAAATATGAATGAATTGTGCATGGCAAGTTTAAATTGTGGGGGTTATGTTGCATTTGTCTTCAGGTTGCGCGCTGGACAAGATGCATTCTCTGGCTTATTTCTAACACTGCATTTGACTTTCTGACATCCATAATAAATCATCACAGTCATTTTATTGGATTTTAATTGAAAGTAACTTGACATGGTCTCAACTTTTTGCTGAAGTATACTTGTCTAGACAGCATCTGGAAAAATCATGTTTAGGTCACATGATCTTGCAAGATGGCTGAAATTTGACAGACGAGCTGAATTGCACTGGAATAATTGGAATTAAAGAATTTTCTCGCGTGCAAGTAAGATTTTTAATGTTAAATACCATTTGTTTAACAAGTTTACATAATATTCAGCAAGATTTAATCCATTTTATACCTGTTTTTTCCTCATTGTTGATGCGGATGATTTTCTTCTTGCTTTTGAAACAAACTGTACCGAATTCTGACACACGCTATTTCTGCGCGAGCATGATTTATGTATCAACGAATCCAATGGTCATACATGAACTTATGAGAATCAGGCATACTTTGTTAAAACTCTGTATTAAACATGGCCATCAATTGAGGTGGCTAAGATTAAAAACTGATTATAACAAGCATAAATGAAGAAAAATCTCCCATGAGAGGGCCCAAATGATATGTTTACAAGCCTTATACATGTGTATATAAGAGCAGCGAAGGCTGAGTTGAGCATGCACAAATGTGTGATCTCTTCAGAGCTATTGCTGCCTGCACACACAAATTAGGTACTTGGATGATCACATGGCTGAAATCTTGGCATTGGTTTTAACATATTTATTAAACAATTCGCAATGTACTAGTATCCAATACTAAGAAAGAATTAGAACGGAAGAAAATCTTGTCTTTGGACTCCATTCAATGGCTGTGCATTAATGTTTATAGGATGACCCACCGCATGTGGGATAAGTCATATGAGAGGACTCAAGTAATTTAATGTTTACAAACCTTATAGTGCATGTTGTGCTTGCATATATATGAGCAGTGAAGGCTCAGTCAAACCTATAATGTAGTGAATATTTATTTTAGACAATTTGACTTAAAAAAATGTAACTTTGTCTTAATATTCAAACTGGCCAAAACCTCCCACAGCCGAAATGACTCACAGCCTAAAAGACCCACCAAAATAGGCCAAGTTGGCTCATCCCAAAATTAGGCTGAAATGACCCCGGATTCACCAAGGGTGGTTAATTGCTTATAAAGGCTACCTTTACTTGCATTACAAACAATAGGGTTTCTAATTTGCATATTGCATCTATCTGTACATCTAGTATATGTTTAATTTATTGTACTGACGTATCATACATTTGACTGTGCCTCGTCACAATATGTAAGAAAATGACAATAATTTTATGCTCAAATGTTTTGCGAATCAAGACATAAGACCATATACATGTAAATCATGTACATTGTATGAATAATAAAATGTGTGGTTTCAGATTGAAGACTTTGCACTTAACATATCAGATTGTAATGTTAAGTTTCCTGGGCTGAAACCTGTCAATGAATGGAAAGCCTATCAACTTAAAGATAAACCAGGTGAGGTGGAATTGAGTTAATTTTTCCTATGTTTAATGTTTATGTACTTCAGGCTTCCAGATAAGAACACGTGTAATTAAACATCAATTTTGTTATTTCTCAAAGAAACTCAATGAGATGGTTCTTGGGTACCCAAAGCATATTTTTTTAATTGATGTTTAAGAAAATTATCACAATTTTATGCATAAAAAATGGCCCTTATCTGGACCTATGGTGCTTACTTACCCTTTAGAAGCATTCTATCATCTTTATGCTTCCTAAATAATCTGGAAAAACAGATCCTTTAGAAATAGAGAACCTACAAAATTTGAAAACAGCAGAGTTTCATGAGAACTAATGTTAATTGCAGCATGCCCAATAGCACCGTCTTAAGTGGTATTCTGTTTTCTGTCCGAAGGCAATATTCCTGAAGGACCAGAATTTGAAAAAAAAATCTACACTATCGATGTACAAGGAGAAGCTCTACCATTTTCATGTGGCACAATGACAGCTGTTTTGATCAAAGGAACTGTAAATTTTGAACAAGTGTACATGTATTTGACTGTCTAATTTTGTTTTAACCCTTTTCATTCTGGATATTATAGTAACTTTGACAAACTGTGAAGACCCAAATGAAATGCATAAGGTGGCATTTCATCAGGGTCTGCACTGTTTGCCAAGATAAAAACTATTTCCTGGGAAATAAATACATAATTTTATAGAAAGTTTGAGCAGTACCCCCTTAAAATACAAAATGGACAATTGTATCAATATATATTTGATAATCCATCAGAATGAAAGGGGTAATGCTAGAATGGCAATTTCAATATGATGACTCGTGCTTTACACTGAGGCTGATAATTAACATTGCAAAAATGCAAAGCACAGTCCATTTTCCCGCCATTATTGTGATTTTTCTCTCATTGTTCAAAATTGCCTTATTTCTGGTATCTGTAGTTCTGGTAAATATCATATATACTGAAGGACTTTAAAAACGCACCACCTGCTTAAATGCTAATGTATGTCGAAAATTGGATATTTTCATTCTGTGAAAAATAAAATTGACAAGTTCCATCATTTAGCTTGCATTCAATAAGAAAATCAAAACGCTGTGGCTTATGATTGCCGTGACCTTGCGATAATTCTGAGACAACTCAAATTCAAAAAGTCACAGAGTACCCATACCTTCCATTATGAACGAAAAAAAGTTTTCGAACTGATATTTGTTCTTGAAAGCAAAAGGAATGACAAAATCGAATCATGAAGTTTTAGGCCTCTGGCAACGTTCATTACGTCTACATGACATCACTGATTTTTGATGTAATTGGCCATTTTTATCCAAAGAATCAGGAATAATCAATTTTTTTGGTTGCCAACAGATACTCCTCAATCAGCTGCATAAAAGACAAAATTATCGCGACATGCGCGGACGTCACCCGTCTGTTATTGATGTTTGAAAATTTAGGACTGACGTTAGCAAAGAAACGCTGCGAGTGGGAGTGTAATAAAACGATTATTTCTGAAAATTTTTGTGTTTTTCCATTTGTTAAGACATCTGGCTACCACCTAAAAGTGTTTGTTTTCAAATTGAATCAAATTCACATTTGTCAGACGACAATTGTTGGAAAACGCTTACGTCAATATTACGTCAGAATGAACAGCATGAGCAAATCGATATCATGGCAAATCATGGTCCATTTTGCAAGTGGATAAAAATTGTTAAAGAAAACATCCTCAAACCAATCATGTGGAAGAGACAGAGAATGTAAAATGGTGCGTTTTTAAAGTCCCTCAGTATAATATCGTAATCGGATCTTTAGCAAAAGCAGGTCTAGTAATTGGTCTACTCCCTCCGTCCTTCTGTCTGTCTGTCCGCAACACTTTAGAGTGCCTAGTTTGTGTAATCTGTAACCCCAAAAGTTTTCATTCTTTTTTATTCAAACTTTGCATAATGATTGTTCACATATTGAAGATGTGCACCTACCATTTTGTGCACATTTGATAAATATTTTCTCATTTTTTAGGGGTTTTGGGGTGCCTAGTTTGTGTAATCTGTAACTCCAACAGTATTCATTCCTTTATATTCAATCTTTGCATAATGATTGTTCACACATTGAAAATGTGCACTTCCTATTTTGTGCACATTTCATGAATAGTTTCTTCATTTTTTGGGGGTCTAGAACTTAGACATTTTTTCTGTGTTTGTGTAATCTGTAATCCCAACAGTTTTCATTCCTTAATATTCAAACTTTGCATAATGTTTGTTCATGCATTGAAAATGTGCACCTCCTATTTTGTGCACATTTGATAAGTAATTTCTTATTATTAAGGCTGTTGAACTTAGACATTTTTTCCATCCCAAATGCTTAGGGGGTGTCTGGTTTGTGTAATCTGTAACACAAGCAGTTTTCATTCCTTTATTTTCAAACTTTCCATTATGATTGTTCACACATTGAACATTTGCACCCTATGTTTTGTGCACATTTGATAATATATTTTGGAGTGATGATCATGAACTTAGACATTATAACTTCTACACAACCTTTGGAGTGCTTACATTGTGTAATTTGTGTGTAATCTGTATCTCAAACAGATTTCATTCCTTTATATTCGAACTTTGCATAATGATTGGTCTCACATTGAAGATGTGCAACGATGACCCAGGTCCAGAGCAGAGTTTGGTCTTGTTTATTTAAATGCAGGGGCATCATCCACATCAGTGGGCCCCCTTCCAGGTAACTGGCTAACTGCAGGCACAGCAGATCTCACACCTGATTCCAGGTGCTCCTTTCTTTATGGTCAACTGTCGTAAGCTTTACTCATTGCAGTCCTTCTCCGTCAGTGTCTTCCATGTCAGCTTGGACCTTCCTGACCCCTGCCTGCCATCAACCTGTATATCACATGCTGTTCTGACTGCACCACTAGATTGCACCACATGTCCAAACCAACAAAGCCTTCTCTCTCTCAGAATGAGGTCTAGGTCCTCAAGCTCAAACATTGCCAGTAGCTCACTTGACATTACTATTCTAAAATATTTAACACTAGTTGCCTACCAAAAAGCCCTAGACAAACAGTGTAGACCCAGATCAGACTGCTTCTTCAGAAGCAGTCTGATCAGGGTCTTCCCTGTTTGCTATTCTGACAAGCATTTTGTGAATTTCAGACCTGATAACCAACACTATGAGAAAAAAAGAAAATTTAGAAATTTTAGAACCTTTACCCAGGTCCTCAGTTAAGAGGGCAACACAGAAAAAATAATTTTCCATATTTCTCAGTCAAAACATATGTTGTGGGTACTTAAAAGAACTGTCTCAATGAGACGGTTAAGCACCCAAAAGATATGCTAAATCTTATGCGTAAGAAAATATTTACAATTTTATGCTGGATGGTTTCATTTATCTTAACCTGCTGTGAAGATTGGCGCTGCTATACATTGTGCAGTGGAAATTTAGCATGGATGCTTTCATGAATGAGTCGACAACATATTAGAAAAAAAAACTGCTTAAAATACATGTGATATTTCTAGATTTAATTGTCAAACACAGGTTTAGATAAGCAACATTTTTTTAGCGTAAAATTGTTAATATTTTCTTACCAGTTAGTTCAAACATATATGTTTTTGATGCTCAAAAGAACCATCTCATTGAGACAGTTCTTTTGAGTACTCACAACATATGTTTTGCTTGAGAAATAAGAACATTATTTTTTTGGTACACACTCTTAACTAAAGGCCAGGTCAAAACTGCAGTAAATGTGCAAAACATGAAACCTATATGCAATATGCATGTTTCATAATATGTATTTAGGGAGCTCAGTGGCTCAGTGGTAGAGTACTTGACTCGAGACTGAGGGGCTGCTGGTCCGAGCCTCACCAGCGTCACTGCGTTGTGTCCTTGAGCAAGACACATTAATCCTAGTTTAGTACTGGTTCAACCCAGGAAGACCCGTCCCGACATAACTGAAAGATTGTTGATGGGATGTAAAGAATCAAACAAACAAAATAATATGTAATTTTCTGTTGTTGTATACCTCTTTAAACAATTCTTTTGGGATAATTCCTGGTAGAAAAAAAAAACAGTATGTAAAAAGGTTATTTGGATGACCATTGTCACTTTAAATATGGGATTTTTGTTTTGTAGCAATTGTTAAATACTTGTCTAGGTATTTTTGACACTCCTCAATGAGTCCTCATTCTGTTTTATAGGATTTTTGGTGATAAAGAATCCGTTTGAAGCCGAGTATCAGAAGTACTGGGTACAGAGATGTCTCGTAGATTTCCCGGTGAAACCTAACACAACAAATGTAGATGCTCACATGGAACGACCTTCACATATTTGGGAGTCATGCCAGAGTGAACAAGGGTAGGACTAAGTAGAACACTACACTAACCCTTGTCCTGCTAAACTGGGATACAGTCAACCCTCTTTATAACGACCATGTTTGTTGGAAGCTATCTTTGACGTTAAAGTGAATTTGCTGTTATAAAGAAATGCCGACCATTACCAGTCCCACATCATAATCATTTGGTAAAAGAAAATAGTATACAAATTAATTTAAATGCTATTATTCCAAATGCATACATCAGTTTAATTTCATAATGCATCAAAATTCACAAAGCTTCCTTCTTATCAAATGTGACAGATACCTGTTCATGGAAAAAGACCTTGGCCTGATCACCAAAGTGACTGACACATGGTAAAAATTCTGTTATAATGAATTTATTTTCAATAGAAAATGTATATCTGTTCCCAGAACTTACTGTCGGTGTTGTTAAGTGAATATTCTGTTATGAAGAGGGATTTTTAAATGGAAACAGATCCGTTCCCTGGAAATTTATGTCAGATAGTGAATATTCTGTTATAAAGAGTGACGTTATAAAGAGTTTTGACTGTATATCTTTGTTTTAAAACGGTGTAGATTCAGATTAGCTGGATAGTGAAAAAGCCAGCTACAGTCTGATCAGGGTCTTCCCCATTTGCCATTCTGACAAGCATTTTGTAAAGTCTGGTCCTGATAGCCAACATTTTATTTGAGAACAGAAAGAGAAAAGTGTTCAAAATTTTTAGAACATTTATCGTAATGGAGATACTCACAATTTTTTCTTAAGCCCATGAATCTTTACAGTCTATAATAAAACACCAAATTTCTCAAATTGGCAGAAATTCTGGTTGCTCTTTTTCTGAGTATCCAGTGGCGGATTTAGGGGGGGTGCTTTGGGTGCTTAAGCACCCCCAGCTGAGTCCATGGTAAAAATATCTTAACCTACCTTTTTCCTCTCAATGTACGAGGGTCTAGATGGGGTATAATGATTAGTGAATAATGGCCCTTTTTTATAATGAATAGTGAATAATGAGCCAAAAAAATAATGAATAGTGAATAATGAGGGCCTAAAAAATAACGAATAATCCTGTATTTTTAATGAATTGAAGAAAAAATTAATGAATAGTGAATAATCAGATTTCTTTGTCACCTTTTGTACTGTTAATGAATAATTGGTCTTATTTTAATGAATAACCCAAAATTTTAATGAGATGAATAATGGGCTAAATTTTTAATGAATAGTGAATACCAGACCCTCCCCCCCCCCCCCCATCCAGACCCTCATGTACGGTAGGTACCTTTTGCGTGTTCTGTAAGCCCGGTTTTAAAGTCAGCACCCTTGAGATTTAAACGGCTGTTAATTGTCACACCTAATCATAAAATTGAGTTTTCCCAATCAATGGAGAGCAAATCAGCTGACCGACTGCGTAACCAGGCAACCTGAGTTACCTCTAAATTTGGATAGCCTTCATCTTCAAGTCAGTGCGAAAACAGTAATTGATACATTTTGTATAAATTTGAAAACAAGTCTTGATAACTGGCGAAATGCTTTCCTCAAAGTATGCGTTCATTATTGAAAATGCTATTCCTGCAAACCGCTGAAAGGGCGGTTATGTATTTGGAGTTTGACCATTTTTCATATGTAATGTATATTTTTTCGCGTCATGGCCACTGACACGACGCGCGCGACCTGATAGAATACCCGTGGTCTGTTTTGAAATTGTCGGTCTCTTTGATCATGAATCACCACTGGTGGTAACACCACTGAAAACATTAGCAAACAGTCTGGACTCAGATCAGGCCCGAAATTTTGATAAGGTTTCAAACTGTTTGTAATTATGACGTATTCATGAACTCGGACCCGGTCCGAGACATGAAAGATATTTTTAAAAGAAGTTAATATAAAAGTCTGCAGCATGCAGAGTTGATACACAAGCATGTTGACATAACTACTGGGGTTGTGACCAGGTAAGGGACAATCCAGTTTGCTCAGCTACAGAGACTAGCTGTGGTATAGAAATTTTGCCTGAGGTAGGGTTATATGTTACAATTTCAACAGACAAATACGCTGGTTTGACATCATCGCAGTCTGATCTGTGCCTTTGTCATTCGCTAGCAGCAAAACCAAATGTGAAATTTTCAAAGGATATAGTTTTAAAATCGTCATTAGCACTTTTTGACGCTTTTTCTCCAACAACAATTTTCTTTTTAAAAGTCACCGCACACTTTTGCCGTGGTGCTATTTCCATGACCTGTTCGCAGTCTTGCTGGAGTCTTCATATTTTGGCTGACAAACACGGATGCGCACTCTGATTCAGGTCATCAAAGTTTCAGCCTTCTGTGCAATAAGACGCTTTAAAAAATGAGCTAGCACATAAGATTTTGACACTATCGCATCGGCGATGCCAGTCTTGCATATCATGCGTGCGTGTGTGTGTGTGTCAACTCTGTGGGATGCGGATCTAGTTGAGTAACAATATTGTTAGCTCACATGACCACGAAAACTCATGTGAGGTTTTAATGTACCAATGGTCCAACGTTCGCCACGGCATCTTCCGTTCACGTTTTCAAAGAAGTATATCAGCAGACTAATTTTAGTCAAATTACATATAAAGCATCATCAGGTATGGGAGGGGAAAGGTTGAATGTGGTGTTTTAGCTGACTGGCATATGTATAGACTTATAATGGGAAAAACTTAACAATCTTTTTCTCTGAAACGGCGAGACCCACAGCTTATAGATGTATGTCTTGTGGTCACCTACATAAATCCTGTCATCCATGCTCCTAGCCATGGAGTCATTAGCTAAAACAAAATCGTCCCATAAACCATGAGACCCACAGCTTGTAGTCCCATAAATTCTGCCAACCATGCATCTTGGGTCAAAATTTGCCAAATGCTTACGATCATTAGACTTTAATAGCGTCAAAAACCATAATGGGGAAAAGCAAATGCCAAATGCTCAGGGGAGTGGTATATAGGCTAATGGAGTATCGTGCTTCTATGGGACACAGTTCTATATGGAAACTGATTTGCGCTATTTGTGTCTGTAATATATTGACTGTCGGTGTCCGTCTATCAAGCACCCCCAGCATAAGTGGTCCTGGATCCGCCACTGGTATCAACTTGTCACCTTGTAATTGGTTCCTGTTGTTAAATTTAGTTTAGACCACAGAAAAAAATCAGAGCTGGTCAAATCAGTTTATAATTCTTTGTAAAAAGGAATTCAGGAAAAAGTGAGAACATATGCAAGGATCAGCTGCATGAAAAAATGTGTTCTATTCCTTCTGAAAACAATCATTTTGTATGCAACAATTACCTGATCCAGATTGAGTAACTAAGGAGATATCATATAAACAATAAAACAGAAAAATAAACAAAATTACATCCTTGTTTAAAACACAAGTGCTTCCAAATGGTCAGTATGTACAATTTTGAAAATACTGGTAGAAAGTTGAAACCTTATCACCTAATCTAATTTGTCTGCTGATTGATTCCAGGATGGGGGGGGGGGGGGTACTCTTTAAAGGTCTTACTCTCTAAAGTAAACTTGTATCCAAGTTAATATACATATACCTAATCATAGGTTTAGATAAACAGAATTTTTCAGCGTAAAATTGTAAATATTTTCTTACCCATCAGTTTTGGCATATGTTTTGGGTGCTCTAAAGAATCGTCTCATTGAGACGGTTCTTTTGAGTACCCACAACATATGTTTTGGTTGAGAAATAAGAAAATTAATTTTTTGGTACGCACTCTTACCTATAAGTCCTGCGGTTTACTAAAGCATAAAAATGTACTTATGGACTTTTCATTTCAGTCCTGATTTAGGAAAGGATAGTCTCCTAATGAAGCTGAGATGGGCAACTCTGGGATATCAGTATGAATGGAATACCAAGGTAATTACTTTTTCCTTCTTTAACTTACAGTGGCCTTAATAAGGATCTGGAGAAATGAGGATTTTACTCGCTGCTTTGAGATTTAACTCCGCATGCTGGTTAACTTTTCATGCTTTTGTTGTTGTCTCACGGTCTGCTGACCTAGCAGCACTATCAGAATTTCAAACAGATTGGATCCAGATCAGGCCCAACATTCTGCCTGGCCTGATCCAAATTGTTTGCAAAGGTTATAAGAAAGAAAATCTTGGACCTAAAATTTTTTTATATATAAAATATTTGTCAACAGCATTTTAAAATGAAACTAGGTTGCAGTCCATGGTACACCATCGCAAATACAGGCTTTTTTACCTTTGACCTTGACCTTTGGGCCAAGGTCACAGTCACACAAAACACTTTCTAGTACTCTCTACATCATGTGACCTATGCAGCTGCAAAGTTTGGAGTTGCTGTGTCCAATGGTTTAGAAGATAGATTAACAAGAAAATTCATTATTAAATATTTTGACCTCGACCTTTGGTCACACACACAGCATTGCCTAGTACCCTCTACATCATGGGACCTATGCATCGGCAAAGCTTGAAGTGGCTAAGTCCAACTGTTTTGGGGATGCATTTACAAGAGAATACATTATTTGACCTTTTACGTTGGGGTCAAGGTCACAGAAGATGTTGCCCAGTACCCTTTACATTATGTGAACTATGCACCTGTAAAGTTCAAAGTTGCTACGTCCAATGGTTAAGGAGGAGACACATTTACAAGAAAATACATTACTTGACATTGACCTTGGATCACATAAAGTATTGCCTAGTGCCTTCTACATCATGTGATCTATGCACCTGCTAAATTTGAAGGTGCGCATCCAGTGGTTTTTAAGAGAAAATATGAAATGTTGCACAGTAACCTCAACATTATGTGAACTATACACTTGTAAAGTTGAAAGTTGCTTGGTTTAAGGAGGCGATGCATTTACAAGAAATTGCGTTATTTGACCTTTGATCTTGGGGTCAAGGTCACACAAAATATTGCCCAGTACCATCTACATCATGTGACCTATACAACTGCAAAGTTTGAAGTTACTACGTCCAACAGTTTAGGAGGAGATTCATTTTCAAGAAACAAGACTGACAGACGATGTACTGGATTTGCTACGAAATTAATATACCATTTTTTTTTTCGAAAGAAAAAAGCGGGTATAATAATGTATCAACAGAACAAGAGTTGAATGATGTGAAATGCAAACTTTATTTTTTAGAAAATGTTAAAAAAGTCGGCCAGATTTTAGAATCTGTCCGCCTCTATTTGTTAGGTTCATTGGTTGAATGTGCATTGGTTGAACAATACATGAAATTAATGTACTAGGTCAAGTTTATTATGGTGATTAGATTAGGGTATTTTTTGGAAGCAACTACAGTAAACCCTGTGTAAAATGACCACTCAAAAATAGACAAAACGAAGATCTTAATGGTAGCTTAATGAAGGTCAAAAGTATTGCAGAATGCTCCTCTTGGAGCATTCTGCAATAGTTTTGACCTGCATTAAGCAATAATTGGTCTTGAAAACCACTTTTCAGTCTTTTTGAGAGTGGCTGTTTTATGCAGGTTTTACTGTATAACATATCTGTATCAATTCTAGATATAAAAAGATTTATAGAAATATATACTGAAATACTTTTTCCTCGCCCATATTTATGATCTGATACAAGACTACTAATGAGACAAAGACTACCAACATGTTTCCTTTACAGAACCGTCTCTTCTGAAACAAATTTATAGAATTGAAAATTATTTGGCACAAATAGTCACTAGATGACCCTCTACAAAAATAGCTAAAATATATTTGATCTGTCCAATTTTATCTCACAATTTTCCATAAATCACACACCTTTATGTTTGCCTACAATAATTTCAAATGTTGCTAAAATTCTATAACATATTGGACTTTGACAGTGAAATTTCAGTGAGCATTTAAGGTTTATTTTGACCCTCTTGTATTTTATTTCAGGAATACTTTTCTGACAGATTAAAGATGTTTCCAAATGACCTCGCCTATTTATGCAATTATATAGCACAAACAGTAGGTTACAAGGACTTTGCCTCAGAGGCAGGCATTGTCAACTACTACAGGATGGAGTCAACTTTGATGGGACACACAGACGTTTCTGAGCTTGATAAAGCTGCTCCACTTATTTCATTTAGGTAATCTAGCTTTGTCGTAGTTAGGCATCACAGGACAGTCCATTTTCGGACCTTTCGGCCCGCGGCCGCATACTTTTTTTAAACTTATTAACTTTTCAACAAACAGGCACATCAACTCACTTTCTACCTTGTCTTACTCTCCACAGGGGTCAAAACCTGGCAAATTAAAAAAAAGCCCCTATGGTCCAAAACTAGGTACCAGTAGAGTATTTGTTATATCCAGGCTTTCAAGCGGGCCCTACTTTTCCTATTTTTCCTACTTTTCCCTACTTTTTTGATTTGCTCCTACTTTTTCATGAAAATGCCCTACTTTCCCTACAGTTTCACTCTAAAATGTCATTCATGCGTAAAAAAGCCAGAAAATTTCCCTCACCCGCTGGGAATTAATACATTAACTGTTATGTTTATTCAGGGGGCAAGCCGCTAAACACCTCAAATTTTAATTTTTAACCCAAAAGTCTCTCTTTTTAGCTAGTGCTATTGTCACAGGTATTATCATGCTCATTTAGTATGAAATTTCTTATTTCAAACAACTCATTGTAATTAATTTTGTACTTGGAAAAGCCCTACTATCCCTACTTTTTTACACCAATAATCCCTACTTTTACACTACTTTTTCCCAAATTTTTATCCCTACTTTTTCCCTACTTTTCTGTTGATGTGCACTTGAAAGCCTGTATATCCCCATCACAACTTTTTCAATAGTGATAATACACTGACCCCAACACAACTTATATGGAAAATGAAAGTTACCTACACGTCGCCAGCCCTATCACTCACTTTTAGTCTGTAGATCAATATTACACAATATTCAAAATAAAAATGGGACACTTTATTAACCAATTAGCTTTTTGGCAAAGTCTCTCTGAAAACAGGACACTTTTGGAGCTCATTGTAAACAACTGACAACTGCAGCCGATGCAATGTTCTTCACCACAAGCAGGGCTGTATGATATGAAATTTTAGTTTCGTATTTCACTCAAACTTGTAGAAATACCCATCCTACAAGGCTTTTTAGCTGAAATATGCTCATATATCAAAATTTAAATTCAAAATATGCTATTTTGGACCCCTATACTAGAATATATAAAAATTCGTCCTTCTCCAAATTCGAAACTATAACTTGTAAGAAGTTAAGATATGATACTTCCCATAAGCGAATAACAAAGGCGCTGATCAGGCTATGCGGATGTACAGGCTGCTCTGCACCTTTGTTGTTTGTGAACCCTGTAGACAGGTTTTCTCGCGCCGAGGCCTATATGATCATAAGTTAGCATGGAAAAGAAACAGCAGTTATTGATAGTTTGATTTTTTTTGGTGGGGGATAAAATGGCTCTATCTATTAGTGATTAAAGGGTCAATTTTATAAAGGCATACCCTGTATACTGGCTATCTTCTGAAATACTGCTGATTAGTTATGAATCTTTATTGGTGGAATGCTTTTAACCCTTAATGCGCCTATTGCAATAAAAGTCGTCTGCTTTTCTTGTCTGCTGAAATGTTTAAGAAGCCTCTATGGCAAACAGTGTGGACCCAGATCAGACTGCTCCTATAGGAGCAGTCTGTTCTGGGTCCACACTGTTTGCTTCTATACTTAATTCGTCAGTAATGTTAGGCAGTTGTTTGCAGCAGATGACATTTTCAGATGCATTTTTTTCTTGGCGCTTTAAGGGTTAAACAAGAAATCTCCATCCGGCTATTAGAGAAAATAAAGAATAATTGGCCCCCAACAGGATTGGTCTTATCCCTTGCTGCCAATTGGAAAACTATGAAAACTTTAAAGGATTACTTTGACAGAATCATTCAATCAAATCAAACTTTGGCACATAGCAGTCTGTTTTTAGGATTAAAACACCCTTAAACAGTTTATAATGCGATATTTTCTCAAGAATGTGGAATTTACCTACATTTCAATTTAGAATTGTGCTGTTTTGGGAAATAACTGAGATATAATTGCAATGTCATTTCAGTTTTGGCCAGGATTGCATATTCCTCATTGGTGGACCAACAAAGGCTACAAGACCGGTTCCACTCTTCCTTCATAGTGGTGACATCAGCCTGATGACTGGTCCTGCACGACTGTCCTTCCATGCTGTACCAAGGTTACTTCATGCTGATCCGGATTACATTCAAGCTTCTTTTAACACAGATTCGGAGAGAAATGCTGAACACAGTCTGTCTATGAATGGAAATCATAACTGCAAAGAATTTAATGAGTTAAGTTCTCAGTTGAAAGATATAATTGATACGGCATCAAATTCAAATGTTGGTGAAGCAAATTCATCTGTAAGACAGAATGGTTCCCTGGATGACAAAAATAGAAATTCTAATATCAGCACAGAAAGCGCGTGTATTTGTGAAACTGAATCGGATACCAAAACATTTTCTGATCAAGAAATGGAAGAAGATGACCCTTATAGTATGCCAAGTGGTAAAAATATGTCTATTGACTTAAGGAAAGAAAATTGTGATAATGAGGCAAATGACATTTCAGACAAGTTGACTTCTCTATCAAGTTCTGGTGGTAACTGTGAACTCTCTGATCTGAAGTCTTTAATGGACAGAGTTATCAGAGAAACAGACTGGACTCCATTTGCAAAATACCTGAACCAGTCTAGAATTAATGTCAATGTTAGGAAAGTGTTAATCGAAGGGGAGTCACTTTCGATTAGCCCGGAAGTTATTCCTAAATGTCCAGGAAAAAAGCAATAACTCATCACCTACTGGGAAATTTTGCATGTTTTTTTGTCGTCTGCTGATTTTTTTCAAAATCAACTTCTTACAAAAATTCCTCCAGTAATACCATCAGAGTGTCAAACAGTTTGGATCCAGATCAGGCCCGACAAAATGTCGGGCCTGATCTGCGTGCAAACTGGTTACAAAGGTTATCAGTAGACAATGCTAGTAAACAGAGTCACCCAATATTAGACCTGTGAAATCTTCCTCCCAGTTTGATACACTTAAGTTTGGATGGTTCAATACGAGGTATGTCCTTAAAGTTCGTGGACAGCCTGTCCACAGCTCAATATAAACAATTACATGTACTAGTTTCTTCAGCTATATCATTATATTCAGTAATGTATATAATGCATGTGTGAAAAATGATGAAGATGCGACAAGCGATATGTCCTTTACGCCGGTTTTACTATAGGCACCATGCTATCCGCGGGCAAATGTCTGTAATCATCACAATGTCCCTATTTTTATATTATACTGGCCTTGAAGTTTATGTTGATATTAAAAGGATAAATTTCTATTTTAGGTTTTTGTTGCTTCTTTCATTTAGAGAAACAACTTAGCATATTGGGTCTGCTTAATCAACACAAATAGTTTAAGTTTATGCAGAGAAATAGCATTTTAGTACACCTGGTACTGTTCCAGGCTATTTGCGAGACGTTTTGAACAAAAATGGTGGTATGTTACGAACAGTTGCTGGAATATCAAATGGAAACTTATTTGATAAACTTTCAACACATATTTACAAACTATAAGGTTATAAGAAACTAATTGATCTGAATACATTTAGGGGTATAGTTTGAATAAAAACCCATGATTCTATGGGTGGCCTGTTTTTTGCTGACACTTACATTCACCTTTGATCGCCCTATGAAATCAACAGCTATTTTGGTAATGAGGCTACAAAATTAGCAAAACTCTTCACATTCGCTCATTATTTTCAGTACATCATTTATATGTTCACCTACATCAGTGAAACAAAAGTTAAAAAAACATGGGACATCCTGTTTATTTGATATTATGAATCATGTCATGACTATTAATTTTAGAATTGTGAATTTTGATACCTGCCCCGTATACTAGGGGGTACATGTCAACAAACGAGCACAAGATACATATTTTTCATCTATTTTGTTCATTGACTAAATCAAATTATTTGTATTATGTGGCTTTAAAGAATTATACACAACAGTATCGAAATCAGGCACTTATATAAGACCTAAATAAATCTTGTCCACAAACTTTAAGGACATACCTCGTATATGGGCAAACTCATGAGATTTTGGTACTTATGGTATTTTAGCTATTTGCCTCTAATAAACACCCATGATGACATATCCAGGGACACAGCTGTACGTCTAAAGTTTAGTTCTAACATCAATGTCATCGACCGGAAGCATTTTATCAAATACTGACCTGTCTGATTTGAGCACTGAGGGTACATGTGACATATTTGTTTACCAAATGCGTCCCAGAGTCATGTGATTCGCCCGATTGGCTGATTCAATATTGTTTATCAAGCGCGTCATCACGTGTCACTGAAACGGTTTCAATGAAAATGCCATGCGGAGAATGTTTTCAAAAATGTTTTAGTGCAAACAATATGATCAGTCTATGGCTGAATACCGTAATACTTATCATTGTTATGATTTGGCTACCCAACATGACTAGATATCTCCAATGAAGGATTATCTATAGGCATTTAACGCTTGTTACTTTTTAACGTAGGTGTTTTGAGTAATGCGCACCACGTAACAGCACAAACCTGACTTTTCAGTCGTGATGTCCCATAGCAGACAGGTCGATCCTTTAGTATCGCACATGCGCAGACGATGGTTCTAACATAGGTTTAGATAAGCAAAATTTTTGTAGGTAAAAGTGTAAATATTTTCTTACCCATCAGTTTTAACATATTTTTGGGTAATCAAAAGTACTGTCTATTTGAGACGGTTCTTTTGAGTACCCACAACATATGTTTTGGTTGAGAAAAAAAAAATTTATGGTACACACTATTAACTAAATGCCTGTTCTAAGTCTTCATTTTCATCCATACTTTGAGTATACAGGCAGCAAAGGCATGGCCCAGCGTGCACATTTTAGCCTTAGTTGCTCAACGATGTGATAAGTAGCAAAATCTCATATACTGACTTCTTTACAGTAAAACCTGTCTGAAACAGCCACTCAAAAATAGACAAAGATCATAATGACAAATGGTAGCTTAATGAAGGCAAGGGGTGCATTCTGCAAACCTTTTGACCTGCATAAATTGATAATTGGTCTTGAAAACCAATTTTCTGTCTTTTTTAGATTGGGCTTTTTACACAAGTTTTACTGTATTTTGAGGTCTCTTTGGATATATTTTCCGAATTTTTTTGAATTTCTGTCCTTTTTGATAAAAATTCTTTATTATATACAAAGTAATGAAATACAAGAAAATATTGATTTAATATAATGTATATTTGAAAAAAGTTATATTTCAAGTGTAAAATATAAAACTCTGTATTTCACTTGTGAAAATAAATATTATGACTTCTTTTCACTGTGAAATTGGATGTCCTTTGCTTTCTATGTTGACTTCCCTGAGCTCAACGCCTATAACTTTCTTATTTGTGGACAAAAGCACAAAGTGTGGCCATTCATTTTCTCAATTGGATCGTAAGTAACATTTTGGTAATAAAATTATCAGGATTTGTTGAAATAAATGTCATATTTTTTTGATTTTTTTTAATATCCCCTATGTATTCAGTGGCATACTATTGAGGTTTACAATGTCCATCAGTCCGTTTTTATTGCATAATTATTGGTGGCATACACTGTTAACAGCCAAGCATCAATGGAAACAAATTCCAGTATTATCAAGGAGATTCACACACTGACCTGCTTCACAAATTAAAATATACTTTTGGGGCCACTAAATTTTTGACTGCTGATATTTTAATCTCTGTTCCATCTGGCTTGGCCCTGGAAGACGGATAATGATAAAACCATTTACCTATTGACTGTAAAACGTTGACAAAATATAAAGCCATATTTTTCACAAATTTTGGTGTATAATTTGTAAAATTTAATTAATGATATCGATCCAACATTAGTCTTTCAGTAATCTTTAGCGAGTCCAATTGCAGATCCAGGGGTCGTACTTTCGTGGAGATTGAGCATGAAATATTTACTACAGTCAGTTACAAGCGAAACTGTGTACATGAAGTACTGGTTAACCATTTTGTCAAGCTTGCCCAGGAAAAAGTTGACCGTCTCAACATGACCATAGCTGTTGACTGGGACATAATCCACAAACCAAACAAACAAAATAACCAAGATGGCATATTGTAAAGCTGGACTGGCCTCTGTGCCTGGCTTAGTGCAAAAGGAATAAAGGATATATAATATGGGAAAGGTCGTAATTAATGTTGTGAGAACTTTTGATCCAACCCCATTGCTGTATCATATTTGGCAATAAAATATGTTTAAAACTAAAAGGAATAAAGACAGATTTCAACAAGCATAACCAAAGTATTGAGTACAGTATTATCCTTTTTTACTATCAAGAAATTTTTGGGGTATTTAAAAGATCTTCCTTCATGAGATTGTCCATTCAATACATTAGTATCTAAACATATTCTCCTCTTGACAAGGATTCAGGTGAGCGATCCAGGGCCCAAGGGCCCTCTTGTTTTGAGTATGCACAGCATATGTTATTGGTTTAGAAATATGAAAATTAATTTTTAACTACGAACTCTTGTCTTCAAGCCTGAAAATGTGTGTAGACAAAGCATGCATTTTTTATGCTTACAGCAATTTGTACGGAATTGCACCTATACAAAGTCTGATCTTTTCTAAATCGATCAGGTTTTACATTCAGATTCAATGCTTATAGAAATACATGTGTGTTGATGATGTCACATGTATAATTTCAGATTATGCCAATTTCGATCATACCTTAGATATCATGTAGTTTGGACCCATTAAAATGTTAATCTTGTATATATATCTATTCCTATAGCCGTTTTAACCCATTGTCTAATGAACGAAAATCCATGTTCAAATCAGGAGATTCACGTGCTGTTTGAACATGGGTTTAAACTTGAAAATACCTAAAATGAGCCCCGAGTTATTTACATGATGTTATATACAGAAAGCATTGTGGACCAGACTAATCATTTCGTCGATGCTTTTGTTTGTGAAAATGTTGCATATGGCTATGACGTTGTGACAGCATTATAATGTTCGAAAGATTACAGCCGACGACATTTTGTTAAGAAATCCAGTGTAAGAACAGGCATATTTGAATGTTTTGACATTATTTCAGTGTAAATTTGATTGGAGTAAGGTAAAATATGCAAGAATTCGACCACACATGTTTGTTTCATTGCATTACCACTTGCCAGGTCCCTTAGGAGATGTTTGAGCATTCCCCCTATCAGCCTCGTGTTTAAACAGCTTCCCCAGGACCTGGCAAATGTTAATGCATGAAAAAACATGTGTGATCCATATAGTATAGATAGCACTCTGAAGGTATTTGGTTTAAACATATTTATTCAACTTTGTTTGTACATACAAATACAATATAATCAAATAAGGTGAGGATTAGAAGGTATCAGAAGGTATTTGTGAAAGAGGTATAGATACCTCAATATTTATATTTTCGAAGCAAGTCTTTAATGAATCTTTAGATTTTTGCAAACGTTCATAGCCTCATGAATGACACAAATTTGATTGATAGCTGCCAAGCTCATTTGCTCATGCAATACGCTTCCAACATCGAACTCATTTGCCAGAAGTGACACTGTTGTTGTGATTGACAGCTAGCTGCACCCAAGTTGCATGTAAAAAACAAGCGTCTTGTTTGCTCCATTGGCTGTCTGTGTTCACGCTAGCTGTTCCGTTTTACACTCCCACAAAACCGTTAATACGATTACATATTAAATACAAAACTGTTTTATTCCAAAATTATAAATAATTTTTATACACTAGGTATTTATTATAAAATGTAAATATCATATCTAAGGTATAATCAAAATTAGCCGAATAAAAGGATCTTTATTTCAGTCATAATCTGAAATTTCTATTTGAATGCAAATTGTTTGACACTCTGATGGTATTCCTGAAAGATTTTTTTTAAAAAAGATATGCAAAATTTCCCAGATTTTTTACCTGGCATTGTGCTGTTTTATGAATTTATTTATGCATATGTTGTTCAAGATACATATGCCAATATTTTATATATTTTAAATAAATTTTTAAAAGCAATTAAATTGTATTTTTATGCATGAAACGGTGTCTGTTTTACTTTTGATTCGTTTGTATAACACATTTTTATTAATGTATATGAAACTGTTCGAAACTAAATTTTGTTCATACAAATGAAACCGTTTCTATCTTTTCTTTTCTTTAAAATTTGTGTTTATACCCCCCGCAAACTTTGTTTGTAGGGGGTATACTGTTTTCACGTTGTCCGTGCGTCCGTCCGTCCGTGCGTGCGTCCGTCCGTCCGTAACGCTTTGTTTCCTTAATAACTCGAAGAGTCATTGCTGGATTTTCATCAAACCTTGCAAACATGTTCATATATGCAAGACAAATACTTTAGACAAAAAAGTAAAGGCTAGGGGCCAATTCTATTAGAGTTATTTCCCTTTGTAGTTCTAGATGGCTTTTAATATAGTGCTTTTTCCTTAATAACTCGAAGAGTCATTGCTGGATTTTCATCAAACCTTGCAAACATGTTCATATATGCAAGACAAATACTTGAGACAAAAAAGTAAGGGCTAGGGGCCAATTCTATAAGAGTTATTTCCCTTTGTAGTTCTAAATGGCTTTTAATATAGTGCTTTGTGCTTATGCTATTATAGGCCATATACGGGCCAATCAACTCCTACCACAGCTTTCGATGGAACAATTTGATACTTTTCCTATACAATGTAGACACATTGAACATATGCATGAAGGAGTTTAGTTCAGAAATTATAATTTTTGACAAAATGACAGCTGTGAGAACTTAGACAATTTTTCCCTAATAAGGTGTTTGTATATGCATAGACAGTTCCTTTATGGGCCGATCAACTCCTACCACAGCTTTTTATGGAGCAATTTGATACTTTGCCTATACAATGTACACACATTTAACATATGCATGAAGAAGTTTGGTTTAGAAAAGATATTTTTTGACAAAATGACAGCTGTGAGAACTTAGACAATTCTCCCTAATAAGGCTTTTGTATGTGCATAGATGGTGCCTTCATGGGCCGATCAACTCCTACCACAGCTTTTGATGGAACAATTTGAGACTTTGCCTATACAATTTAAACACATTGAACATATGCATGAAGGAGTTTTGTTCAGAAAAAATAATTTTTGACGAAATGACAGCTGTGAGAACTTAGACAATTTTTCCCATATTAGGCTTTTGTATATGCATAGATGGTGCCTTCATGGGCTGATCAACTCCTACTACAGCTTTTGATGGAACAATTTGATACTTTGCCGATACAATGCAGACACATTGAACATATGCATGAAGGAGTTTGGTTCACAAAAAATAATTTTGACAAAATGACAACTGTGAGAACTTACGCTATTATTCCCTTATATGGCTTTTGTATATGCATGGATAGTGCCTTTATGGGCCGATCAACTCCTACTACAGCTTTTGATGGAGCAATTTGATACTTTGCGGATACAATGTAGACACATTGAACATATGCATGAAGGAGTTTATAATTTTTGTTTGCACAGATTCTACTGAAATCTTCTTATCAAAACTAAGGTCTTCTTGTTCGAACTATAACTTGCCAAGTTTTGTCACTGACTCTTACTGTGCGGGGGGTATCTAATAAGCATTGCTTATTGACTTTTTTCATTTAAATTGTATCTGTGCAGTGATATATATAGATTGATTTGTTTGAATGAGACAGTATATTTCTTTTCTTTAATTTTATGCCCCCAAAGGAACTTTAGGAGTTATATAGTAATCACACTGTCCATCCTTCAGTCTGTCTGTCCTGCTTCGTGTCCGGAGCATATCTCTGATGACCGAGTACCATTTTCAGGTCACTGTAACCATGACCTAGTTTTTAGAATAATCGTGTCCGGAGCATATCTCTTATATTATTTGAGGTAGGAATCCCATATTTGGTGTGTGGATGCATCTTGAGATGACGAAGTTTCGGGTACCATCCTTGGGTCACTGTTACCTTGACCTCTGACCTAGTTTCTAGAAACTGCATTGAGTCTGATGCATATCTTCTATATTCTTTGAGATAGGAATTCCAAATCTGGTGTGTAAATGCATCTTCAGATGGCTGAGTGTCACATACCATTTTCAGGTCACTGTGACCTTGACCATGACCCCTGACCTAGTTTTAAGAATTATTGTGTCTGGAGCATATCTCTTACATTAATGAGGTAAGAATTCCAAAGTTGGTGTGTAAATGCATTTTGGGATGGCTGAGTGTCACATACCAGTTTCAGGTCACCTTGACCTTGACCTCTGACCTAGTTTTAAGAATTATTGTATCTGGAGCATATCTCTTATATTATTTGAGATAAGAATCCCAAATGTTTGATGTGTGGATGCATCTTGGGATGGTGGAGTGTCATGTACCATTTATGAGTCTCTGTGACCTTGACCTCTGACCTAGTTTTTTAAAATAATCATGTCGGGAGCATATCTCTAATATTATTTGAGGTAGGAATCCCATATTTGGTGTGTGGATGTATCTTAAGATGGCGGTGTCACATACCATTTTTGGGTCACTGTGACCTCGACCTCTGACCTAGTTTTTAGAATAATCATTTCGGGAACATATCACTTATATGGGAATCCTAAATTTGGTGTGTGGATGCATCTTTGGGTGGTGGAGTGTCTGTACCATTTACAGGTCACTGTGACCTTAAACTTGACCTCTGACCTGGGATTTAGAATAATTGTGTCTGGAGTATATCTTATATTATTTGAGGTAGGAATCCCAAATTTGGTGTGTGAATGCATCTTGGAATGGTGAATTGTCCCATTCCATTTTCTGGTCACTTTGACCTTGACCTCTGACCTAGTTTCTAAAATTGGCATCAAGTCTGTAGCATAACTTCTATATTCTTTGAGGTCGGAATTTAAAATTTGGTGTGTGGATGCATCTTGGGGTGGCAGATGTCGCGCAGAGACGTAGCCATCTATTCTTGGTTGGTGCGGCAGAAATTTAGCGCCAAATGCGCGAATGCGAGCGCTGTATGGGCGAAGCCATCGTTTGGGGTGCGGGGGCATGCCCCCTCGGAAAATTATTAAACAAACGGTGCGATTTCGTGCATTCTGGGATGATTTTAAGCAGTAGTTTCGTTTCTTTTTGGAGACATTTTTTTGGTAATTTATCCATATTATATTTTATTATATGTTGTTCACTTTTTCTGCTTTGATAAGTAGCATTTATTGGTGCGGCAGCGTATCACATCAGCAAATTTTAATGGTGCGGCATGTCGCACCGGCCGAAATTATTGGTGCGGCGAATGCCGCATCTGCCGCACCCGTGTCTATGCCCAAGTCGCATACCATTTTTGGGTCTCTGTGACCTTGACCTCTGACCTAGTTTTTAGAACAATAATGTCCGGAGCATTTCTCTTACGGTAAATGTTCTAAAATTTCGAACACACTAAAATTACGAACACCTAAAATTATCATCGAAAATAATTTTTAAAACATCCTAAAAAATCGAACACTGCCCTTTTTCGGAAAAGTGGATTTCTAAAATTACGAACACACGTTTTTTCGGCGAAAAATCGATGTCCATTTATCTGTTTGTCCCATCTGTGTTCGGTATACTTCTACCGTACAGCACGTGAGCGGTAGTGGTAGTTGGAAGGTTCCATTCTACTTAGATGGGTAACTTCTGGCACGTGACGTTCTATTTCGCATGCCAGCGCGCGACGTCATATGTTATAAAATATTCAAGGTCACCAGCATTGACGAACTTGGTGCATGGACAAGTTCCTGCAACGAATCCGAAACTGCTTGAGTATATGTATCCACCCGAATGGCTGAGATCATTATTTATTACTGACCAAACATTGACCTTCAGGCCGTGATTCAACGAGTACGTGAATTACACGCAGAGCAATCCTCAATAGTGTGCTGTGACACGTACTCGTTTTTTTCTAAAATATCAGCCCCGAAGAGAGAGAGTTGCTCACTTAGGCGAGAGAGAATTATAGTTATTGCCGTGGACGTTTGCAACATAAGGGGTCATTCGGTTTCGTGCAAAATGCAGAGAAAATCGTGCAAGTCTCAAGTTTTTTTTTCTCACCGGGACATCCAATGCGGAAATTAAAGCCACATTATATTTAATATTTACCGACATGCCTGCAAGAACTCACACGTGGTAATCATCTCTTTTTGGGGACGGATGTTAGTCTGTTCCCCAATTTTAACAATAGCGTTTTGACCACACGTCGTAATTTGCTCTTGCACTGTTGAACACATCAATATGTTACCATTAATCCCAATTTTTCAGCATATTTGTTGCAAAGTATCAGGTTAAATGGTTGATTTAGAGGCAGAGTGGTAAACAGTTGATTCTGGATCAGTATTTTCTGAGAAGCCAGCTGATATGGATCTACATTGTATTCAAAACAGGGCATTACCAAGCCGCATGATAAGGGATTAATACGATCCTAACAACACCTATTAAGAAGCTTCCGCGTAAAAATAGTTCCAACTTGTTTCGTGTTTTTTATTGTCATTGTTGTTTTTGTCTTTTTAAAAATAGGTCTAGATCTAGAGTATTTGAGATTTATCTGCTCGATTTCAAAAAACCAATCATAAATATATGTAAATTATTATCGCGCAATAATAAATTTATATAATTAGCGACCACGTGAGCAGGGAACCAGTTGATACATATACAAGAATTGGCTTTTTAAAAAAGTTAGCGGTCGTTTAGCGATATGATTGTAAGTCGTCTTACGCACTCCATACTTGTGTTTGAACCTCTCAGACTTGTCCAATTGCATTAATATTTGTTCGAAGTTTTGATTATGAATATCCCAGCTGTGATTTTATATTTAATTTTTACAATTTAATACATTTTCCCATTTAATGCACCCTGGAAAATGCAAAAGCCAAAAGGTAAGTAAAATCTAAACCTGTTGACTGTACAATGTGCAGACTTCACGCAGCCTTCGTTTCTAGCATAAATGTGAACCATATCACCATTTGAGTCAACACAACCTTTTGGTACTTAACGCATTGTCCAGTGACGAAGACTCTGGCGACTCCGCGCAAACATGTGCAGACTCGCCTTCGCAGTCGCATTGTTGAGTGTCTCAGGCAAATGTGCAGACTCGTCATGCATTCGCTGCTCGTATTAGCGACAACCCAATCACCATTTGATCAAACACGCGACATTTTAATACTGTTGCGAAGGCTCAGACGAAACTGTCAGCGCAAATATGCAGACTCGCCAAAGCCGTAGTCACTTCACAATGCGATAAGTGTCAAAATCTCGTGCTCTCTCAAATGGCGATTTCGGTGTCATTTTTGCAAGCAGAAAATGCTCTAAAGAACAGGCTCACCTAATGATTCATCACAGTTCCAAAATATCATGCGGTGGCTCAAATGGAAATCTGTGTTCCAGAAGCGAAGGTTCTGGTGAGTCTGCACATTTGCACAGGCTCACTTGAGCCTTCGTAACAGTATCAGAATCCCATGTGCATGCTCGATCGGCGGTGTGTGTGTCATTAATGCGAGCAGCGAGTTAAGGCTCTGGTGAATATTCACAAGGCTGCACAGGTTCACCTGAGCCTTTTGTCACTCGACAATCTAATAAGTACCAAACTCTCTTGCTGGCCCGAAATGCGCTTTCGCTGTCATATATGACTTCAGCGAATGCTCTGGTGAGTCTGCACATTTGCACAGGCTCAACTGAGCCTTCGTCACTGTACCAAAATTTTTTGCGTTGGCTCAAATGACGACTTGTGTCCTATTTATACGAGCAGCGAAGGCTCTGGCGAGTCTGCACCAGTAAATACAACAACGGGGTGCAACCATCGTTGCGTTATTTCAATGCTCACTTCAAGGTTATGAAAATCCTCAATAAAACTTTTATCAAGAAAATGTCATTTCATGGAGGTATAATGCTGCCTATGCTTTCATCAATATAGGCTGCTAACTGACTCAAGGGTCGTTGTCGACTTTTGAAAAGTGGTACGATCTTGAAATGTAGTATGCGTCTTTCGAGTGTCAAAGGCACGTGTGTGTGTGTAGGGTGGGAGGGGGAGCACGAGAGAAACGACCCCTCTCGTTGGGGGATAGGGCCTCCCTAAAGAAATATTTCTAATTCAAAATGTCCGTAAAAGCGATTCTAATGCATTTTGAGGTCATATTTTTCTAGTGAAGCCAAGTTTATTTTTTACAAGCATTAGCTTTTTTTTTTAAAATGCATATAGCAGCTTTTTGAACCCTCACCATCAATGCATTAACACATATTTCGGCCCATCGGCGGTGGCGGTTGACAGTTTCTATTTCTCAACCAAAACATAGTTGCGGGTACTCAAAGAATTGTCTCAATAAGACGGTTCTTTAAAGCACCCAAACATATGTTTAAATCTCTACCAAGGCATATGTTGTGGATAATCAAAATGGAACTGTCTCATCTTTTGAGTACCCAAAGCAAATATTAAAACTGATGGACAAGAAAACATTCTCACTATTACGCTGGAATTGTTTGCTAATCTAGACCTATGATTCTATATCGAGAGAAGACTCAACAAATCAGGTTGCGCATCTACAACATTACTACGGGTTAACACGAAATCATGTTTGATTCGAAACAGCATAATTTTATATTATTTTTTCTGTTTCTTCTCAGCTCACAGGGGTCGGCAATGATGATTTAAGACCACTTTGATGCACGCTCACTATTATACTTTAATTTGTAATTGGTGCCACTTTCTTAATCTTATTTTTTGTAACGTCCGCTTTTCACACCCTGATGCCCCAAGAATGTGTGTGTGTGGGGGGGGGGGGGGGGCTGAGATTTTCATATATATACGTAGGCTGGGACCATTTTTGGGGGTTCAAAATCTTGAATTTCAATATTTTTGGAGGGTTTCAGAAATATCAGTATTTTTGGGGGTATGAAGATTTTGTGGATATATCATAACAAAATTGGACTGGTTTTAGAGGTCATTTCTATACATTTCAGGGATTTCAGGGGTTTTCTCAAAGTCAATGTGCAGGATGGGGATATTATTTTGGGTAGCCCAAAATTACAAATATTTTTTGGGGTCTGGCTGATATTCCCGATATATTTTGGGGGTAGAAAGTAGATGCTGGGTCCAAGCCTACGTATGAAGAAAAACATGAGAGTACATAATAATGTCTAAGTTCAAAACTCCCAAATATACTATCAAATGTGCACAAAATATAGGCTGCACATGTTCAACGTGGGAACAACCATAATGCAAAGTTTGAATATAAAAGAATGAAAGCTGCTGGAGTTACAGATTACATAAATGAGACACCCAAACCATTTCGGATGGAAAAATGTCCAAGTTCAATGGAAAATATTTTTCAAATGTGCACAAAATAGGAGGTACACATGTTCAATGCATGAATGATCAATCATTATGCAAAGTTTGAATAATAAAGATATGAAAACTGTGGGAGTTACAGATTACACAAACTAGACACCATCTAAGCATTTTGAACGTAAAAAATACCTAAGTTCAAGACCCCAAAACACGAAACAAAATATTTGGGGAATGTGCGCCAAATCAGAGATGCACATGTTCAATCGTATCATCATGCAAAGTTTTCATATAAAGGAACGAAAACTGTTGGAGTTACAGATTACACAAACTATACACCCAAAGCCATTCGGAGTGAAAAAAAATTCTAAGTTCAACACCCGTCAAAAATTGAGAAAATATTTTTCAAATGAACACAAAATAAGAGATGCACATCTTCAATGTGTGAACAATCATTATGCAAAGTTTGAATATAAAGGAATGAAAAGTGTTTGAGTTACAGATTACACAGACCAGACACCATCTTAGCATTCTGGACAGAAAATATGTCTAAGAGCAACGCCCCTCAAAAATAAGAAACTTGATATTCATGAATTATGCACAAAATAGGAGGTGCACATCTTCTATATGTGCACAATCACTATGCAAAGTTTTAATAAAAATGAATGAAAACTTTTGGAGTTACAGATTACAAAAACTAGGCACCCTAAAAGTATTGCGGATGGATGGACAGACGGAAAGACGGACTCTCTTACAAATGGATTCTTGTTGGTTGCCAATAAAGCGTAAGTACCCAACAAATCCCAGAAAAGTTTAACTGAATAAACTTCATTTTGAGTTTATAATGCCTAGGTTACATTTGCTACGGTCGTCGTACGATTTATTTGTCTACGATTTTCTCTACGATTTTTTCGGCATCGTAGGCGGCTAAAAGCTACGACGTATGTGTTTACATTGCTTACGATCACCTTACGATTTCTTTCGGCGACAAACTAGAACAAAAGTTTACAGAGACCTTGCGGATATCGTACGACAACCGCAAGGTTATCATACAATCATCGTGTTATCTTCACAACCTCCCTATATAAATCACACGATGCCCTTACGATGACCTTGCGGAAGTCGCAAGGAGTCGGTACGCTGACTGTGCAATTGTCGTGTAATTATGTGCATGGATTCAAACGGCTATCCATGTTCATTTTTGCATTCCATTTGAACTATGTTTCAAAGTCATGTGATCACAAATCGTGATGTGAAGAGGCTAGTGTTTTAGTTGAACATGGTCCCAAGGTATGAAACAGCGTGATACCTTTGTGTATATTTTAATGTCGATTTCTAAGTTCTGCAGTTTTCATAAAGTTTAAATCACAGAATATTGCAACCACTTTTTTATAGTACACTTTTATAATTCGAAAAGTAGCACTTTAATTGAAAATATAAAGATGTTTTTATTGTATCAGCGTAGACTAAAACACTTATTATGGTTTTATTCAGTTTAATCATTCAAAGGCACTCTACGGCCAGCAACACATAAAATCTGCGTCATAAGCAAAAATGAAGTCGTTGCATGCGAACAGCAAAGGTACTGATCAGAATGCGCTTTCTTTTACTCGGCCTGGTCAGCACATTTGGGGGGGGGGGTCCGGACCCCCTGTCCCCCCCTCTGGATCCGCTCATGATTAGACTGCTTCCATCAGCAAACTGAACTGTGTCCATATTGAGTCACACTGAGTGGTGGTATAAGAAACATCACCTGAAGACAAATATTGAAATGAAACAAACAGCTACGGATAACTCCGGGAAATTGTTGACACGTCGCAAGGCGAACGTACGATCATCGTGCCATCGCCTTAGGGTTACCGCAGGACGACCATCCGATGTCCATACAATTTTATGGGCCCTGCAAAGGCATCGTACGGCGACCTTGCGGGCTCCTTACGACTATCGCAAGAGTGTACGATCATTTTTGGGCCTAGATGACAATCTAAAACCCTGCGTTGTCCTCACGATCATCCTGCGGTGCCCGTACGGGGATCGTACGATGTCACTGTGATGTGTCTACGGGCTACGGGCTTACTATTTTTTCAAATTTGTCATTGTGCGGAGTTAAACAAAATTGTAGAGGCCACGATGCCCGTAAATCCGTACGATGATCGCAAGGTCTCCCTGTGGAGGCGGTACGGAAACGGTGATTTGGACATCGTACGGGCAATGTATACTCGTCGTAAGGCAAATGTAACCGAGGCATTAGCTCCCTTTATATGCAAATGAGGTTTATTCCGTAATTGATTTTGGAAATTTAAAGTACCAAGAAATTTCGGAAATTTAAAGTACCCAACAAGAGTCCATTCGTGAGTACGAACGGACAGAGTGGACCTACTACTAGACCTGCTTTCGCTGAGGCCACGCAGGTAATAATAATTATGAAACAAGTATTAGCCTAAAAAAGCTGGCGGTCGTTTAACCTGATTATAATATGTATTCATGCACACTGCATGCTTCAATTTTTAACTTCTCGAGCCTGTCCATTTACAATGGTTCAAAGCTCTGAGATATAAACGTCAGAGCTGTAATTGTTTACCATTTAAAACGTGCTTCCATCGCGTATAGGTCTACTCTTTTTATGTGGCTGGATTTTAAGTACCCGGCTTATGCATGGCCATTTATAGTCTATCGTGAACAAGATATGTTATGATAATGGATCTAGCATGCGACACAATTATGGAACGTTATTTGACAACATTGGACAGCCCATTTTTACGATATTTTTTTCTAAAACTGAGGCCCGAAAGCAAGGTAACAGTGACACTGAATGATATTCGACACTCCCTGACCCCCAGGATGTTTCCACAAACCAAATTCGGGATTCCTATATCATATAATATAGGATTTATGCTCGTGACACGATTTTTCTAGATCTGAGGGCATATGTTAAGGTAGGGTACGCGACGCTCCGTGACCCCAAGATACACGAATTCACGAATTTTGGCATTCCTACTTCAAATAATACAAGAGATATGATCCCGTCATTATGTCAACACTGAAACACTGTCTCAGAGCTGACAGCAGCAGAAACCACTTGATGCCTAAATTAATTTTACTGGACAGATCTTCACTCTAGATGGATTCTGCTGAAGTCAAAAGCTGAGAAAGAATAGTATCTTAATTTGACCATAAGTACATACAAATGGACGGTGATACTAAAGTATGAGAGTAAGTCCTGTTCCTTCAGCAATTAAGTACCTATAGTCTTATATTGTAGATACGTATGCATAACCATTAACAGTCTATAGTAAAACTGTTTACCGTGTCCGTTATATGGCAGTACATCAATTCATATCTAATTCCGTGTGATTTAGATACAAATAAGAAATGACAATTTATATAGGAACCAAGTGGTTTCAAATTTTGATGCTGCCAGTTCTAAGGAAGTGGTTTTGATGTTGATTAATTGTTTATTGTTTCTTCTATTTTTTTTTCTTGGTCCTTGTTTGGCTTTTTTGTTGTAAGGTTTTAGTTAACCATTCTTGTTAGGTAAATCGCAGGTTGTACAAAAGGTATCAAACTAAAGATATCCCTATTTGAAGACTTGCACGCTTAAATACAGCCGTCCCCATCAGTACTCTCAGTGCTTTGATTTATTCACGGTACATTACCGTTAACTTAAGGCTGAAATATGTGTGATTCTCAGGTGATCCGACTGACACCCCTCCCCTCCCCTCCCTTTTAAGCATTTTAAAGGATTTCCCAGTTCGGCAATATGCCAAAGCCGCGTGCGACACGGATCGCACTTCTATCACTATGCATGTGCTCTTTTCTTGAACACAGCTCGGACCCCAGCATGAAATCAACTTGCGCGGAGCCCCATGTGAGCTGGTAAAAACCCTGCTGGTGCTTATGACGGATGTGATCAGCGAAGGCTCAGGAGAACATGTGTGTTTGCACAAACTCGTCAGGGTCTAGCTCCGACCAAAGTTTAAAGTGGATGAAGACTCTAGCCAAATAAAAATTCTAGACATCTACGTACGTTGTCTTTAAAATACTTGTCAGCGGTTTTCTAAGTACGTGTAATAATGGCTATTCTTTTCAATCAAAAACATCAAATTCCTCAAAATGGAACTGTTAAGCCGATCGCGGCGTTTCTGTTTCGTTTGTCCTCATGAAACTGCACATGGAAGGTCCTACGAGTGCATTACCGGTATTATGTACGCACAAACGTACATACATGTACCAAGAAAAAATTGATTGTAGCACGATTCTGCATCTTGATGAATTTAATATTTAAAATTTTAAATTTCATGGAATAAGTCAGTTCATGAGATTATAGTACCTATCGCATATGCGAGCAGCGAAGGCTCAGACGAGCCTGCGCATCCGTGGAAAACCGCCAGCGCCTTAACTGCCCACATACACATAGAAGGAATGTAGATGAAGGTGCATGCCTTAATTTGGGGAAATATAGCACCACCAAGTGGCTGTGAATTTAAAAGCCCTTGAGACTCGGAATTCGCTTTATTTACCACACGTCAATAGACGTATTTACCCCGACTTTGTTACATGCGAAGATCAGCCTGCGCACCGCGCAGTCTTATCAGCTACTTTGTTTCTAGAAAAAAAACATTAAACATTTTGTCGGGCCAGATCTGGGCCCAAACTGTCTGCTAAATTAGTTTGTCACAGCCTCTTGGGGGGGTGTGCCTCCCAGGCCCCACCCTGGGTACGGCACTGCTAATAGTATCAGCCGCAGACAAAGGGACAGGGTAATGGTTCACGGACATGTTTGAGATCGAAGAAGCCGACTATCAGACCACGTGTTGTTGTTGTTTTAAGACTCGGGTAGCACGCGGTGCATGGCTTTGACGCACGAAGGCGGACATAGCACACAAAACAATTGCCTAGCTGTGTCTCATTTTCATGAGTTTGCATGAAAAAAAAAACAATTTCAATGAACTCGAGCATGAAACGGCGCACTGCAGGCATGAAAAACTAGATATGTGGTACTTGTCTGAATTTGTCCTTTTCTTTGAGATATTAATGTACCCAGCGTATCGTACGTACATCGGCTCGAAGCCAATATATCATAAATTAATTTCCAACAATGTGGTATTTTGACGAGTGTAGACTCAGACGAGCCTGTGCAGCCTCCTTTTAAGCTGACAAACTCCAAACGATGTTCAGTCAGTAGCTTAACACTCATAGAATATTCAAGCGACTAGCAAAGGCTCTGATCAGACTGCCCCCCCTCTGGATCCACGCATGGGACCGGACAATGTATACACTGATTGAGATATACTGAAAACCCATTTTATCGTGCGCATCGGCTTTTGTAAGACACTTCGTGTACTTTCTATCGCACAGAAACATTTTTTTTAATTGACGAAACATTCTTTCCTGAATTCCATTCGGGTCTGATCTGGATCCAAACCGTTTTTGCAAATGTAAATGGAGAGAAAGAGAGAGAGAGACTGGTACTTGCACATCCTTTCGGGAAAATCAAAGTGCATCGACAGATCGAAAAGTAGAGAGAGAGAGAGATGTGTGTGTTCTTTTTGATTTTCGTCACTTTTTAACTCTGAGAACTCGTCTACGTATTTCAAAGTTTCGTGTATATCTTTGCAAAAAATTCTGATCGACGAGATGTCCTTGAGTGACTGTAAATACATTTTAAACGGCATTTGCGCAGATGGAGAGCAAGCGAAAGCGTTTTGGTTTTCTAAAGGAGCGATTCATCGGTAGTCCGAGGTTAAATACGTGGACTTTTACGACTTGTAAGTAAATTGAGTGACATAACAAGCACGTGCCTGGCATTGGACTTGGCAATTACCGCACGCGCTGGACATTTTACTGACTCAGTCCGCAAGAATTTGGCGGAGGTTGAAAAGAAAAATGAGCAGATAGCGCAGAATCATATCGCCGTGTTTTCAACACGTTTCTACCACATTTTTACAGGCATACATGCCGTTTTTGCTTAAGATAAAGACCACATTCTAAAATTACGAACACTAGGACTTTTCCTGAAACGTAATTTCTAAATTACGAACAGCTGAAAAAATAATTATTTTTAATGTTCGTAATTTTAGAACATTTACCGTATATTATTTGAGCTAGGAATCCCAAATTTGATGTGTGGTTGCATCTTGGGATGGCAGAGTGTCATGTATCAACTTTTGGGTCACTGTGACCTTGACCTAATTTTTAGAATAATCGTGTTAGGAGCATATCTCCTATATTATTTGAGGGTGGAATCCCAAATTTGGTGTATGGATGCATCTTTGGATGCTGATATTTTGTGTACCATTTTTAGGTCACTGTGAGCTTGACCTTTGACCTAGTTTCTAGAATAATCATTTCTGGAGCATATCTCCTATATTATTTGATGTAGGAACCCAAATTTGGTGCGTTGATTCCTCTTAGGATGGCAGAGTGGTGTGTACCATTTTGGGTCACTTTGACCTTGACATTGACTTTTGGCCTCATTTCTAAGTTTTATGTGTCTGGAGCATATCCTATATTACAGCTAACTTTCTACAAATGTGTCTTGTGCTAGACCAATTCCTTTGAAGGCATTGGTCATGTTACTGTGACATTTTTTGTTTGTGTATGAAATTATTTCTGTCTAACATTTGATTCATATGCATATATACTTGACAGCAAAAGAAACGCATAAATTTCATTACTTATTTAACATTTGAAACCGTTTAAAGAGCTATGTTTTGAATCCGAATTTACTTCATATTGCCACAGAACAATGTAACAAATAAGAAAATGGTAATAAATTTTTAAAAATCATTGCTGTAGGAGATTTACTGCAGATTCAAAAATCTTAAGATTTTACATTGATATTGAACAAGAAAAACTATAACATGTGTTACATGTTATAAACGGCGTTGTTGAAAGGTTCTTATGAGTAATAATAGATGAAGGATAATTATGAAGTTTTTTTTCGAAATGAGATAATTCGCTAATAAACCATCCAATCAGATGGTGATGGGGAAGCAAGCTTTTGTGAATACTTGTTATCATCAGTCTTTTATGAAAACCAATACTTGTCCGCGGGGAAAGAAAAAGTTAGACTGCATTACGTCCCTTGTTATACAGTATTTTAAAAAAGGAACAAGAAAAACTATGACTTCTCAAGTCGAAAGAATAATATCCCATGCATTTTCCTCCTTTTGATGAAAGAAACCCAACCCCAGCCATGAGTTTGCGGGTGATAGGAGAAATCTACTAGCGTGCCAGTAGCAAAATAAAGAAAGATGATGATTGCTTCCGCGTTTGACACAACATCGAAACAAACCTCAGCAATCGAATGACCTATTTTCCGCGTTTTGCCTTTAATATTTCTTAGGTTATTTTCTTTGCTTATTCATATTTTCTGCGTGTATGCCCGTTGTACGTTCTGTTTGTTTGTTTAACTTTTTTTTCTTGCTCCTTTTTTCTAATAAAATGAAAAGTTTGTTTCTGTTTTATCGTGGCACTGTTTTATCGCACACTGCTATATATAGAATGAATGACGTCACAATGATTTACAGAATAGTCCTTTAAATACTTATAATTTAATATACTTATTCTAAGTTAGACAATTAGACCTGCTGGCGAGTGTGAAAAATAGGTAAAGTCCGTGGGTATAACAGGGGTTGAACATCCGACATTTACACTGAAAAGACACCCGATTTTAAACGTTTTAAATACTCTTTTTATAAGAGAAGTCTACGTTTGTTTTTACTTTACCCTTGGAAAAACGAAAAATTTAATCAAAACATTATTCATTGAACAATAACTTTGATCACACCCCTCTTCGGAATAGTCCATTTCAAAACCAATTACAATTATAGGCTAAGTAACCACTGTTTCATAAATGAACTAATATTAGTTACTTATGCATTAATAAGTAACGCCGTAGAAAAAGTCTGAAAACTCTGAGATGCATGGAAGTCTGGTACATTATGCATGGTATCAAGTGAGGTACTGTCCAACAGAACCATTTAAAACAACAGTTTTGACGCTAACCTACCTGTCTAATACACACTTCCTGTTTATTGTTTGACAATGCAACTCGTACACATTGGTTGGCCTTGAATAACTCTGGACAATTCAATCTTCAGAAGTAGCCTGTATGGCCTGATAAAGACGCAGAGTAATTACATGAAAGTGTTCTCTGTGGTTTTGGGTATACAACATCTCGAAGTTCGCGTTCATTATTAATTATTTTATAATGCAAAGATTTATCTCTTTTCCTAGCTCTGCTTTGAAAAGCCAACCATTCACGATGCAATGATTTATAAACATGGTCCATGCATCATTGGTACCTTTCATATCATAAGATTATTTTTAAAGTCCATTTTTTATAAAACACAAAATAATCAAAATACATATGCGTTTCTTTTGCTGTGAAGTACATTTACATTTTCAAAGCAAGCCTTTCATGAATCTTTAGATTTTTGCAACCATTCATAACCCAATGAAAGACATAAATATGATTGACAGCTGCCAAGCTCACCTGCCCGTGCAATATGCTTCGAACATCAAATTCATTGGCCAGATTCTAGTGACACTGGTGTTGTGATGGACAGCGAGCCACACCTGAATCGCATGTGCAAAACAATCCTCCAGTTTGCTCCATTGGCTGTCTGTGTTCATCCTGGCTGTTTCGCTTTTCCGTTTTTCATTCCAACAAAACCGTTAATAGGATTGCATATTAAATACAAAACTGTTTTGTTTCCTTAATTATAAATAATTTCTATATATTAGATATTTATAATAAAATGTAAATATAAGCAAGAAATTCATATTTTGGAATGTTCATGGAATCATGAATACTTTGGGTGTCTTGCAAAGTTAACTTGAAGCCCTTTGGCTTCACTTACTTTGCAGGAGACCTGAAGTATTCATGACTTCATGAAAATTCCAAAAATCGAATTCATTTCTCAAGAAACAGATTCATTCTTTGTTTTATTTATTTGACTGTTTTATTTGCTCTATGCATGCTGGCTAATTTTTCATTCTTTTATTGTGGTCTGCTGACTTTATTCTACGTTAACTATTTCAGAAAAATGTTTCAGGAACACTATCAGAGTGTCGAACTGTGGTTCCAGATTAGGACAGACGTTCTGTCGGTCCTGATCTGGGTCCATGCTGTTTGGAAAGGTTATCAGCAGACAACAAAAATTGCCACTTACAAGGAAAGAGTTAAAGCACATTCTAATGCACTTGCAGATGCAACGTGACGTCTGATTGGATAACGTCATAAATTTGCAACAGTATTACTTGACTTTTTGCTTACTGTAAAGGCGGCGCCTCATGAATGCGTAATTAGGACTAGTCAACCTTAGACATAGGTGAAAGCTGAAAATGA